>JAAGEH010000012.1:9695946-9788516 GCA_011751065.1 Lasiurus cinereus | reverse complement strand
ATGGATGGATGGATGAATGGATGGATGGATGAATGGATGGATGGATGAATGAAAAAATAAATGAATATTTAGTTTAGCTCTTGTGCATAGCCACAGATTATATACTTAAAACTGGCTGGCAGTCTTTCAAATGTATACCTCAAGTAACAAGGGCCTCAAGGTGTCATAGAGAGTAGCATCATTTTCATTAGGCAATGTCATGTTTGCATAGGTGTTTGTCCTGCTCTGTTGATTCCCTAAGACCCCATCCCACCCAATTTACAATCCCACCCCAGCTGTGCACAGAGGCTTTTGAATATGAATGGCCTAGCCCTTTGCAATCTAAAATTCCCCAACAAACTGCAGCTGGGTCAGAGAGCCCCAGAACTTCCAAAAGAAGGCTTAAGACTCCACAGCAGCTTGCATTGCTTCACAGCTGGGCCTCATGTGGGCACCTCAAAACCTCAAACAAAGAAGAGGAATCTACAGATCTCTCTGTAGCTCCTGCTGGGTGGTCTCAGGCAGAGGCTAAATTTGCACCTCCTTGAAGATCCAAAAGCCAGTGTACCCAGTGGTCAGAGTGGGAACATCCAGATTACAATTCCTCCGATTCATAAAAGATACACTCAGTGGGCAGACTCAGTGAGCACCAAAGCCCCACTGAAGCAAGTCTTGCCCCACAAGGGTGTCTCCAGAACACAAGTTCTCCCATCGTAGACACAACTTATCCTCACAGCCAATTGTCATGGAGGTCAATTCCTCCCAGTGTACCAATAGCAATCAAGGCTTAACTACAACAAGACTGTGAACCCAGCCCACAAAGGGGTGCACCATGAGTGTCCACCTAAGGAAATTGGGGAAGCTAAGCTACTGGGCCCTATAGGACACCTAGAACACAAAGACACTCTATCAACTCAGAGAAACAACCAAAATGCAGAAACAAAGAAACAGGTCACAAATGACAGAAATGGAGAAAAGCAAAATACTGGCTAAATAGTTCAAAACCAAGGTTAGAAGACTTTTCAAAAATTTATTAGAAAAGGCCAATAAATTTAGTGAGACTCTCAAGGATATGAAAAAGGGTCAACCAGAAATTAAGTCTACATGATTGAAATAAAATATAATATACAAAGGTACAACACCAGACTAGAGGATTGCAAGAATCAAGTAAAAGATTTGAAATACAAAGAAGCAAAAAGCACCCAACTGAGAAAGCAAAAAGAATCCAAAAATATGAAGATAGTGTAAAGAGCCTCTAGGACAACTTTAAGTGTACCAACATCCAAATTATACGGGTGCCAGAGAAGAGAGAGAGCAAGATATTGAAAACCTATTTGAAGAAATAATGACAGAAAATTTCCCCCACCTTGTGAAAGAAATAGACTCACAAGTCCAGGTAGTGCAGAGAACCCCAAAC
Source organism: Lasiurus cinereus (assembly GCA_011751065.1). NCBI lineage: Eukaryota > Metazoa > Chordata > Mammalia > Chiroptera > Vespertilionidae > Lasiurus > Lasiurus cinereus. The sequence continues at coordinate 9,787,120 of JAAGEH010000012.1, read as the reverse complement.
AAAAGGAATCCAAAGAGGACCACACCAAGACACATCATAATTAAAATGCCAAGAGCAAAAGACAAAGAGAGAATCTTAAAAGCAGCAAGAGAAAAACAGTTACCTACAAGGGAGTACCCATATGATTATCAGCTGATTTCTCAACAGAAATTATCCAGGCCAGATGGGAGTGGCAAGAAATATTTAAAGTGATAAATAGCAATAACCTACAACCAAGATTACTCTACCCAGCAAAGCTATCATTCAGAATTGAAGAGCAGATAAAGAGCTTCACAGATAACAAAAAGCTAAAGGAGTTTATCACTGCCAAACCAGTATTATATGAAATGCTGAAGGGTATTCTTTAAGAAGAGAAAGAAGAAAAAAAAGGTAAAGATAAAAATTAGGAACAACAAATACATATCTAACAAGTGAATCTAAAAATCAATTGAATAAAAAATTTGATGAACAGAATAAACTGGTGAATACAATAGAATCAGGGGCATAGAAAGGAAGTAGACTGACAATTCTTGGGGGGTGTGGGAAGAGACTGGACAAAAATCACACAACCTATGCATGAGGACAATATGGGGGGACAGTAAGAGTTGAGGCGGGGTGGGATCTAGGTGGAGGGGAGCTATGGGGGGAAAAAGAGGAACAACTACAGTGGTACCTCGAGATACAAGTGCCCTAACATATGAGATTTTTGAGATACGAGCCATCGAGCAAGCGATTTTTTGCTTGGAAATATGAGCAACATTTGAGATATAAGTAATCATGTGGATCGGCCGGCTGCACGCGACCCACCAGTTTACCGCGACTGGAGCATCTCATAGTTTCCCAAGCCTCAGTCAGTGTGCTTGTTTACCTCGTTGTCGAAGCATCTTTAGTGCATTTACATACTTTATCACATTTCTTTTTATAACCATGGGTCCGAAAAAAAGTGAGTGGAAAGGTCAGTGCTCAGAAGAGGATGATGCGTATTGAATTAAAGCGTGAAATCATAGAAAAATATGATCAAGGTGTGCGAGTGGCTGACTTGGTGAGGCAGTACGGGCGTAGTAGTTCAACGATATGCACTGTGCTTAAACAGAAGGAGTCGATAAAGGGTATAACACCAGCTAAGGGCGTTACAATAATTTCTAAGCTCTGTAGCTCTCTCCATGAAAAGATGGAGAATCTACTGATGGTATGGGTGACGGAGAAGCAGCTTAAAGGAGATATATTAACACAGGGCATCATATGCGAGAAGGCGCGAGCGATTTATGGTGACTTGCTGGAGCAGACCCCGCGCACTTCCACGGACCAAGCATCCAAAGACTCATTTAAAGCCAGTAGAGGCTGGTTTGATAACTTCAGGAAAAGGTCCGGCATTCACTCCATCGTCAGGCATGGTGAGGCAGCAAGTTCGGATGTGAAGGCAGCTGAGGATTACCTCAAAACTTTTTCTGAACTGATAGAAGCCAAAGGATATATCCCCCAGCAAGTATTCAACTGTGACGAGACAGGGCTTTTCTGGAAGAAGATGTTGAATAGGACTTACATAACGGCAGAGGAGAAGGCGATGCCAGGCCACAAACCCATGAAGGATAGGCTAACTCTCGCACTGTGTGCCAATGCGAGTGGCAACTGCAAGATCAAGCCTCTGCTCGTATACCATTCGGAAAACCCCAGAGTCTTTAAGTCACATAAGATTGTAAAAGATAAACTGCAAGTTATGTGGAGGGCAAACCCGAAGGCATGGGTCACCAGCCAGTTCTTTGTGGAGTGGGTATATCTGGTTTTCGGCCCTTCTGTTAAGAAATATCTACAGGAAAACAACCTAACCATGCAAGCCCTCCTCGTCCTCGACAATGCTCCTGCTCACCCAGCGAACCTCGAAGATGAACTCCTCAAAGAGTTCAAGTTTATAAAGGTTGTCTACCTACCTCCCAACACCACTCCTATCCTGCAGCCCATGGATTAGGAGGTGATTTCTAATTTTAAAAAGCTGTACACCAAGCACCTGTTCCGGCGCTGCTTTGAGTTGACGGAGAACACAAACCTCACCCTTCGAGAGTTCTGGAAGAACCACTTGAACATCGTGATATGCCTCAGAATTATTGATCAGGCCTGGCTGGGTGTTACAATGAGGACTTTGACCTCTGCATAGAAGAAGCTGTGGCCTGAGGCCATAGCCCAAAGGACCTTGGAAGGATTCGAACCCGAGGTGCCAGTGGAGGAGATAGTGTCTCTGGGAAAATCCATGGGCCTGGAGGTGGATGAGAGAGACGTGAATGAGCTCGTCCAGGAGCACTCTTTGGAACTCACCACGGAGGAGTTACAAGAGTTGCAGTCTCAGCAACATGCGGAGGTTCTCCAAGAAATTGGTTTCGAGGAGGAGCCAGAGGTGGAGGAGATCTCTACAAGTGAGATAAAGGAGATCTTAGGAATGTGGGAGAGGGTATCACACTTCATGGAAAAGAAACACCCCGAAAAAATTGCTACTGGTCGTGCATCGGAGCTGTTCAATGAAACTTGCCTCACCCATTTCAGAAACATTCTGAAAGGGAGGAAGAGGCAAACCTCATTGGACACGTTTTTTTGAAAGCAGCCAAAAATGCAAAGACCAGTAGCAATTAAGTTCAGTGAAGATTAGTTAAGTTACATTCAGTTTAGGGATAAAGTGTAGCATTAAGAGTGTAATGAGTAGGTAAATACTCTTTATAAAACCAGTTTATTCCTTTATATCCTCTTTTATTATGTTTTATACAATATTTGTCATTTATAAATACATTTTTCTTATTCAAAAACACGTAACAAGAACAACTGGGATGGCATTTTGGGGGCTGGAACGGATTAACGGCATTGCAATTGATTTCAATGGGGAAATTTGCTTTGAGATACGAGCAACTTGATAAAAGAGCAAGGTTACAGAACGAATTAAACTCGTATCTCGAAGTACCACTGTATAATAATCTGAACAATAAAGATTTATTTTTTAAAAAGTAAAGTACAATAATGATGCGCCTTACTTACTTCCATGCACATTTGTCTAACATTGCAGTTTTTTTTTTAATTGTTATTGTTCAGGATATTACAGATTTCCCTCTCTCCATCTCCCCTTCTGCACTCCCCTCCACCTGGGTCCTACCCCACCCCAGGCCTTTACCTCACTATTGCCTGTATCCATGGGCTATGCATATATACATATAAGTTCTTTGGTTAATTAAAACACTTAGTTTTGGGCCATGATTATGCTGAAGGATCGGAGGATGACTGTGGTGGGACGGCTAGAAGGTCTCATTCAACCTGATGACCTCATTAATCAGCTGACATTTATCATAGATGCAAACCAGACTTACCTGGTATCAGAACGCCTAGAAAGGGAAGAGCGAAATCAGACCCAGGTGCTGAGGCAGCAGCAAGATGAGGCCTACTTGGCCTCTCTCAGGGCTGACCAGGAAAAAGAAAGAAAGAAACGGGAGGAGCGATAGTGGAAGTGGCGGGAGGAGGAGGAAGTGAAACAGCAACAGCTGGCAGAAGAGAGGCGGCAGAATTTACAGGAGGAAAAGGAAAAGAAGTTGGAGTGTCTGCCCCCTGAGCCTTTTTCCCTGATGACCCTGAAAGTGTCAAATTATTTTCAAATTACCCAATAATTCTCGAGTAGAGAGACGATTCCACTTTTTACAGTCTTTAACAGTTATCCACGACTTTTGAAAGAAAGCCCTGAAAAGTTTCCGATTGAAGCCAACTTTTCCTAACCCTTGCATCCCTTCAGAGGAGTGGCCCAACCCCCCACACTGCAGGAGGCTGTTAGGTCTCTTTGTTCAGGACCTAAGAGATGAATGACACCTTTTCTTCCTTTCCCCTCCCCTCCCACCCCAATTCCTAAAAGAAATGGAAAAAAGAAAAGAAAAAAACAGAAAAATTCACATTATTATTATTATACAATATTTTTTTTTAAAGACTGCTGCATCCTAAGGAAGGATCAGAAACCATGCTGCTTGCAAGAGCACCACCTGTGTGCGCGCAAGGTTAGTGATGAACGTTCCGCTGGCAGCCCACCTTCCCCTACTGCCTTTGCACCACACACCTTCCAGCGAAAGGAGGCTCTCCACCTCCAAGCCAGCCATTGTCCCAATGGGGAAGGGGACATTCCCACTAGTTGTCGTTCATTCTTGCTTTTATGGAACAAGCAATCAGCTACTGCAGCATCTATAAGGACTTGTTTTCCTGCCTCCAGGAAGAGAAGGCACAGAGCAGAGACGTTCTTTGACTTCCCACAATTTATGAATAACTTTTACTTTTTTTTTTTAGTTGCTTTGTAATGACCAAAGGAATGAGGCTGACATGGCTGTATTCCCCCTCCCCCCCTTTATTTGATAAAGCACCAATTCTTAAATCCATGACATGATTTCATCCCCTGGGCTCTAGCCCACAAGAGTATATATAATAAAGATGCCTTGGCCTGGTTTGTGCTTAAAATAAATAAATAAATAAATAAAACACTTAGTTTTAAACTCCTGAAGTTTGCAGCCATACTGTGATTCTGTGTTAAGACATTGATTCTTTAAACACTGTCTGGAGGTCAGCTTCAGAATTAGAGCTGGTACATGGTTTATTAGTTTGCTATGCTTTAACTTCCTTCACAGCATCCTTTGTATGTTATGGAACATCCTCTTTGAAGGTAATATCTTGATGATCTTCATTTTCAGGTTTGATAACTTCCTGATCACCTGTTACATCGACATTCAGTACTAACCTACCATCCTTAGCAGATACTTTGGTTACTGCCAATTGTGCAGCATAAGCCCATGAGAAAAAGTGTACCTTCTTTTAGGTATTAAGTTCTCTGATGACCAGTTCTCTTAGTTTTCATTCATACAGGCCTGGCATACCATTTCTTAGAAATCCCCACTCTATGGGGGAATGGCACTTCCATGGAACCAGTCTTCATACACTATATACTGGATTATCGCATCTAGAATTTCATCTTTAAGATCAGGATAAGGTCTCTTACAAATGCAGTGCAATCCAAAGAAGTTGTCATTGTACTAATTGCCAGAATTTATCTTTGCATTGTCAGGAAATAGTTTGCATTCCAAATTTTTAAATTTACTATTTCCTCAATCACAACGAAAATTTCTTTTTGTGTGTAGTTCAAATAGTTTATGACTTCCATGACATTCAAGACTGCAAGCGGGGCAAATTCCTGCTGATTCTTCTCTCTCAGGGGTGCAGGTATGAACTATATGGTGCTTGTCTCTTTATTGAGCTGCAAATAGGAACACTTCTTGGGGTCACTGCCACCCAATGTGGCGCATACTTCATTTTCCAACTCGTCCTCAACCAGCCAGCAATACCATGGGCTCCAGCTCCCACTGCTGCCCAGTGACCTTCAGCTCCAACCATCCTCAGCTGTCATGGGACTGCATCTTTGCTCTGGTAGAGGCAGGAAGAGTGGCCACAAGAAGTGTGGCTTTGGGTTTCTTTTGATATATATCTAGAAGTAGTGGGCCATAAGGCAATTCTAGATTTTTTTTTTTTTGAGGAATCTCCATGCTTTAGTGGCTGCATCAATCTCCATTCCCACCAACAGTACACAAAGATACACATTGTATTAATCCATAGTTTTGCTTGCCATGGTCTTCTTTCCTTCCTGATGTTCCAAGGTTTCTTCTTTGATCTTTTTCCTTCTGTTTAGATACCTTCTTTTAAGTATTAAGTTCTCTGATGACCAATTCTCTTAGTTTTCATTTATTTAAAAATGTCTTGATTTCTCCTTATTTTTGAAGAATATTTTCACTACATTTAAGATTCTGGGTTGCCAGTCCTTTTCTTTCAGGACTTGAAATTTATTGTGCTATTTTCTTCTAGCCTCAAAGATCACTGATGAGAAAATTTAGGTCATTTGAATATTTTATACCCTACAGGTAAAAGTCATTGTTCTCTGATTGTCGTCAAGATTTTTTCTTTGTTTTGGTTTTCAGAAACTTAGTTAAGTGCCTGCAAGAAGCCACCGCTTGCCAATACTGTCATGAGTGTGCACCAAGGAACTCAAAAGTCCAATGGACTTTGAGTGTTAGCAGGGCTGACGCTAGGCACTGATTGTTCGTGTTGAGATAGCAGTGGCTCGAAGCAATTTCCTGACCTGATGGCCTCCAAGTAAATGTTCATTGGACCTTACTGATCTTTACTGACCTTTGAGGAAGTCTGTCTGGCTACCTGTTGGCCATGCTTTACTGAGGGAAAGATGTATATCTAAAACTAAATAAAAAGCAGATAAGCCTATCTCAGCATGTCTTTTCAAGAAAGAGACTCCACCTGGCCCCCAATGCCTTCTAAATTCGTATTTCTTGTATAGTATTTTCATTAGTGCGTTGGCTCCTCCTTCAGATCCTGAACCTCACCACGAGGGTCACGGCATGTGTCTTCTATGAATTTCTATGGGTTTGACCTGCTTGTAGTTTGCCCAAATTCTTGATATATAAGTTTATGTCTTTTGCCAAGTATGGAAAGTTTTCAGCCATTATTTCTTTGAGAACTCTTTCAGCCCTGTCTTCTTTCTTCTCTTCTTCTGGGATTCTGATGACATGAATATTGAATCTTTTTGTTATAGTTCCATAGGTTTCTGAGTTTATTTTACTTTTCAGTTTATTTCCTCTCTATCTTTATTCCTATTTTTCTATCTTCCAGTTCTTTGCTCTGTTTCCATTCTGTTGTTTAGCCCATCACTGAGCTTTCTTATTTAAGTTATTATGTATTTTTCAGTCCTAAAATGTCTATTTGTGTGCTTTTTTATTGTGGAGGCTTTCAATTTTTCTATCTGTTTCAAGCATGTTCATATTTACTCATTGAAATATATTTATCATATTTTAGCATTAAAGTTTTTGGAAGATAATCTAACATGTGTATGGCCTCTGTGTTGGCAGGTATTGATTTTCTTTTTTATTCAGTTTGAGATTCCGGTTCTTGGTACAATGAATATTTTTAAAATGAAACCTGGAATTTTTGTATTATATTGTGAGGGTTTTTTTTTTTGTTGTTGTTGTTGTTTTTACACAGCTTTCACAAGAAAGAGGGGGAAATGCTGCTTAGTCAGGTAGAAGTGGAAATCCAGGTTCTCCTCTTGACCTTCATTAACCCCCAAGGTGGGAGAGCTCCTCATTAATTCACGTTAGGGATAGGAGTTCCCATTCTCACTGATACCACAGGGTGGTTTTGTTATTTCTCTACAATAGTGCAAGTATTGACCATTAGGCCCCTCTATTATGTCTCTTCTGACACCACCCCAGTAGGGAAGATGAGAAATGCCTCATTACTTCTGGGTTGGGGCAAAAGTCCAGGCTTCCCATGTGATTTTCACTAAGACTGTGCGAGAAGGGGCACCCATTGACAGTCACTGGGAATAAGAATTTCAGTGTTCTTCTCTGACATCACTCTTCCTTAAAAGATTATTTCCATATCTATCGCTACATATGGAAAACCATGAGTTTATACCAATACGTATTTAATTCTAATTAAGAGAAAATTCTAACATTCTCTTTTTTTTCATATTTTAACTACTTCCTTAATATAGAGAAATCTAGTTCCCACTATTTTTAATATATTTACTTATTTGCTCAATATTCCTTATAAGGTTTTGAGAGATGGTAGAATATATTTTGTTAATATTCTACAGAAAGAAGTAAAGAGTCCTGATATAGAGTCACTTTTCTTTCTAATTCTCACAAGGGCCTGTATAAACTTAGGGTAGCCCTGGCTCTGTCCCGGAGGTAATATTTTGGGAGAACATATGGGAAGCTGCTAGGGTTACCAGGGTTATAGCACGTCATTGGGTTTTTTGTTTGTTTGTTTTTTTAAATATAATTCATTGATTTTTTACAGAGAGGAAGGGATAGGGACAGAGAGTTAGAAACATCAATGAGAGAGAGAGAGACATCGATCAGCTGCTTCCTGCACGCCTCCCAAACGGGGAGGCGCCCATAACCAGGATGCATGCCCTTGACTAGAATCGAACCTAGGACCCTCCAGTCCTCAGGCGGACGCTCTATCCACTGAGCCAAACTGGTTTCGGCCATCGGGGAGTTTTAATAGGTGAGTCATGGAAAGTGGCAATGATGATTATAGCTTACATTTGCATAACATTTTCAGGTGCTTTCACTTACTTACCTTACTTGTCCCTAACTATCCACCCTATCAGATGGTCAAGGGATTCATTATTAGCTGTATTCTGATAGGCTCAATAATGGTCCTTTGAAAGATATTTAGTTCCTAATCCCTGGAACCTGTAAATGTTACCTTAGATAGCAAAAGAACTTTGTAGATGTAATTAAACCGAGGACCTTGAGTTGGGGTGATTATTCTGGATTATGTTGGATCTGTAATGTACATGCATCCTTATAAGAGAAGAGATTTGACAGAGAAGAAAAGGAAGCAGAAATTAAAGTAAAGTGGCCACAGACTAAGGAGTAGCAGTAGCCACCAGAAGCTGGAAAAATAAAGGAACAGATTTCTCCATAAAGCTTGCAGAGGAGTGTAGCTCTGCTTATACCTTGAATGTGGCCAGATGATAATGATTCAATTTTTTGGCTCCAGAACTGAGATTTATAAAGCCATCAAATTTGACACCAATTTTTACAAATGTGGAACCTGAAATTTCAGACCATAAGCTAGCAGGTGGCAAAGATAGAATTCAAATCCAGGTTCACTGACTTTAAATCCAATGCTCAATCACAATGGCTGCCTCCTTCCTTACTGAACCACCACTTTCCCCCACACCCTAACCACCCCACTCTTCCTTAAAACAGAGAGGATAATAGAAAAAGTAAGACAAGAGTAGTTGTCATCTTTGGTGCTCATTCAAAACAGGGGAACTTTTACAAAATATTGCTGTAGGTTCCACCCCAGGCGAGTGAATTATATATATTCTCTGGTAGTGGGGCCCTTGCAAAGGTATTTTTAAAAGCTCTCCAGTAGTTCTAGGGTGCAGCCAAGGTTGAGAACCAAAGATGCACTGGTGCCAAGTTCATTCATATGTTCATGTGTATGAAAAACCATGACTACTTTCCTACATCTGAATTTAAATTCTATTAACCCTTATTACATCAAGTGCCAGACATGTAATTTCTATTACATTTGATTCCCTTGCTTCTCCTTCCATCCATGGATATACCCAGTGACAGATCAGAAAAGAACATCTAGTCCTTGGCTTTGTCATCTAGGTAAGCATCTATTGACATATCTCTCTTCCCAAACACCCTGGATCATTGCTCCTTACAGGTCCATTCCTCCTTGCTACACCGGCTGGCTCTTTTTTTTTTTAAATTAAATCTTTATTATTCAGATTATTACATTTGTTTCTCTTTTTTCCCCTCCATAACACCGCTCCACCCAGCTCCCACCCTTCACTCTGCCCTTACCTCCCTCCTATTGACCTCATCCATAGGTGTATGATTTTTGTCCAGTCTCTCCCTGTACACCCCTCACCCCTCTCCCCCTGAGAATTATCAGTCCACTCCCTTTCTGTGCTCCTGATTCTATTATATTCACCAGTTTATTCTGTTGATCAAATTTTTAATTCACTTAATTTTTAGATTCACTTGTTGATAGATATGTATTTGTTGTTCACAATTTTTTGTCTTTTACCTTTTTCTTCTTCCTCTTCTAAAAGAGTACCTTTCAGCATTTCATATAACACTGGTTTGGAGTTGATAAACTCCTTTAGCTTTTTCTTATCTGTGAAGCTCTATCTGCCCTTCAATTCTGAATGATAGCTTTGCTGGATAGAGTATTCTTGGTTGTAGGTTCTTGGTATTCATCACGTTGAATATTTCTTGCCATTCCCGTCTGGCCTGCATCGTTTCTGTTGAGAAATCAGCTGACAGTGGTATGGGTGCTCCCTTGTAGGTAATGAACTGTTTTTCTCTTGCTGCTTTTAATATTCTCCCTTTGTCTTTTGCTCTTGGTATTTTAATTATGATGTGTCTTGGTGTGGTCCTCTTTGGATTCCTTTTATATGGGGTTCTGTGTGCTTCCTGGACTTGTAAGTCTATTTCTTTTACCAGATGTGGGAAGTTTTCAGTCATTAATTCTTTAAGTAGGTTTTCAGTATCTTGCTCTCTCTCTTCTTCTGGCACCTCCACAATTCTGATGTTGGTATGCTTGAAGCTGTCCCAGAGGCTCCTTACATTATCTTCACATTTTTGGATTCTTTTCTCTTCTTGCTTTTTCATTTGAATGTTTTCTGCTTCTTTATATTTCAAATTTTTGGCTTGATTCTTGCCTTTCTCTAGTCTGCTGTTAGGACTCTGTATATTTTTTATTTCAGTCAGTGTCTCTAGTTGGTCCTTTTTCATTTCCTCTTGGCTGTCACTAACTTTATCTAACTTTTCTAGCATATTCTTAAAAATCCTTATAAGCGTGGTTTTGAACTCTATATCCAGTCGTTTTTTCCCCTCCATTTCTTTTGTTTGTGATCCCTTCCCTTGTCTCGGCATTTTCACTATGCTGGGAGAAGTTCAGTGTTGCATTCAGCCTTATGATACCAGACTTGCAAAACCAAAGAAGCCTCTGTTGAGCTTGGGGTGGGTGGAGTCTCAGGGCTTAAGGGACAGCCTTGCCTTCCAGTCGGCCCCGCTCTCCACGGCCCCTGAGTCTCACGTGACTGGGTAATCACTGCAGTTCGCCCGCAGTGCCTCTAGACCGCTGCCTTTCTGGCTCCCCTGAGCTCCAGGACCACATAAGTCTAGGTCCCCAGGGTTTCACCCGAAACAGGGGCTTAGTGGAGTCAGAAGTGGCGAAAACCAGTGGCACAATCAGCAATCTGTCCTCTGCGCAGTGCCGTGCGCGCCACTAGACCTCTGATCTTTTGTGACTCTCCTATATTTCCGTGCACCTCTCCCTTTTCACAGCCCAAACTCCCACCGTATGAGTTTCAGCTGGATCTGGGGTTTAGTGTCGTAAAATAAGGGGTTCAATGCCTGGGAGAGTCTCCTTTTCCCTCCTGCCAGAGAAAACCAGCCAGATATTCCGGCACCCGCTCTCTCCACGTGCGTGCGTCTCAGTACCTCAGCTTTTTGCAGCTCCTCTGGGTCTCCATGAGCCCCTCTCCTTCCCTCTAGCTGTAGAACTTCCACTCAGCCAGCTTTTCTGTGGTTCTGGATGATGTCCATTCTGTCTTTTAGTTGCAGTTTTGAAATTGTTGTGCGAGGCAACAGTGTAGATGTTTACCAATGCCGCCATCTTGGATTCCTCCCCTGCTGGCTCTTTATGCAAGTACATAACTCTCAAGGGGTTTTGGAAACTTTTGTGCACTTCTCCAACTCTGCTGGGTTTGGTACAAATCCTGGGAACATGATTCAGTTCTATCTGCAGGAGTGTACCAGCACTTGGGATCTCACTCCGATACTCCTTGTTTTAGGTCCCCAAATCTCTTTAGGGGTGGAAATACCCTTCGTCCTGGACACAATGGCTTTGGAAAATGTACAGCACAGGGGCCATCCTCCAGGAACCACCAGTTTCCACTGTCCTTTCTCTATTTTCTCTAGGGGCATCAGAATGTGGAAGATAGAAAACTTTAATGATTTTAAAGAAAAAAGACATTTTCCTCAGGAAATGTCTTTTCCCATTTTCCCTGCATACAAAGTCTCTTAGTAGAAGGCAGAGATAGACAAAATGGGAAACTAAAGATTAAGGGCAGGAATGCCATCGTACTGGATGAACAATAACTCAATTCTTCAATGAAGTATCAAAAGGTGCAGTGATCTGAACACAGTCAAGAAGCACTGTGGGAAAAGTGCCCCTTCCACCTTGCTTAGGCCATTGCAGGAAGAGGTCCCATGGACCAGCAGACTCTCTCATTCTTGCTCTTGTCCATATTTCTGCTGCTATTGTGCCTGTTTTTAAGCCAGTATCACAGGGACATAGCTGTGGAGATGTGATGTGAACCTGAAGCAAAGTTAACCCATTTAGACTCCTAATGAGATATAGTCTTACATTTTTAGTACATGGACCTATTCAGTGTTTAACCATGTGCCTTTAAATACCTGGCCTTAGATTTAGATAGTTGGCTGAACTGATAACTCAACTACTATGTTTACTATCAATTTAAATGAACTGGCTTGAAAATAAGTACACCGTATTCATATTTGATGGGATATATGCTCCTAATAGAAACTGTCAGGTCCCAGCCCCAGCTTTTTGGACACATTATCCAGATTTTATTTGGCTATGATGGGCAGAGAAAAGTAGAGCAAGAGATATATGAACTACCGATGTTTGCTTCCCCTCACCTTATTTCTAATTGTGTGGAATATCTATTAGGGATGAAGGAGGCTTTGCGGTTAGTCCCCCATAAGTGCAAGCGGAACAGAAAAGTCCTGCTTTTAAGAATAGAGATTTTTGTCCTGGCCGGTTAGCTCAGTTGATTAGAGCATCATCCAGATATACTGTACTAAGGTTGCAGGCTTGGTCCCCAGTCAGGACACATACAAGAATCAACCAATGAATTCATGAATAAGTGGAACAACAACTTGATCTCTCTCTCTCACTGGTCAACATCAATAAGTAGGGGAAAGAATTTAAAAGGAAAAAGAGGGAGAAAAAGAGTTAGACCTTTATTTAAAAAAGCAAAGAGCCTAAACCGGTTTGGCTCAGTGAATAGAGCGTTGGTCTGCAGACTGAAGGGTCCCGGGTTCGATTCTGGTCAAGGGCATGTACCTTGGTTGTGGGCGCATCCCCAGTGGGGGGTGTGCAGGAGGCAGCTGATCGATGTCTCTCTCTCATCGATGTTTCTAACTCTATCCCTCTCCCTTCCTCTCTGTAAAAAATCAATAAAATATATCCCCCCAAAAAATGAAAAAAGAAAAGAACTGAGATTTTTGTTGCTGCAAAAAAACCAAAACAGAAACAAAAAAACCCTTTCCATTTCCTAAGTCAATAAGCTGTTTGTATTAGATTCATTTTTTTCTTTTTACAGTGTTGTTCTGTGAATCCTGTCACTGCATCAGCAACGCCCACCTCTTCCTAGATTAAGATCTTGCCCACTGACACATTTTGAAGCCCTATGTCCAGGGCAGAATAGGCATCTAGTCTTTTGTCCAGTGGACAGTTCCTTAGTGGGGCACACGTCATATCAGGGGTTTCAACGCACAATGTGTGCATCTGATTAATCTACAGAACTCTAAGAAATACAGATATCCGAACTGCTCTCCTCAGACAGAGTCTGGTAAAGGTATTTTTTAGAGAAGCTAACCGAGTAACTCCGGTGTGCGCTGTGCATTGATAACTAATAGCGACCCCCTTTTCTTCAAGCTCAGGAATCGCTGTGCGTGTTTTTTAAACCCTCACCCGAGGATATGTTTTTATTGATTTGAGAAAGAGAGGGAAGGAGAGAGAGACACATTGATCTGAGAAACATCCATCCCTTACCTCTAGTCCCCGCCTAAGGAGGATGAACCCGCAACCGGAATGGAAACCTCAACCTTTTTGGCATAGAGGACGATGCCGGGACCAACTGAGAATCGCTCTGTTTTATGCACCGTTGTATTCCAAGGACTCGAATTAGTGCATGCCTCAAAGCAGAAATTCAGTACTTATTTTGTGAGTGCAGCTCACCTTACATATGAGACAAATGAGGCTCAGAGGAGTTAAGATTACATACATAGATGGAGAGGCTAGTTGTCCTTCCATTATATTTCACTAGGAAATACACAGCTGCTTTCTGGCCACAAGACGGATACTGAGGTTGCGGTACCCAGTTCCCAGGATTAAAGTGTGCTTTACACCCGCCTAGTCCCGCTTCTGTTCAGCCAAAGCGGTTTCTGCTTTTGCCCTCTGCAGGACGTGCGGCAACAAACGGGTTAACTCCAAGCCCCGCCCCCAAGGTGGGCCCGAGGGCGGAGACGCGTCGGAGCGGCTGCGTCGCCTACCGCCTTAGCTGTGCCTGCGCAGGCGCCGAGGGGTCGGGATCCGACTCAGAAATGGCGGCCTCCATATTCTCCGGCCGGCTGTTGATCGCCGCCACCCTTAGGCGCCACCCGCCCCGGACGGCGCTGCGGGCCGCCGCCCAGGTATGGAGCTCCAGCCTGCTCTTGCTTTGAGGGTCGGTAGGAGAAAGGGCGAGGCGGGCGACTCGGCTCCTGTGGGCGAGCCGTGCCGGGATCCGAGGCCGGACTCGGGGTCACTTCTCCGTCAGTGACATTGGTTGACGCGGGGCGCCCGCCGGGGAGTGCTGGCTGCCAGGACGACAAGCTGGCACTTGTTGGCGTCGCTTGGCCCCGGCCCTCAGTCTGTGAGGAGCCCGGCGACCCGGCGGCAGCCGCTCCTCCCGTTACCGAGGGGGCTGCAGCAGTTTCTACCGCATCTTCTACCCGCGCGGGGACCCGAGGCGTTCGCGGCCCACTTCGGGGAGGAGGAAATGCCCTTCAGACGAACTTTGTGTTCCTTGGGAGCCGTTGTGGGTTGGATGACTTTGCAAGCGTCAGCGGGGCTTGCTGACGGGGCTTTTCTGGGACGAGGCAGCCAAGTTTCCTACCCGCCCCCCCGCCCCCCAGCAGTCGTGTTCCTTTCTGCTTGTTAATAGTGGTAATAAGATGATGTATGTGTACGAGGTTTCCAATTGGGGAAGTAATCTTTTGGACCACTTCAGTTTTGAATAGGTTATAGCATAATGGCCTCAGGTTTTGTTTTGCTTTGTGAGTGTTTACCGTGTGCCAGGCAGCCTAGGCTTCAGCAACACAATAAGGGAGTCAGCTACATTTGCATCATTGATGAAGAAACTGTTGCCAAGAGAACAAGTAATTTGGGTTGTGTCGAGACGTAGGTAAGGTCAAAGCTTAGGTTAATTCCAGAACCGAATGGCTCCAGAGCTTGTGTGCTTGAATCTGCTCTACAATGTTTTCCAGAACATAAGAATCGGCCGATTCTTTTCAAGGATAAAACTTGTGGAAGGGCATACTTGGCTGTGTAAGCCAGTTATGTTCCGAAGTAACTCCTCAGACGTGCCATAAATGAATTGATTTTAATTACTATTTTTTCTTTTAAAAGCTATTCACACATTCAACCTACACATAGTGAATTCCATGAGTTTGCTTTGTAATAAAAGTGTTTTTTGGTCTTGAACTTCCTTATGAGTCATAAAAGGTGCTGTCTAGTTTTTAGATTATGTTTTTCTCCTAATCATATTCTTTAGCCTTTTGGAAATTCCTTTGTAAGCCTTTATATCTCCATATGGAGATGCCTAATGTATTGTCTTAATAACATCACCTCTACTCTCACATTAAGTAATGTACCTTTAGAGTTTGGAAGGACCTCAGTAGTCTGTCCCCTTGCTTTTGTAGATGAGGACACAGAGGTGTAGAGAGTCTTAGACAACTTTTTCAAGATCACACATTGAATTTAGCTGGAAAAGATTATCAAAGTATTTTAGAGTGGTATAAATACTTCAAGTGGTATAAAAGCTATCAGCAGTGTCCTATGTGTACGAATAATTCTTTGTGGTGTTTGAAAGAAACCATACAAATATACAGAAGTCTCCTCTTATCCATGGGCAATACGTTCCAAGACCCTTAGTGGACACTTGAAACCATAGATAGTACCAAATCCTTCTATATATTGTTTTTTCTTTTTTGCATACAGGAGAGGCCTGGTGCATGAAATTTGTGCATGGGTGGGGTCTCTAGGCCTGGCTGGTGATCAGGGCCTTTGGAACCATTTTGTCAGACCTTATCAGGGTCTGGACTAGCTGGAGCCTGCCTGATGAGGGGGGGGAGGGACTGTGGGAAGTTGGCCAGCTGGCCAGGGGGGAGGGACCAGGAGAGGTTGGCTGGCTTCAGGAGGTTGGCTGTGGGAGTACACTGACCACCATGGGGCAGCTCCTGCTTTGAGTATCTGCCCTCTGGTGGTCAGTGTGCACTATAGTGACTGGTCAACCAGTCATTCAGTTGTAACTGTCACTAGGCTTTTATACACACACACACACACACTAGAGGCCGGGTGCATGTAATTCATGCATGTGAATGGGTGTGTGTGTCCCTCAGCCCAGCCTGCACCCTCTCCAATCTGGGATCCCTCTCACAATACAGGACTGCTGGCTCCCAACTGCTCACCTGCCTGCCTGCCTGGTTGCCCTTCACCACTTTTGCCTGCCAGCCTGATCACTCCTTAATCGCTCCCCAGCCAGCCTGATCGATGCCTAACTGCTCCCTTGCCAACCCAGTTGTCCCCAATTGCCCTCCCCTGCAGGCCTGGTTGCCCCCAACTGCCCTCTCCTGCTGGCCTAGTCATCCCTAAAGGTCCTCTCCTGCAGGCCTGGTCCCCTCTTCCTCCCCCCCCCCCCAGTTGTTCTCCCCTGTAGGCCTGGTCGCCCCCAACTGACTTCCTCTGCCAACCTGGTAATCACTAACTGCCCTCACCTGCAGGGCTGGTTCCTCCCAAATGCCCTCCCCTGCTGGCTTGATTGCCTACAACTACCCTCCCCTGCAGGCCTGATTGTCTACAACTGCCCTCCCCTGCCAGACATCTTGTGTCCACATGGGGGCAGCCATCTTTGACCACATGGGGGTGGCCATCTTGTGTGTTGGAGTGATGGTCAATTTACATATTACTCTTATTCAATAGGACTAGATTCCTATGAAAAAGTTAATTTATAAATAGGCATAGTAAGAATGACAATAATAACTAATAGTACAACGGAATGGTTATAAAAAAATCTTAATAGCAATTAGGTGAGAGGCTCTGGAGCCAGTATTAAGTAATATAGGAGTTACTTTGATACCATGACAGATTTTATAACCAAGATGTCTACTAAGTAACTAATGGGTGGGTACTGTATGCAACATGGATATGCTGGACAAAGGGATGATTCACATCTCAGACTGGATGCAGCTGGACAGTTTGAGATTCATCTTGCTACTCAGAATGGCGAGCATTTTATTTTATTTTTTATTTTAGAGAGAGAAAGGAAGGGAGAGAGAAACATAAATTTGTTGTTTCACTAACTTATGCTTTCATTGGTTGATTCTTGTATGTGCCCTGACAGGGGATTGAACTTGAAACCTTGGTGTATTCAGACAATGCTCTAACCAACTGAGATACCCGGCCAGGGCTGAATGGCAAGCAATTTAAAACTTAAATTGTTTATTTCTCAAATTTTCCATTTAATATTTTCAGGTTGAGCTTGACCATTAGTTTTTTACTGAAACTACAGAAAGTGAAACCACCATGGATAAGGAGTGACTGCTGTGCCACTTAAGGGAATTATTTAAAAGGAATGTATTACAGTTGATGTTGCAGATCAGTTCTCTGATATGATACTTGTAGGCTATTAGATTTTTGGAGAATGTCTAATGGACAGTGATCTCTGGGCCAACTCCTTTGGGAGAGTGAAGAAAAAAGTATTGAATAGAGGAAGAAGTAAAATTGTGCAGTTGCAGTAGGGGCCTCTGCTGTTCTCATGGGAAATCTGCAACTAAGATTTTCTTTCTGAATTGTCACAAATCGGGGTGAGGTATCAGATTTTTATATCCCTCCTTTAAACCCCATTGACCAATGATTAGATGCAGGCTAACAATATAAAGGAGGTATGACTTTGGATTAGGATGCTTCAATGACAGGACTCATCAGAGAGCTGCCACAACCACTCCCAGGATTTGGGGCAGTGAATGCTTTTGTGCTAAAGCAAGGATCTGAACAATAAATACACCACAATATCCAAAGCAGGGCTTTGACGCTTAAAAGAAAACACTTTATTTATTTATTATTGATTTCAGAGAGGAAGGGAGAGGGAGAGAGAAACAGAAATGATGAGAGAGAATCATGGATCGGCTTGCCTCCTGCACACCCCACACTGGGGATCAAGCCTGCAACATGGGCATGTGCTCTGACCAGGAATCGAACTGTGAATTCCTGGTTCATAGGTTGATGCTCAACCATGCTGGCAGGGCGGCTTTGACTCTGGATTGTATGAAAGAGTAATGGTACCAAGTCATGCAATTAGTCACATACCTAGTGCCAGACAATTTGTTAGGTGCTGGAGAGAAGAAAGTTGGAAAGGATTTTTGATTTGTAGGGCAGATAAGATTGGTTTTACATCTGCTGAATTTGGCCTTGAGGTAGCAATGCTTTGAATATCATTAGAAATGTGGTAATAAAGCTCAAGTGAAAGATAAGGAGTAGATATGATGAGGAAATAGTTAAAACCACAAAGCTAATATTTAACTGACAGATTAGCTTCTAATTTTAAATTGTAAATTAGGTATCGTGAATGTTATATTTTATTGAGTGTAATAGGTTTATTACAGCTATGAAGAACTAAGTACTATATAGAGACAAAGAATTTTGAAAAGGTGTTTTTAATAAGAATAACTGTCAATTTAGTATCATATATAATTATATCCCCAATTTCTTTAGGTTCTGGGAAGTTCTGGATTGTTTAACAACCATGGGCTCCAAGTACAACAACAACAAAGGAATCTATCACTACATGAATACATGAGTATGGAATTATTGCAAGAAGCTGGAGTCGCCATTCCCAAAGGACAGGTGGCTAAGTCACCAGATGAAGCTTATGCAATTGCCAAAAAATTAGGTACTAAATTTAAAAAATTCATGGTACCTTGACATGGCAGCTCTGATAAGATGTGAACTGTACTTTTGATTTAATAACAACTTTTAGTTTTTATTTATTAATAAAATAAAAAATAAATTTTATTTACTTAAAAGAGAAAGTAGAATTTATGATTTTTTTAAATTTAATAAATCTTTATTGTTCAGATTATTACAATTGTTCCTCTTTTTTCCCCCCATACCTCTCCTCCACCCAGTTCTCACCCCACCCTCTGCCCTTACCTCCCCGCAACTGTCCTCATCCATAGGTGTACAATTTTTGTCTAGTCTCTTCCCACATGCCCCAAACCCGTTTCCTCACCAAAAATTGTCAGTCCACTCCCTTTCTGTTCACCAGATTATTCTGTTCATCAGATTTTTTATTCACTTGATTTTTAAATTCACTTGTTGATAGATAAGTATTTGTTGTTTATAATTTTATCTTTACCTTTTTCTTCTTCTTCCTCTTCTTAAAGAATACCCTTCAGCATTTCATATAATACTGGTTTGGCTGTGATGAACTCCTTTAGCTTTTTATTATCTGTTTTGCTCTTTATCTGCTCTTCAATTCTCAATGATAGCTTTGCTAGATAGAGTAATCTTGGTTGTAGGTTCTTCTTATTCTCACTTTAATATGTCTTGCCACTCCCTTCTAGCCTGCATAGTTTCTGTTGAGAAATCAGCTGACAATCCTATGGGTGCTCCCTTATAAGTAACTAAATGTTTTTCTCTTGCTGCTTTTAATATTCTCTCTTTGTCTTTTGCTCTTGGCATTTTAATTATGATGTGTCTTGATGTGGTCCTCTTTGGATTTCTTTTGTTTGGGGTTCTATGCACTTCCTGGACTTGGAAGTCTATTTCTTTCACCAGGTAGGGGAAGTTTGCAGTCATTATTTCTTCAAATAGGTTTTCAGTATCTTGCTCTCTCTCTTTTTCTGACACCCCCTTAATTCTGATGTTGGTATGCTTGAGGTTGTCCCATAGGCTCCTTACACTATTGACAAATTTTTGGATTCTTTTTGCTTTTTGCTTTTCCAATCGAGTGTTTTTTGCTTTTTTGTATTTCAAATCTTTGACTTGATTCTTGCAATCCTCTAGTCTTCTGTTAGGTTTCTATACAATATTTAAAAATATATATATTTTATGATTTTTTTTTTTTTACAGAGAGGAAAAGAGGGGGATAGGGAGTTAGAAACATGGATGAGAAAGAAACATCTATTAGCTGCCTTCTGCACATCCCCTGCTGGGGATGTACCCGCAGCCAAGGTACATGCCTTGGCCGGAATCGAACCCGGAACCCCTCAATCCACAGGCTGATGCTCTATCCGATAAGCCATATCAGTCAGGATGTATAATGTTTTTTATTTCAGTCAGTGTATGTTTAATTTTTAGTTGGTCCTTTTTTATATCCTCGAGGGTCTTGCTAAATTTATTGGCCTTTTCTTTTTCTTTTAAATGTATTTTTATTGATTTTTTTACAGAGAGGAAGGGAGAGGGATAGAAAGTTAGAAACATTGATGAGAGAGAGACATCGATCAGCTGCCTTCTGCACGCTCTCCACTGGAGATGTGCCCCCAACCAAGGTACATGCCTTTGACCGGAATCGAACCTGGGACCTTACAGTCCGCAGGCCGACGCTCTATCCATTGAGCCAAACTGGTTTCAGCTATCGGCCTTTTTTAGGAAATTCTTGAAACATCTGATAACCATAGTTTTGAACTCTATATCGGGTAGTTTGTTTTCTTATATTTCTTTCATTTGTGATCTGTTTTTTTGTCTCCACATTTTCCTGATTCCCTGAGTTGGTAGAGTAGCTTTGTGTGCTATGTATCCTATAGGGCCCAGTGGCTCAGCCTCCCCAGTTACCTGAAGTGGACAATCTTGGTGCATCCCATTGTGGACTGTGTGCACAGCCTTGTTGTAGTTAAGTCTTGACTGTTGTTGGTATCACTAGGAGGAATTGACTTTCAGGCCAATTGGCTATGAGGATCATCTTTGTCTACTCTGTGAGAACTTCTGTGCTGGATGCACCCTTATGAGACAGGACTTGCAAAAGTCTCTAATCAGCTTGGATGGGGCAGAGTCCAGGGCTGAGCAGACAGCCTTGGCTTCCTGTCAGCCCTGATCTATGAGGCCCCTGGGTCTCAGTGTCCCTGAGTAATCGCTGCAAGCAACTCTGACAGAAAGCCGCCCTCAAGTTTTGCCTGCTGCCAGACAGTTCAGTTTCTCCCCGAATGAGTCTGGATTCCCATAGAGTCTTGCCCTGAACTGAAGTTCAGTGCAGTTGGGAGCTTCCGTCTCCCTCCTGCTTGAGAAAGCCAGCCGTGCACTCAGCAGTCAGTCCTCTCCATGTGTGTGCACGTCTCCATACCTCAGCCTTTTGCAGCTCCTTTGAGTCTCAATGTGCTTTCCTCTTTCCCTCTAGTTGTAGAATTTCCACTCAGCCAGCTTTCCTGTGATTCTGGATGGTGTCCATTTTGTCTTTTAATTGTAGTTTTGAAATTGTATGAGGCAGCAGTTTAGGTGTTCACCTATGCCACCATCTTGGTTTCTCCTCAGAACTTTTATGATTGTTGACATTCTAAAATTATTATAAACTCCCATAGTGCTAATCATTTAAGAATCACTTATATTGGCATTAGGAAGCTGAAGTGCTATTTTTAGTTGGAATATAATGTATTGAGAAGAAAATTATACTACTCAGTAGTTTAAAAGTATTATGGCTGTGATGATTGTTCAGGAAATCGGTGAAGGATAATCTTAGCTGTTTATGTGAGAGAGGTCCAATATTCTTCTTCCCTTTTTTGACATGAAAAAAGAAGGGGGCTAAAGGAGAATAAAGAAAGTCAAGTCCTAGAATGTAAACTCTATGAGGGCTTCTTTATCTAATTTTGTTTACTGGTATCTCTCAAATGCAGAAGAGGAAGAGTACTTTGGTAATCAGTAAATATTAATACTTGTTAAATGAATTAAGCAAGTACCTATATATATTAGTAGGTCTTTCTATTGATAACAGAAATCTTAATAGCTTATATTATTTGAATTTAATCTCTGAGTTAAAAAGTAAGTTTTGATTAGAAAATATGCTTCAATTTACATTTTTTATAATTTAATATGAGAAATTAAGTACTATATTAATTATATAATGCATTTTTTTAGCAGTATTTAAATTTCACCAATATTTTACTGGGTTAACACAATTGATTACTCTTGTATGTACCTTTGATTAATATGGCTGTAAATGTGCTTTAGTGAAGACTTTGTTTTTATTAATGTTTTAAGATGTGGAATATTAAAAAATTTCTTTAAAGTTAAAGTTTTATCTAGGTTTGTACTTACTTGTTTCTAGAATGGGTTTTGTTCTTTTCAGAAGTGGCATATACAAGTTTATAATGTATTTTATAAACTTTTTCAATGTGATTTCTTTGACTTGAAAGTATGGTTTTTCATTTACAATATTTTTTTTAATCTGAAAAATTCTTTATATTCATATTACAAGCAAACTTCTTTTTATTTAGCAAAAGCCTTGTAAAAGTTCGTACTGATTTTGGTAAAATTTTTATTAATTAATGGTGACTTGCAGGTTGAACTTACACCTGGTAAGTGATGTATCTCATTTTTATCTTTAAAACGGTCTATACTAATAAAAGGATAATCTGCTAATTAGACCAGAGTCTTCAAATGTCCTTCCAGACAAAGCCGCAGCAACTGCTGTGAGGGCCGGGCCGAGGCCCTGGCAAGCTGGGGATGGTAGCT
The DNA here is from genome assembly GCA_011751065.1 of Lasiurus cinereus. NCBI lineage: Eukaryota > Metazoa > Chordata > Mammalia > Chiroptera > Vespertilionidae > Lasiurus > Lasiurus cinereus. The sequence goes on along the minus strand of JAAGEH010000012.1, from coordinate 9,764,797 downwards.
GCTGCTGCGAGGGCTGGACCTAGGCTTATGCAGCTGCTGTGGCTGTGAGGACTGAGGCTCAGGCAGCTGTGGCGGTGGGCAGTGACAGCAGCAATGGCGTGATGCGGGTGTCGCCTTCCCCAGATTGGCCCAGTCACCTCCCACAGAGGGAGGCCAGAGAGTAGGACAGCCTCTGAGGGCTCTGGACTGTGAGAAGAGGGTAGGCAGGGCTGAGGGAACTCCACTCCCCTAAATGCATGAATTTTCGTGTACCGGGCCTATAGTGTATATATGAGTCTCTTAAGAGTCAAGGCTTAAAGAAAACTGTTTGTACTTTGTATATCTATAGTATTTCTTGCAAAGGTTACTTTTAAAAAAATAAATTTTATTGATTTTTTTTACAGAGAGGAAGGGAGAGGGCTAGAGAGTTAGAAACATCGATGAGAGAGAAACATCCATTAGCTGCCTCCTGCACGCCCCCCACTAGGGATGTGCCTCCAACCAAGATACATGTCCTTGACCGGAATTGAACCCGAGACCCTTCAATCCGCAGGCCGATACTTTATCCACTGAACCAAACTGGTTTCAGCGGGTTACTTTTTTATTGATTTAATAAATCTTTATTGTTCAGATTATTACCATTGTTCCTCCTTTTTCACCCCATAGCTCCCCTCCAACCAGCTTCTTCCCCTCTCTCTGCCTTCACCTCCCCTCCCCACATTGTCCTCATCCACACATGTATGATTTTTGTTCAGTCTCTCCCTGTACCCCTCTCACCCCTTTCCCCCTGAGAATTGTCAGTCTACTCCCTTTCTATGCCCCTAATTCTGTTATATTCACCAGTTTATTCTGTTCATCTGATTTTTAATTCACTTGATTTTTAGATTCTCTTGTTGATAATGTTTTTGTTGTTCCTAATTTTTATCTTTACCTTTTTCTTCTTCCTATTCTTAAAGAGTACCTTTCAGCATTTCATATAATACTGGTTTGGAGTTGATGAACTCCTTTAGCTTTTTCTTACCTGTGAAGTTGTTTATCTGATCTTCAATTCTGAATGATAGCTTTGCTAGGTAGAGTAATCTTGGTTGTAGGTTCTTGCTATTCATCACTTTGAAAATTTCTTGCCATTCCCATCTGGCTAACAGAGTTTCTGTTGAGAAATAAGCTGACAATCATATGGATGCTACCTTTAGGCAGTTAACTGTTTTTCTCTTGCTGCTTTTAATATTCTTTCTTTGTCTTTTGCTCTTGGCATTTTAAGTATGATGTGTCTTGGTGTGGTCCTCTTTGGATTCCTTTTGTTTGGGGTTCTGTGCACTTCCTGGACTTGTAAGTTTCTTTCTTTCACCAGGTGGGGGAAATTTTCAGTCATTATTTCTTCAAATAGATTTTCAGTATCTTGATCTCTCTCTTCTTCTGGCACCCTTTTAATTCTGATGTTGGTACGCTTGAAGTTGTCCCAGAGGCTTCTTACACTATCTTCATATTTTTGGATTTTTTTTTCTTTTTGCTTTTCCAGTTGAGTGTTTTTTTTCTTCTTTGTATTTCAAATCCTTGACTTGATTCTTGCGTGCTGCTAGTTCTCTGTATAGTTTTTTATTTCAGTCAGTGAATGTTTAATTTCTAGTTGGTCCTTTTTCATCTCCTCTTGAGTCTTGCTAAATTTATTGAGCTTTTCTAGGAAATTCTTGAAAAACCTGATAACCATGGTTTTGAACTCTATTCAATCGTTTGTTTTCCTCCATTTCTTTCATTTGTGATCTGTTTCTTTGTCTCCGCATTTTTGCTGCTTCCCTGAGTTGGTAGAGTAGCTTTGTGTACTAGGTGTCCTATAGGACCCAGTAGCTCCGCCTCCTCAGTTACCTGAGGTGGACTCTATTTGTGTACCCCTTTGTGGACTGTGTGAATAGCCTTGTTGTAGTTAAGTCTTGATTGTTGTTCTTATCACTGGGGGAAATTGACCTCCAAGCCAATTGGTTGTGAGGATTAGCTGTGTCTATGCCAGAAAACTTCTGTGCTGGAGTCAGCCTTATGATACAAGAATTGCAAAATTGTAAAAGCCTCTGTGTTCAGCTTGGATGGGGCAGAGTCTCAGGGCTTAGCAGACAGCCTTGGCTTCTCGTCAGCCTTGCCCTAGGTGTGCTCCCTCGCCTCAGTGTTGCTCGGTAATCACTGCAGCCCTCTCCGCGTGCACTTGCGCTTGGGTGCCTCTAGACCTCTGCCTTTCTGGCTCCCCTGAGTTTCCGTGCACTCCTCCCTTTTTTCGACGGTCCGGACTCCCCTCATATGAGTCTTGCCTGAAACTGGGGTTCAGTGTAGTCGGGAGTTTCTGTCTCCCTCCCACTAGAGGAAGCCAGCCAGGCACTCCACCGCCCATCCTCTCCACAGATGTGTCTCCTCCGTACCTCAGCTTTTTGCAGCTCCTCTGAGACTTCGTGAGCCCCTCTCTTTCCTTCTAGTTGTAGAATTTCCACTCAGCCAGCTTTCCTGTGGTTCTGGATGGTGTCTGTTCTGTCTTTTAGTTGTAGTTTTGAAATTGTTGTACAAGGCAGCAGTTTAGGTATTCACCTATTCTGCCATCTTGGTTTATCTCCAAAGGTTACTTTTTAATAACTTTTTTGATATTCAATCTTATATGTATGACCTAAATGTTAATATCTAAAGAAGACCCTGCTGTAACTGGTTTGGCTCAGTGGCTAGAGTATCAGCCTGTGGACTGAAGGGTCCCTGTTCGATTCTGGTGAAGGGCATGTATCTTGGTTGCGGGCACATCCATAGTAGGGGGTGTGCAGGAGACACCTAATAGATGTTTCTCTCTCATCGATGTTTCTAACTCTCTATCCCTCTCCCCTCCTCTCTGTAAAAAATAAATAAATAAATAAATAAATAAAATATATTAAAAATAAAAGACCTAGCTAAGAAAGAAGGAAAACTTGGAAATGTAATTGAAAAATTATGTTTTTCTAATTCTATCCTTTGTCCTTATGATTGAATTTCCAATCATTTGACTTCCTTTTTCTATTTTTGTTAGTCTAATTTCTTGAGTGATTTCTGTTGTTTTTGTTTCTTTGTTTTACCAATGTTTTCCTTCATAATATTGCTGAATGTTTTTCATACCAATATTATTAGGGCCTGATTTATATACAGTCAATTCAGTAAAAGTTATTTCTTTTTCTATTTCCAAATTATTATAATGGGTTTTCTGTAGTTTTCCATATATTTTATTATTTAGTCTAATTTCACTGTTTTGTTAGAATAAATAATTTGTAGAAACTTACATGAAATGAATAGGATTTATTTAATATATATATTTTATTGATTTTTTACAGAGAGGAAGGGAGAGGGATAGAGAGTTAGAAACATCAATGAGAGAGAGAGACATTCATCAGTTGCCTTCTGCACACCCCCTACTGGGGAAGTACCCGCAACCAAGATACATGCCCTTGACCAGAATCGAACCTGGGACCTTTAAGTCTTTAGGCTGACACTCTATCCACTGAGCCAAACCAGTTTCGGCGAATAGGATTTATTTAAATGCCAATCTTTTTATTTCTTTATTCTTTGTAAATATCTTTAATGATTCTTAACTATGGAAAAAAGAACAGTTATATTTAAGATATAATAAAACTATGATTATTTCTTACAAATTCTCTGGGCCTAGGACTTTCAAGTAGTAAGGAATAGGTAGGCTACTCTCATTTTGATCCACCCTTGATACAGAAAGCATCTTGTTCATCTAGAGCAGCGGTTCTCAACCTGTGGGTCGTGACCCCTTTGGGGGTCGCACGACTCTTTAACAGGGGTCGCCTAAGACCATGGGAAAATGCAGATATTGACATCACGATGAAACAGTAGCAAAATTTCATGGTTGGGGGTCACCACCACATGAGGAACTGTATGCAAGGATCGTGACCTTAGGAAGGTTAAGAACCACTGATCTAGAGAGTGCTTTTTGTTGTTAATTTTCACCCAAGGATATATTTTCCATTGATTCTTCAGAAAGAGTAGAAAGGTAGGAGAGAGAGAGTGAGAAAGAGAGTGAGAGAAACAATTGATGTTAGAGACATATCAATTGGTTGCTTCCCACATGGGCCCCAACTGGCCCTAGGGATCTGTGTGTGGGCCGATGCTCTAACCAATGAGCTATGCCAGCCAGGGCTAAAAAGTGAGTTCTTAAAGAACACCACAAATGAAGATTAAAGTGGGATTAGTAACTAATAAGGACCTTTAAACCTAGATGAACAGAAGCTACTTTTTTGTAATCCTCACCTGAGGATGCTTTTATTGATTTCAGAGGGAGAAGAAAGGAAAGAGAGTGAGAAAAAGAAACATCCATCAGTTGCCTCCTGTATGCACCCTGATGGAATTGAACCTGAAACCTGGGTGAATTGAATCGAATTGAAACCGACACCTGTCTGTGTATAGGGTGACATTCCAACCAACTGAGCCACACTGGCCAGTCTAAGGGTAGAGATTTTTAATAGCATACAATAGGACTTTGCCTTCTTTTTTTTTTTTTTTTTAATAATTTTTAGTTTTTCAATTACAGTTGACATGTGATAGTATATTAGTTTTAGCTTTATAGCATAGTAATCGTTCATTTATATAACTTACAAAGTAATCTTCATGATAAATCTAGCACCCATCTGACACTATACTTAGTTGTAACAAAATTGACTATATTCCCTGTACATTCCCATAACTTGTTTTTATATCTGGCAATATGCACATCTTAATGCCTTCTCCTTTTTCACCCATCCTACAACCCCCTCTCCCATATGGCAATTGTCAAAATGTTCTCTGTGAATTCATTTCTGTTTTGTTGTTTTGATTTTAGTTTCCATATGTAAATGAAATTATATAGCATTTGCTATCTCTGACTTATTTCACTTAATATAATACTCTCTAGGGCCATCTGCATTGAAAATGGCAAGATGTCATTAGTTTTTTATGGCTGAGTAATACTTCATTGTATATATGTACCACATCTTCTTTGCCTGTTTATCTATTGATGGACATTGAGATTGCTTCCATACCTTGCCTATTATAAATAACTAGAGGCCCAGTGCATGAATTCATGCATGGGTGGGGTCTCTACACCAGGTCAGCGATCAGGGCCGATCGGGGTCATCTTGCCCAGTCCCAATCGGGACTGGGCTGATCGGAGCCTGCTGGCCAGGGGGAGGGACTATAGGAGGTTGGCCGGCTGGCCAGGGGGAGGGACTATAGGAGGTTGGCCGGCTGGCCAGGGGGAGGGACTATAGGAGGTTGGCTAGCCAGGTGAGGGACCATGGGAGATTGGGAGGGTGGCCAGGGGAAGGTACTGCAGGAGGTTGGTCATCCCTGATCAGGGTGGATCAGGGTTGGCCAGATGGGGGGAGGGATTGGCTGAGGGGGAAGTTGGCTGGCTAGAGGAGGGATCATGGGAGGTTGGCTGGCTGGCCAAGGTGGGGAGGGATTGGAGGAAGGTTGGCCAGCTTCAATTGGTTGGCTGTGGGAGCGCACTGACTACCAAGGAGCAGCTCCTGAATTGAGCGTCTGCCCTCTGGTGATCAGTGTACATCATAGCGACTGGTTGACCGGTCATTCAGTCATAATAGTTGCTTAGGCTTTTATATATACTTGAGGCCTAGTGCATGAGATTCGTGCTTTGGCGGGGGGGCAGGGGGGAGGGAAGGGGCAGGTCCTTGAGCCCAGCTTGCACCATTTCTAATCCAGGACCCCTTGGGAGATGTCCTGACTGCCTCTTGTAATCCAGGACCGCTGACTCCTAACCACTTGCCTGCCTGATTGCCCCAACCACCTATGTCTGCGCCCTTAACTGCTCCCCTACAGGTCTGATCATCCCTAACCACCTCGCCTCATTCCTGGGAACCAGGATTCCCTCCTACGGTCAGTTTCAGTTACACAGGACCCGGGCTTCCCTCCCTCTGGCTGGCCTCAGGCACCCAGGACTTGTGCTGGCTTTGCCCAGGCCAGCTGCAGCCACAGGGGACCGCAGGGCAGGCAACTTGTCCCTCTCCCAGGCCACAGGCGCAGCCATTGGCACCCAGTACCATGGGGCGGGCAGCTTGTCCCCCTCCCGGGCCACAACCTGGCTGGTCCTCATTCCTCTCTTTCGAGCTCATTTGTGCCTAGCTGCTCCACATTTCTCTCTCGTGTGCTCATTTGTACCTGGCTGGTCCCGATTCTTCTCTCCCCAGTGTTGAGTGTCTGAGCAGTTCCAGTGCAAAGGCATGAGGGTGTGATGACCATTTGCGTATTAGCTCTTTATTATATAGAACTAGAGGCCTAGTGCATGAATTCTTGCACGGGTGGGGTCTGGCTGGCCCGGCTCCAATTGGGGCAGATCGGAGCCTAGCCTGTTGTGAGGACATGGCGGGAGGTTAGCTGGCTGTCCCTCTCCCCCTGCCCCCGCCTCAATCAGGGCCCAATCAGGGTCAGGCTGGCCAAGGAGGAGGGTCCATGAGTGATTTGCCATAAGGAGAGGCTATAGGCGGTGGGCCAGATAGCTCCATCCCTGATTGGTGTGTGTGTGTGTGTGTGTGTGTGGGGGTGGTGGTCAGGGGTGGAGCTGGATGGGGGAAGGGGCTGCAGGCCAATTGGGATGGTGGGCACTTTTTGGGGGTGGAGCCAGCAGGGGAAGGGGCCGCAGGTGGTTGGCTGGCCAGCCCTGCTCCTTATTGGAGCCGGGGCAGAACTGGCTGGTGGGAATCACCGTGGGCCTATTGGGGTGGTTATGGCCCATTAGGGGGCAGGCCAGGTAGAGGGACATCAGGTGGTTGGCTGGCTGGCCTTGCCACTAATAGGTGTGGAGGATCCCATCTTGGGTGAGGCCAGGTACGGGGAGGGGCTGCAGAAGATTGGCCAGCTGGCTCCACCCCCTATTGGGGTAGGGGGACTATTGAGAGTGGGGCCAGCCAGGGGGAGGAGCTGCGGCCAATCGTGGTGGGGGTCCATTGGGAGCGGGGCCTCTTGGGGGTGGAGCTACAGGAAGTTGGCCAGCCAGCCCCACCCCCTATTGTGGTAGGTGGGACCATTGTGGGTGGGGCTGGCTGGGGGGAGTGGCCACAGGAGGTTGGCCCCTGGCCCCACCCACAATTGAGCTGATTCACTGACTGCAATGGGCAGGCATCATAGCGACTTGTCATTCTGGTTGTTACAGGTTGCTGGCTTTTTATATAGATAGATAGATGCTGCAGTAAACATAGGGATGTATATATCTTTTTGAATCAATGTTTTTCATTTCTTTGGATAAATATCCAGAAGTGGAATTGCTGAGTTCTTTGTCTCTGTTTTGTAGTCTAATTTTTTCTGATATAAGTATTGCTACTTCAGCTTTTTATTCCATTTTCATTTGCATAAAATATCCTTTTACTTCCAGTCAGTGTGTTGTTTTTTTAAGTTGAAGTGGGTCTCTTATAGACAGACTGTGCATAGGTCTTTTTATCTTATTCATTCAGACAATGGGTTAGTACATTTAACCCTTTTACATTTAAAGTAATTATTAATAGACATGTAGAAATTGCCATTTTAATACTCATAATTTGTAATCTTTTTTCTTAAAGAAGTTCCTTTAACACTTCTTGTACTATAGGTTTAGTGGTGGTAAACTCCTTTAACTTTTTCTTGTTTGGGAAGCTCTTTATTTGTCCTTTCATTCTAAATCAGTGGTTCTCAACCTTCCTATTGCTATGACCCTTTAATACAGTTCCTCATGCTGGTGACCCCCAACCATAAAATTATTTTCGTGCTACTTCATAATTTTGCTACTGTTATCGTAATGCAAATATCTGTGTTTTCTGATGGTCTTAGGCAACCCCTGTGAAAGGGTCATTCAACCCCAAAGGGGTTGCGACCCACAGGTTGAGAACCGCTGTTCTTAATGATAGATTTGCTGGTAGAGTAATCTTGATTGCAGGTCCTTACTTTTCATCACTTTGAATATTTCATGCAAATCCCTATGGCCTGCAAATTTTCTGAGAAATCAGTTGACAGTCTTATGGAACTCCATTGTAGATAATAACTAAAATTTTCTCTTGCTGTTTTTGAGATTCACTCTTTGTATTTAAATTATGTTGTGTCTTGGTATGGACTTCTTTAGGGCCATCTTGTTTGGGACTCTGCTTCCTGGGCTTATATGTCTATTGCCTTTGCAAGATTAGGGAAGTTTTCTGTCATTATTAACATTTAGCTCTTCTCCTGATAAGCCTATGACATGAATGCTGTTACACTTAATATTGTCCCAGAGGCACCTTAAACCAGTAGTGGCCAACTTTTCAGACTTCACAACTACCAGTGGTCTGCGGACCTCTAGTTGGCAACTGCTGCTCCAAGGGTTTCCTTAAGCCAGCAGTTGCCAACCTTTTGGAACTCATGGACACCAGTGGTCTGCAGACCACCAGTGGCAACCACTGCCTTAAACTATCCTCATTTTCTTTTCTTGATTTTTTTTTTTCCTATTCTGATTGGGTGTTTTTTGCAACATTGTCTTCCAAATCACTGATTTGATTCTGTGCTTCATATAATCTGTTGATTCTATCTAATATATTCTTCATTTCCATTATTGTATTCTTAATTTCTGACTGGCTCTTTTTTTATGTTCATCTCCATTTTTACGTTTTTTGTCTCTTTGTTAAAGTTCTCATTGGGATCATCTGTTCTTCTCCTAAGGTCATTGAGCATCCTTTTGATCACTGATTTGAACTTTGCATCTGGTAGATGGCTTGTTTTGGTTTTGTTTAGTTATTTATTTATTTTTTTGGAATTTTGTTCCATTCTTTCATTTGTCTCCTCATTTTAACTTCTTCCCTGTGTTTGTTTCTATGTATTAGGTAGATCTGCCATGTCTCCTCATTTGACCTTATATAGTAGGTGTCTATGTGGCCCAGTGGTGCCATATCCGTGGTCACCTGGGCTGGGTTCCCTGGGGTGTCCCTTGTGTGGGTTCTTGGGCCCGCTTGTTATTGAGCCTTGATTGCTCTTGTCATGGCAGTGGATTGGATTGAATCTCAGGCTAACTTGCTGTGAGGACTGGCCAGGAGTATAATGGACAAGCTGTTGTTTGGGACTTTGGTGTCTGCTGAGTCTACCCTTTGGGAGTGTTGTTTGTGAAGCCAATTGGGAGGAGGGTGGTGCTCTGGACACTTGCGTTTGCTCTGGAGCCTCTTGGAAGGGGTTCTGATGCAATATAATGTTAGCCACTGCCTGTGCCTGGCTCAGGGCCACCTGGTATGAGCTACAAAATGATCTGTAGATAGTTGCCTTGTATTTGGAGGTGCCTGGGTATTAAGAGATTAAGCTGCCAACTGAGGCCAGCTGCCATTAGTGCTGGTCTTTGGGCTGCTTAGCAAGAGGTATGGGGCATACCATGGCCAGTTACTGCTTTTTTGGAGTTGGGAACATTTGAGAGGTTTTGGGAAAGTTTGCTGCAGAATGGAGACAGACTGTTAGTATGGAAAAGTTGCTGGAAGTTACTTGGTTGGGCCTGGAAGTTGGTTGGATAGAATCTCTGAGAATCAGCAGGGTAGTGCAAGTGGTGTTAGCCAGTTTAGTGTAGACTCAGATTTGGTGCCTGTCTGTGCCTGCAGGCTAAATGTGGATGAAGGGCTTTCTTAGGAACAATGTTTTTGGTCAGCATTTCTGTCTGGGAGAAAGCTGTTAATCCAGTCCTCACCTTGAAGCCAGATAATTCATTTCTTACCTGGATGTCCCTGGCACTTTTTGAGCTGCTGCCCCATTGCTGGAGTTTAGAATGAGTTAGTCTATTAGCAAATAAACCTTGTGTCTGGGACTTCAGCAGCCCTCTGTGGAGCCCTGGGCTGGTGAGTGTTGAGGGGGACGAGGGGACTCCTCAACGAGGATGTAAGTGGTGAGGAAACTCTGCAGCCAAAATATCCTCCTTGATTTTTAACCACCACACTATAGATGTGGGGCCTTCCTGATCCATTTTTTTTTTTTTGCCCTTCCTACCAGTCTCCGTGTGGCTTCTTCTGTACTCCCTTCCCTCACCTCCCCTTCCCTCCCCTCCTTCCTTCCTTCCTTATTTATTTGATTGATTGATTGATTTTAGAGAGAGAGAAACATGGATTTTGTTGTTCCACGAATTCATGCACGAGTGGGATCCTTCTGGGTGGTCTGCAGGGATCAAACCGAAACTTGCAGTCCAACGCTGCCTGAAGCTCCTATCTGTCATTCCCACTCATCCTGGCCCCACTGTGTCTGCCACAGTAGCACTTGTTAGCCATGAGCCCTGCGTCTGGTGCCTTCCCAAGGGGAGTGGCCTGTGGGATTGGGCTGAAACCGGCTCTCTGACATCCCCCAAGGGGTCCCAGATTGCAAGAGGGCACAGGCCATGCTGAAGGACCACACTGGTGCATGATCAGGCCTGGGAGAGACTGCGGGAGGGCCCCAGTGCATGTCCAGCCCATCTCGCTCAGTCCCGATTGGCCAGACACCAGCAGTAAGTTAACCTATCGGTAGGAACATCTGCTCTCTGGTGTTCAGTGCATGTCATAGCAACTGGTCAATCGGTTGACTTTCTGCTTCCTCATGGTCAGTGCATGTCATAGTGAGCAGCCTTAGCATATCATTAACGTATTATGCTTTGATTGGTTGTTCGGTTGGTCTGCCATTCAGTCTATTTTCATATTACCCTTTTATTATATAGACTAGAGGCCCGGTGCATGAAATTCATGCATGGGGGGAGTTGGAAGGAGGGTGTTCTTTAGCCCAGCCTGCTCATTCTCCAATCTGAGACCCCTTGAGGGATATTCGACTGCTTGTTTAGGCCCAATCGGGCCTAAATGGGCAGTTGGACATCTCTCTCACAGTCCAGGACTGCTGGCTTTCAACTGCTCACCTGCCTGCCGTCCTGATTGCCCCTAACCATTTCTGCCTGCCAGCCTGATCACCCCCTAACCACTCCCCTGCCAGCCTGATTGATGCCTAACTGCTCCCCTGCCAGCTTAATTGCCCCCAACTGCCCTTCCCTGCAGGCCTGGTAACCCCCAACTTCCCTCCTCTGCTGGCCTGGTCACCCCTAACTGCCCTCCTCTGCAGGATTGATCACCCCAACTGCCCTCCCTTGCAGGCCTGGAAACCTCCTAACTGCCCTTTCCTGCTGGGCTGATCGCCCACAACTGCCCTCCCTTGTAGGCCTGGTCTCTTCTGGCCAACTTTGGTGGCCATTTTGTGTTCACACTGGGGCAGGATCTTTTGACCACATGGGGGCAGTCATCTTATGTGTTAGAGTGATGGACAATCTGCATATTACTCTTTTATTAGATAGGATAGAGGCCTGGTGCATGGGTGGGGCCAGCTGGTTTGCCTTGAAGGGTGTCCTGGATCAGGGTGGGTATTCCTTTGGGGTGTGGGGTGGCCTGAGTGATCAGCTATGTGTCTATGCCAGGAAAACTGTGCTAGTTTGCAGGCTGGCCACACACACCTGCCACTCGGAGACCCAAGCGGAGGCCCTGGTATCTGGGATTTATTTATCTTCTACAATTGAAACTTTGTAGCCTGGAGTGGAGCCAAGCCTTCTGCTCACACAGCCCTTGACTCTTTGTTGTCTTAAGTGGAGGCCTGGGCCAGCTAGAGTTTGTGGAAAGCTTGGCTTCCTCCATTGCCAGGGGCAACCCAAGCCTCCCTCCTGCTCTCTCTGTTGCCGTAGCCATCTTGGTTGGGTTAATTTGCATACTCTTTCTGATTAACTGTGGGCATGGCTTGTGTGGGTAGCGGAGGTATGGTCAATTTGCATATTACTCTTTTATTAGATAGGATTGGTTGTTTCTTGAATGTGTCCTGACAGACTGGAGATTAAACCCACAACATTGGCGTATGGAGACAATGCTCTAACTGATCTACCTGATCAGGGCCTGCATATCTTTAGTTACAGGACTTCTGCACAGCTAAGAGTTAGACATTCTCATACATGGACTGCCTATTTTTTTACATTGTAGATAAATGACTTTACTGCATTTAATACCACTTAATATGTATGCTTAAATAACAAAATATTGTGTCTTGCATGCTTCCGTATGATTTTTATCTAATAGAAGTGTTTTTCTTCTAGGTTCAAAAGATGTTGTGATAAAGGCACAGGTTTTAGCTGGCGGTAGAGGAAAAGGAACATTTGAAAGTGGTCTCAAAGGAGGAGTGAAGATCGTTTTCTCGTAAGTCATGTTTTTTGAAGAAAAGCCATTAATTAAAAAAATCATTGTAAAAAATTCTCCTATTTATTGAATTGATGAAATACTGAGATTTCAGTATTAGATGAGATGACATTTTCTCTATCATGGGCTTTTGTTTTACTCATTTGGAGGAAAAAAAGAATTTGAGTTGTTTTTCTTATTTCAGTCCAGAAGAAGCAAAGGCTGTTTCTTCACAAATGATTGGGAAAAAGTTGTTTACCAAGCAAACAGGAGAAAAGGGCAGAATTTGCAATCAAGTGTTGGTTTGTGAGCGAAGATATCCCAGGAGAGAATATTACTTTGCAATAACAATGGAAAGGTCATTTCAAGTGAGTAACTGTAGTCATGACATATTTAGAATGTTTTTAATACATTGTTTCAGAAGTTGATTATTCTGTATATATGTGTCATAAGCACAATACTTACTTAGTGTCATTTTTTTTAAAATAGCATGGTTAATGCTATAAAGTTTAATAATTATGTAATATATTATTGTGGCAAAAAGTTATAGGCAAAACCCTGCTGAAATAAAATCTACAGGATTTTTAAATTGTTAATTTGCCAAGAGCAACTTAAATCATCTCTAGATTTTATAGACTGATAAAATAATTTCTAACAGAGTAAAATATTCTAACCAAAATGAAAGTCTCTCAACCCAGTAAGAGAATGTGTATCCCTGGCTTCATCTTTTTATTTTTCATCCTGTTGGTATTTTTTATAGTTTGGGTTTTCTTTCACTAGATAATTTGATACTTGGTAAGTTGGAAGGTAACATTCAATAACAAATGATATGATTTCTAAGGAGCATATCCCCAGTTATGCTTCCCTCTCTTAATGGAACCTAAAATATTAGTTGTGAACTTAAGTCATCAGGTGAAGAGAGAGCTTTTCATAGACCTGGTGCTTAGAGAGAACATTGGTAATCATTTTGTACTGTAAATATTGGGCTTTCGCATGCATTGGTTAAGTTTTATGAGCTGAGCCTGTGTAACTAGCTTATCTTCTGGAGTAAGCTAGATATGTATTTGGAAGCCCTGGGAAGGATTTGCTGTAATCAGAATTTTAAGTCATGAAAATATTTTTGTTATGTAAAACAGCTTTTTAAAAATAGTTATTTTCTATATTGTCATTTTTGTTCATATAATTAATTAAATCTTTTATTAATGTTTCCATAATATTTTTGAGTGTTTTTGTTACTTTTAAGTTTCATAAGAAAGTATTTCTTAAGGTAAATTAGACAGTAGTAAAAACTACTCAGGATTTGGTATAATAAAAGGCTAATATGCAAATAGACCAAAGGGTGGAACAACCGGTTGCTATGACACGCAGTGACCTCCAGGGGCAGACGCTCAATGCAGGAGCTGCCCCCTGGTGGTCACTGCACTCAGGCAAAAGCCCTGAGCTGTTTCATAGTTGGCAAGCACAGTGGCAGTGGTGGGATCCTCTCCTGCCTCTGTGGTAGTGCTAAGCCATCAATTAGACATCCCTCAAGGTCTCCCAGTCTGCAAGAGGGTGCAGGCCAGGCTGAGGGATCCTTTTACCCCTCCCCGCCAGTGAATGAATTTTGTGGACTGCGCCTCTAGTATAAGATAAAAGCATTAATGTCTTTACCTCTGTAGGTGTCTCTATACAGTAGAATTTAGTTTTGTAAGTTATCTTAGAAATCATTATAATATCCTTATATATTATACACATTTGCAAAAATTATATTCACTACATTTTCATTTCCTTTTTATATCAACATCTATCATTTTGTTACTTATTACGTTTTCACTTTTGGTTATAGCCTGAAACAAATTATAAATGCCTAAACAATTTGAGATATGAGTCCCATTATGTTGTACATTCAGAATAGTTCATATTGATTGCAGTAACTGTAGCAAACTGAATCTGCATTATTAAAAATATTATAATGCTCTAAATATATCTTTATTAAAGATATCTTAGCATTAGATAGAGGAAAGGATGAAATTTGAATTCATTTTTAGAACTTGAATAATCAGAGACCTATTTGAGTCTCATTAAGGAAATACATTTTTATTTTATATTACACAGTTGTAATAATCCAGACTAAAAATTTCATTGTACTAATGACAACATTTGGCCAAAGATATTATGTTAGACTAATGTGGAGTTGGTTGGTGTTACTTTCTGAGATATAGCAAATTGTTTTTTTGAATCCCTGTATATAGTTCCTTATTAAGCAAAAAACAACAACAAACTGGTCAGCTATTGCTAAAAAGAGCAGTTTTCATTAAATTAAATTCCTGTGCATAGGAGTTAACTGATTATTAAAAGTTGCTTTTGTTGTTTATCTGTTTTTAGGTGATAAATCATCGGTTTCTTTAGTCTGTATTCTGTTAGGAAGCCTGGGGCAGATACTATCATTGAGTTGTTTTAAGAAAAATCAATTTAAGTACCTACTCCATCTTGGCACTTTTTAAAAGTCAAATTTCTTAACATTTGCTCAGTGCCTGTTGTAGACATTTCTAATTTAAAAAGTCACATTTGTTACTTTGTAATCAGTAGAACATTATAATCTGCTGTAAATGGGTGGTACTATATCATTTTTTTATTTTGCTTGGAATAGATATTAAATGTATTACAAGAATTACGTATTTTGGAAGAGAAACTAAGATGGCAGCATAGGTGAACACCTAAACTACTGCCTTGCACAACAATTTCAAAACTACAGCTAAAAGACAGAATGGACATCATCCAGAACCACAAAAAAGCTGGCTGAGTGGAAATTCTACAAATAGAAGGAAAGAAAGGGACTCACGGAGTCTTAGAGGAGCTGCAAAAAGCTGACGTACAGAGACACACACGTGGAGAGGACAGGCAGCGGAATGCCTGGCTGGCTTCCTCTAGTGCAGTGGTTCTCAACCTTTTTTAATGCTGTGACCTTTTAATACAGTTCCTCATGTTGTGGTGACCCCCAATCATAAAATTATTTTCGTTGCTATTTCATAACTGTAATTTTGCTACTGTTAATGAATCATAATGTAAATATCTGTGTTTTCTGATGGTCTTAGGCTTTACAGCAGAGGTTCTCAACTTGTGGGTCGCGAACCACAGATTGAAAACTGCTAGCAAGGTAGTCTAAGACCATCGGAAAACAGATATTTACATTATGATTCATTAACAGTAGCAAAATTACAGTTATGAAATAGCAACGAAAATAATTTTATGATTGGGGGTCACCACAACATGAGGAACTGTATTAAAAGGTCACAGCATTAAAAAAGGTTGAGAACCACTGCTCTAGTGGGAGGGAGATGGAAACTCCCGACTTCATTGAACCCCAGTTCTGACTTCACTGCACCCCACTTCCGGGCAAGACTCATACGAAGGGAGTCTGGACTGTCGAGAAAAGGGAGGAGTGCACAGAAACTGAGGGGAGCTGTGAAAGACAGAAGTTTGGAGGCGTACGCAAGTGCTATCATAGAGGTCTGCAGCAAATACCAAGTGACACTGAGACCCAGGGGCCGCCTAGGGCAGGGCTGATGGTAAGCCAAGGCTGTCTGCACTGCCCTGAGACTCTCCCCAATCCAGACTGAACACAGAGGCTTTTGCAAATCTTGTATCATAAGGCTGACTCCAGCACAGAAGTTTTCCTGGCATAGACGCACAGCTGATCCTCATAGCCAATTGGCCTAGAGGTCAATACTCACCAGTGATACCAACAACAATCAAGACTTACCAACAACAAGGCTGTACACAATCCACAAAGGGGTGCACCAAGGGTGTCTACGTCAGTTAACTGGGGAGGCGGAGCTACTAGGCCATATAGGACAACTACCACACAAAGCTATTCTACCAACTCAGGGAAGCAGCAAAAATGTGGAGACAAAGAAACAGATCACAAACGAAAGAAATGGAGGAAAACAAACAAACAAAACCACAGTTAGCAGATGTTTTAAGAATTTCCTAGAAAAGTTTGATAAATTTAGTGAGACCCAAGAGAGATGAAAAAGGACCAACTAGAAATTAAACACACTGATTGAAATAAAAAATATTATATAGAGACCTAGCAGCAGACGAGAGGAATGCAAGAATCAAGTCAAAGATTTGAAATACAAAGAAGCAGAAAACACTCAACTGGAAAGGAAAAAGAAAAAAAATCCATAAATTGGAAGATAGTGTAAGGAGCCTCTGGGACAACTTCAAGCATACCAACAGAATTATGGGGGTGCCAAGAGAAGAGAGAGATCAAGATACTGAAAACCTATTTGAAGAAATAAGGACTAAAAACTTCTCCCACCTGGTGAACTAAATAGACTTATAAGTCCAGGAAGCGCATAGAACCCCAAACAAATGGAATCCAAAAGGGACCACACCAAGACATGTCATAATTAAAATACTAAGAGCAAAAGACAAAGAGAGAATATTAAAAGCAGCAAGAGAAAAACAATTAATTACCTACAAGGGAGCACTCATATGATTGTCAGGTAATTTCTCAACAGAAACTGCAGGCCATTTGGGAGTGGCAAGACATTCAAAGTGATGAATAACAAGAACCTACAACCGAGATTACCCTGCAAAGCTATCATTCAGAATTGAAGGTCAGCTAAAGAGCTGCACAGATAAGAAAAAGCTAAAGGAGTTCATCAACACCAAGCCAGTATTATATGAAATGCTGAAAGGTATTCTTTTAGAAGAGGAAGAAGAAGAAAAAGGTAAAGATAATAATTATGAACAAATACATTATCAACAAGTGAATCTAAAAATCAAGTGAATTAAAAATCTGATGAACAGAATAAACTGGTTAATAGAATCAGGGGCCTAGAAAGGGAGTAGACTAACAATTCTCACAGGGAAAGGATGAGGGGGGTGCAAGAAGAGACTAGACAAAAATTATACACCGCATGAGGACAATTCAGGGGAGGTAAGGGCAGAGTGAAGGTTGGGAGCCAGGTGGAGAGGAGTTAATGAGGGGAAAAAAGAGGATCAATTGTAATAATCTGAACAATAAAGTTTTGTTAAATTAAAAATAAATAAATAAAAAGCCAAATGAAAAAAAATTACATATTTTATTTTTTATGTTTTTACTTTTGTAAAAGAGATCTTTATTAAGTGGCTTCTTTGTCATATAATTTTAAAGTTAAATTTGTTTTAAGGCAAACCTTTCTTCAAGCTAAAACAGAAGGGATATGTAGGTTAAAAAAGGTGAAAAAAGCATTATTAATTTATTTGAAAGTATAACTGCTACAACTTAGATTGTTCTGAAAGTTTATTACTGAAAGTTAAAAATTAAATTGTTTAAACAAAAACAGCTATTTACTCAGCAGTTATGATAAAATTCAAAACTGTAGTCATTTTTTAACTGATCTGTATTTAGCCCCTATAAGCTTTCTTCTGACCCGCTGGCTACAAATTTTGAGATTTCTTTCTAATTTGTCAGGGAATTAGTACATTAAAGCCTTATTTATTCATTTTTTTTACATATTATTATTTCATATGTATTTTGTTTAGCTTTTTATTTAACTTACAGCTAACTCTTAGAGATCTAATCATTACTTTAGTGAGAATTTATATTACCTTTTTTCCCCCCTAGAAGTGTTGCCTTCTGTATATATATAAATATATATTTTTATTATTGATAATATTACAGATGTTTTCCATTTACCTCCATTTCCCCCCCTCCTTCCAGCCTCTACACACACTCTCAGGTCTTCACTACCCTGTTGCCCGTATCCATGGACTATGCATATCCTCCTCTACAATAAAAGGGTAATATGCAAATTAACCCGCACTCCCTCACAAGATGGCTGCCTACCACCAGGTGGGCAGTGGGTTAGTGAGGGATTACCAAATGACTGAACAGTAGGCCACGTGGGGTGACCAGGCCGGCAGGGGAGAGCATGAGGGGCAACCAGGTCAGCATAGGGGGACAATTAGGGGCAACTAGGCAAGCAGAGGGGTCAGTTGGGGGCGACCGGGCTGGCAGGGGGCAGTAAGAGGCCACCAAGCTGGTGAGTGGGCAGTTAGGGGCAATCAGGCCAGTGGGGGGGTGGGGAGGCTAGAGTTGGGGGCGACCAGGCCAGAAGGAGGGCAGTTGGGGGCCACCTGGCTGGCAGTGGGGGGTATTCCTACTAGCAGTGAGCTAGTGTTTTCTTTTCCACATCCTCTCCAGCACTTGTTTGTTTATTTTTTTATGATAGCCATTCTGACAGGTGTGAAGTGATATCTCATTGTGGTTTAATTTGCATTTCTCTGATGATTAGTGACTGAGCATTTTTTCATATATCTCTTGGCCATTTGTATATCCTCTTTAAAGAATGTCTATGCAGGTCTTCTGCCATTTTTCTTTTAATTCTTTATTGTTGAAAATATTACATATGTGCTCTTTTCCCCCCATTAACACCCTCCTGACAATCCCGCCCCCCACCTCAGGCCCTCACCGCCCCATTTCTGTGTCCATGGGCCATGCATATATGCATACAAGGTCCTTGGTTGATTACCTTCCATCCACCCATCCTGCCATGATTCTGAATCCACTCCGTTCATCAGTTTATTTTGTTAGTTAGTTACAAGATATCAATGAAATCATGTGATACTAGTCTTTTTCTGACTGACTTATTTTACTTAGCATGATATTCTCCAGGTCTCTGCATGCTATCTCAAAGGGTAAGAGATTATTCTTTTTTACTGCTGCATAGTATTCCATTGTGTAAATATACAATAGCTTTCTTGTCCATTCATCTACTGAAGGGCACTTGGGCTGTTTCCAAATCTTAGCTATTGTAAATTGTGCTGCTATAAAATATAGGGGTGCATACATTCTTTCTGATTGGTGTTTTGGGTTTCTTAGGCTATATTCCTACAAGTGGGATCACTGGGTCAAATGGCAGTTCCATATTTAATATTTTGAGGAAACTCCATTCTGTTTTCCATAATGTCTGCACCAGTCTGCATTCGGACCAGCAGTGTACTAGAGTTTCATTTTCTCCACATTCTCCCCAACACTTGTCATTTGTTGATTTGTAATGCCCATCTTTTAATTGTCTTCTTTTTGTTGTGTTGTATGAATACTTTATATATTTTGGATAGTAATTCCTTATCAGATTTATTATTAGCAAATATGTTCTCCCATTCAGTGGGTTCCTTTTCTTTTTGATAGTGCTTTCTTTTGCTGTACAGAATCTTTTTATTTTGATGTAGTCCCATTTGTTTATTTTCTTCTTAGTTTTCCTTTGCCCTAGGACAGTGATTGGCAAATACATTACTCAACAGAGCCAAATACCAACAGTACAACGATTGAAATTTCTTTTGAGAGCCAAATTTCTTAAACTTAAACTTCTTATAACACCACTTCTTCAAAATAGACTTGCCCTCACCGTGGTATTTTGTGGAAGAGCCACACTCAAGGCCCAAAGAGCCACATGTGGCTCGCGAGCCGCAGTTTGCCGACCTCGGCCCCAGGAAATGTGTCCTCAAAAATTCTATTACTTGAGATGTCTGAGATTTTACTGCCTGTGTATCCTTTTTAGATTTTTATGGTTTCACGGCTTACATTTAAATCTTATCCATTTTGAGTTTATTCTTGTGTGTGGTGTAAGTTGATGGTCTAGTTTCATCATTTGCATGTGACTGTCCAATTTACCCAACACCATTTGTTGAAAAGATTGTCTTTACTCCTTTGTACGTTCTTGCCTCCTTTGGCAAACATTAATTGACCGTAGTGGTGTGGGTTATTTTCTGGGGTCTCTGTTCTGATACATACCTGTTCTTGGGCTAGTACCAGGCTGTTTTGGTTACAATGGCTTTGTAGTATAGTTTGGTATTGTGATCATTCCAACTTTGTTCTTCTCAAGTTTGCTGCAGCTATCTGGATTCCATTTTGGTTCCATATAAAGTTTTGGAGTATATGTTTTAGTTCTGTGAAGTATGCCATTAAAATAAAATTGTTATTTTAATAGGGATTGTATTGAATCTCTAGATTGCTTTGGGTAGTATAAATATTTTGATGATGTTAATTCTTCCAATCCATGAACATGGCATGTATTTCCATTTGTTTGAATCTTCCTCTATTTCTTTTTCCAGTGTCCCACAGTTTTCCAAATATAGATTTTTTTTTAATATTTCTTAATTTTTTATCAACAATTTATTTTTTTTCCTTTTGATTATTATTTATTTTATTGTTTAAATTATTACATATACTAGTACAGATATCTCCTTTTTTCCCCCATTGACCTTCCCCCAGCCTCCCCTACCCTCTATCACAAGTCTTCATCCCATGCTCCCAGTGTCTGTGTCCAGTGGTTTTGCTTATATGCATGCATACAAGTCCTTTCGTTGATCTCTTTCCCCCCTCCCTAACACTCCCCTGTAATTTGACAGTCTATTTGATACTTTACTGCTTCTGTATCTCTCTTTTTATTCATCATTTTATAATGTTCTTTATTTTCCATAAATGAGTGAGATCATGTGGTATTTTTCTTTCATTGCCTGGCTTATTTCACTTAACATAATGTTCTCCAGATCTATCCATGCTTGCAGCAAATGGTAAGAATTTTTTCTTTTTTATAGCAGCATAGTATTCCATTGTGTAGATGTTTTCTGATGGGCACCTAGGCTGTTTTTAAATATTAGCTATTGTAAATTGTGCTGCTATGAACATAGGGTGCATATATTCTTTCTTATTGGTGTTTCTAGTTTCTTAGGACATATTTCTAGGAGTGGGATTAATGGGCCAAATGGGAGTTCCATTTTTAGTTTGAGGAAATTTCATATTGTTCTCCACAGTGGTCTTATTTCACTATTCGGGGTCTTAGTTCATTCCAGATGAATTTTTGGAGAGTTCTTTCTAGGTTTGTGAAATATGCTGTTGATATTTTATTATTATTATTTTAAAAAATATTTATTGACTTTTTACACAGGAAGGGAGAGGGATAGAGAGTTAGAAACATCGATGAGAGAGAGACATTGATCAGCTGCCTCCTGCATGCCGCCTACTGGGTATCTTTCTCTTATCTCTTTTTTCAGTGTCTTGTATTTTTTTGTATATAGGTCTTTTAGCTCTTTAGTTAAGTTTATTCCTAGGTATCTTAATTTTTTTGGTGTGATGATAAATGGGATTGCTTTTTAGTTTTTCTTTCTGTAAGTTCACTATTTGTGTATAGAAACTCCATAGATTTCTTGAAGTTAATTTTGTATTCTGCTACTTTCCAAAATTCATTTATTAAGTCTAATAAGTTTTTGATGGAGTCTTTAGTGTTTTCTATATACAGTATCATGTCATCTGCAAATAAGGACAGCTTTACTTCTTCTTTTCCAATTTGGATGCCTTTTATTTCTTCTTCTTGTCTGATAGCAATGGCTAGTACTTCCAATACTATGTTGAACAGGAATGGTGAATGAGGGCATCCCTATCTTGTTCCTGTTCTTAGGGGAAATGGTTTTAGTTTTTGTCCATGGGTTTGTCATATATGGCTTTTATGATATTGAGGTATGATTCTTCTATTCCCACCTTGCTGAGAGTTTTTATCAAGAAAGGGTGTTGAATTTTGTCAGATGCTTTTTCTGCATCAATTGATATGACTATGTGATTTTTCTCTATTTGTTTATGTGATGTAACACGTTTATTGATTTGTGAATATTGTACCATCCTTGCACTCCTGGGATAAATCCTACTTGGTCATGGTGTATGATCTTTCTGATGTACTGCTGGATCCGATTCGCTAGAATTTTGTTGAGGATTTTGGCATCTATGTTCATGAGGGATATTGGCTTGTAATTTTCTTTCATTTGTTGTCTTTATCTGGTTTTGGTATTAGGGTATGGTGGCTTCATAGAAGGTATTTAGAAGTGTTCCTTTGTCTTGAATATTTGGGAATAGTCTGAGGAGGATAGGTTTTAATTATTCCTTGAATGTTTGGTAAAACTCTCCTGTATAGCCATCTGGTCCTGGGCTTTTGTTTGCTGGAAGCTTTTTGATGACTGCTTCAATTTCTTCCATAGTTATTAGCCTATTGAGATTTTTAGAATTTTCCTGATTGAGTTTTAGAAGGTTGTATTTTTTCTAGGAATATGTCCATTCTTTCTAGGTTGTCCATTTTGTTGGAATAGAGTTGTTTGCTTCTGAGACCAGACTGGATGTTGGCAAGGCTAGTTCTAGTCTCAAGCAATTATGTTCTCCAAGGTGGCGTGATCTCTGTGCCGCCTGTGTCCTCCCCAGAGTGTTTGCAGCAGCAGCAGGGTTTTGCCCTCTAAGACTTCCCAGGTACAGATCTTTTACCTCCTTGTTTATGTTTATTCCCTGGTATCTTATTTTTGTTGTTCATTGCGATGGTAAATGGGATTTTTTTTTTAAGTTTCTCTCTGAGTTCATTATTGGTGTATAAAAATGCTATTTTATCCTGCTATCTTGCTGAATTCATTTATTTATTTTAATTTAAATACTTTATTGTTTAAAGTGTTACATGGCTCTCCTTTTTCTATTTACCTCTCCCTGGCCACTCCCACTCCCAGCACATGCCCTCCCCCCCTCTACTGTCTGTGTCCATTGATTATGCATACAAGTCTCTTGGTTGATCTCTTATCTCACCCTAACCCTCCCCTGTCTTCCCTCATAGATTGGATGGTCTGTTTGATGCTTCTATGTCTCTGGCTCTATTTTTGTTCATCAGTTTATGTTACTCATTATATTCCACAAATGAGTGAAATCATGTGTTATTTATCTTTCTTTGACTGGCTTATTTCTCTTAGCATAATGCTCTCCAGGTCCATTTATGTTGTTGCAAATGGTAAGAAATTCTTTTTTACAGCAGCTTAGCATCCCATTGTGTAAATGTACCACAGTTTTGTGTGTTTTTAAAATATATATTTATTAATTTCAGACAGGGAGAAGGAGAGAGAGATGGATACATCAGTAATGAGAGCAAATCATTGATTGGCTGCCTTCTACACGCCCGGTACTGGAGATTGAGCCCACAACCCGGGCATATGCTTTTGATCAGAATCAAACCTAGGACCCTTCAGTCTGCAGGCCAACGCTCTATCCATTGAGCCAAACTGGCTAGGGCTAAAAGTTTTTTAATCTACTCATCTGCTGATGGACACTTAGGCTGTTTCCAAATCTTAGCTATTGTGAATTGTGCTGCTATGAACATCGGGTTGCATATATCTTTTCTGATTGATGTTTCTGATTTTTTGGAATTCATTTATTGTCTGGTAGTGTCCTATTGCAGTCTTTAAGGTTTTTTATATACAGTGTCATGTCAGTAATGACCGTTATACTTCCTTTTTCCAACTTGGATGCCGTTTATCTCTTTTTCTTACCTGATTGCTGTAACTATAATTTCCAGTACTATTTTGGTGAATGTGAACATCCTTGTCTTGTTCCTGTTCTTAAGAGAAATGCTCTTAGTTTTTGCCCATTGAGTATTATGTTGGCTGTATGTTTGTCATCTATAGCCCTTATTATGTTGATGTATGACCTCTCTCCTACTTTACTGAGAGTTTTTATTAAATAAAAAAAAAGTGCTCAATTTTGTCGAATGCTTTTTATGAATCTATTGATATGATCATGCAGTTTTTATCTTTTAATTTGTTTATGAGATGTATCACATTTATTGATTTTCAATTATTGTACTGTCTTTGCATACCTGGAATAAATCCCACTTGATCAAGGTGATGATCTTTTTAATATGTTGGTGGATCAATTTGCTAATATTTTGTTGAGGATTTTAGCATCTATGTTCATCAATGATATTGGTCTGTAATTTTCTTTCTTTATCATGTCTCTATCTGCTTCATAAAAAGAGCTTGGGAATATTACTTTCTTTGAATTTTTTGAAATAGTTTGAGGAGTACATGTGTTAGTTCTTCTTTGAATGTTTTGTAAAATTCTCCTGTAAGTCCAGGACTTTTGTTTGCTGGAAGTTTTTAAATTACTGCTTCATTTTCATCATTGCGTTATTTGGGCTCTCATATTGTATTGAGGGCTTGGTTGTTGATATCCTGCTTATGGGCAGGATCTCCCCTCCAACTTACTGCCAGTGAGATTCAACCCCAAAAAGCTGTCATGCCAGCTATTATACAGTTGCTGACAAAACAGAATAAGACACAACAGAACCAAACCAAAAATAACACAAAAATCAAAGTACTCAATGCAACAACAATAGAATGGACTATGAAGGAAAAAGAAGGTATAGCAAAGCAAAAAAAATGGAGGAGAGGGGAGGAAAATACTAAAAATTTGGGACCAAAGACTTAGAGGGGATGGATATAAAGAAAAAGGGAGATAGAAGAAGTAGGGAAAAAATATCTATATGGAAGCAAGGAGGAAGCTAAAATAACAAATTAGCAGGGAAAAAGAAACAGAAAATAAATGAAATAATAATGAATTTAAAATGTAATAAAAACGAATATGTTTAGATAAGAAACGTAAAACAAAAAATGAGGAAAAAATAGAAAAAACAAAATTAGAAAAAATATCAATAAGAATAGACAGACAAAAGTATAACAGAATCAAAGGGAAGAGAGAAATTAGAGATATGCAAGACAAACATAGGAGAAATTTAAAAAGGGGGAAAAAGACAAAAACGAACAAATCCACTAACACACACACAGCAAAAAAAACCAAAAAAACCAAAGCACCCCCATACACACTAAAAATTCTTTGGGTCAGCTATATGTGGAGCTTGCTGAATTTTGCTCTGATGTTGTTTAATCTGGTCCCCTGGTGTGTCTATCTTGGGCTTCTTGGGAGTTTCTCTGGCGCAGGTCAATGTGAGTCACTATCTGTTTTTGGCCCTGAGCAATCTGATTGAGGTCTGAGAGGTTGAAGTCCCTAATAGTCCAACTGGCGGGGACTCAGTCCAGAGGCTGGGTTGTCTTGATTCTCAAGCCTTAATTGTTCTTGTTCTGAGTTGTACTCTATTCTCCCATGGAACTGGCCCCAAAGGGTCTGCTGCAAGTGCTCAGGATCCTGCTTGTGTTCATTTTGTCTTAATGATGTCTACAGCAGGAGCACATCACAGGATCCTGCTGGTGTTCACTTAGGTGTGCGGTCCAGGCAGTTTCTGCTGCGATCATGCATGGGCTGTGTCCTTGAGGCTCATGTGTGCATGGGATCTATGTGTGCCAGTAGGTTCGGGCCCAGGCCTAGGCTAGGTGAGGCTCAGCACCTAGTCGCTGCCACTCCCTGCAGCCTCCTTTTAAGGAGGACCTTATAAACCCTTCAAGATGGCATGGTTTCAGGAGAATCCAAGATGGTGGCATAGGTAAACACCTACACTGCTGCCTCGCACAACAATTTCAAAACTAAAACTAAAAGACAGAACGGATATCATCCAGAACCACAGGAAAGCTGGCTGAGTGTAAGTTCTACAGCTAGAAGGAAAGAGAGGGGCTCACAGAAACCCAGAGGAGCTGCAAAAAGCTGAGGTACGGAGACGTGCGCACTGAGAGAGTGGGTGCCGGAGTACCTGACTGGCTTTCTCTGGTGGGACGGAAACGGAGACTCCCAACGGCATTGAACCCCTTATCTTACGACACTAAACCCCAGATCCAGCCGAAACTCATATGGGGTGAGTTTGGACTGTGAAAAGGGAGAGGTGCACGGAAATTTGGGGGAGTCGCAAAAGATCAGAGGCCTGATAGCGCACGGCACTGCGCGGAGGACAGATTGCTGATTGTGCCGCTGGCTTTTGAGAGTGGGCGGGAGACAGACCCTCCCAACTGTGCCACTTCTGACTCCACTAAGCCCCTGTTTCGGGCAAAACCCTGGAGATCTAGACTCGTGTGGTCCTGGTGCGCAGGGGAGCTGGAAAGGCAGCAGTCTAGAGGCACTGCAGGCGCGCGCACAAGGACCACTCCAGCGATTACCCTGTCACATGAGACTAAGGGGCCATGGAGGGCGGGGCCGACTGGAAGGCAAGGCGGTCCCTTAAGCCCTGAGACTCCACCCATCCCAAGCTCAACAGAGGCTTCTTTGGTTTTGCAAGTCTGGTATCATAAGGCTGAATTCAACACAGAAGTTTCCCTGGCATAGTGAAAATGCTGAGACAAGGGAAGGGATCACAAACAAAAGAAATGGAGGAAAATAAACGACTGGCTATAGAGTTCCAAACCACGCTTATAAGGTTTTTCAAGAATATGCTAGAAAAGTTGGATAAACTTAGCGAGAGCCAATAGGAGATGAAAAAGGACCAACTAGAGATGCAAAAGAGTCAACTAGAGATGATAAAGGTCCAACTAGAGATGAAAAAGGACCAACTAGAAATTAAACATACACTGACTGAAATAAAAAATATTATACACAGTCCTAACTGCAGACTAGAGAAAGGCAAGAATCAAGTCAAAAATTAGAAATATAAAGAAGCAGAAAACACTCAACTGGAAAAGCAAGAAGAGAAAAGAATCCAAAAATGTGTAGATAATGTAAGGAGACTCTGGGACAGCTTCAAGCGTACCAACATCAGAATTGTGGGGGTGCCAGAAGAAGAGAGAGAGCAAGATACTGAAAACCTATTTAAAGAAATGATGACTGAAAACTTCCCACATCTGGTAAAAGAAATAGACTTACAAGTCCAGGAAAGACACAGAACCCCATATAAAAGGAATCCAAAGAGGCCCACACCAAGACACATCATAATTAAAATACCAAGAGCAAAAGACAAAGAGAGAATATTGAAAGCAGCAAGAGAAAAACAGTTCATTACCTACAAGGGAGCACCCATACGACTGTCAGCTGATTTCTCAACAGAAACGATGCAGGCCAGATGGGAGTGGCAAGAAATATTCAACGTGATGAATAGCAAGAACCTACAACCAAGAATAATCTATCCAGCAAAGCTAACATTCAGAATTGAAGGGTAGATAAAGAGCTTCACAGAGAAGAGAAAGCTAAAGGAGTTCATCAACTCCAAACCAGTGTTATATGAAATGCTGAAAGGTACTCTTTTAGAAGAGGAAGAAGAAAAAGGTAAACGCCAAAAAATTATGAACAAGAAATACACATCTATCAACAAGTGAATTTAAAAATTAAGTGAATTAAAAATTTGATGAACAGAATAAACTGGTGAATATAATAGAATCAGGAGCACAGAAAGGGAGTGGACTGATAATTCTCAGGGGGAAAGGGGTGCTGGTGTACAGGGAGAGACTGGATAAAAATCATACACCTATGGATGAGATCAATGGGAGGGAGCTAAGGGCAGAGGAAAGGGTAGGAGCTGGGTGGAGGGGAGCTATGGAGGGGAAAAAAGAGAAACAAATGTAATAATCTGAATAATAAAGATTTAATTAAAAAAAAAAAGATGGCATGGTTTCACAGCCAGAGCCAGGCCTAGGGAGTACCTGTGACAGTAGCAGGAAGGGCTCTTTGGTCAGGAGAGCCCCAACTAACTGCCCTCCTAACTGCTCACGTGCCTGCCAGCCTAATCACTCCTAACTCTCTGCCTGCCAATCTGATGGCCCCCCACTGCCCCCTTGCCAGCCTAGTTGCCCCTAACTGCTCCACTCCACCGGCCTGGTCGCCCCTTAGTGCCCCCAACTGCCCTCTCTGCTGGCCTAATCCCCCCAACTTCCCCCTCTGCTGGCCTGGTCACCCCCAATTGTCCCCCCTGCTGACTTAGTTGCCCCTCTCTGCTGTCCTAGTCACCCTTCACTGCTCCCCCTCTACCAGCCTGGTCATCCCTCATTGCCCCCTCCCCCCCACCTACCTGGTTGCCCCCCCGCAGCCTGCTGTTTAGTCATTTGATCATCCCTTGCTGACTCCCCTGCCTGGTCACCCCACGCAGCCTGCTACCCCTGCTGCTGGCCTGGTTGCCCCATGCAGCCTACTGTTTGATTGTTATTGTTAGGGCATTGTGGCTAATTTGCATATTACCCTTTTATTATAGGTAGGTAGGTAAGTAGGTAGATTGACTGATTGATTGTAACTCACGGTGTGGAAAGTTTGGCACGCACTTTCCCTCCAGGCCCTGGTCTTGAAGACTTCCAAGGCTCTGTTCATCCTCTTCAGCTGCCACACGAAGTAAATTGCACTTGTGCATGGAAAATCCTTTGCAGGCTCTATGGGTGTTTCCTTACTTTGCTGCAGTTCCAATTATCCCAGCATAAGGAGAGACCCCCTCATTATTAGGTAACAGCATTATGGTAAGACCCGTGCTCAGCCTACTGCAGTAGTTTTAAGTAAGTCATGGGTCACCCTAGATGGGCTCAGTGGATAGAGCCATGGCCTGTGGACTAAGGTTCCTGGGTTTGATTCCAGTCAAGGGAACATTCCTGGGTTGCGGGCTCGATCCCTAGTAGGGGGTGTGTGGGAGACAGCAGATCGATTCTCATCATTGATATTTCTCTCTCTCGCTCTGCCTTCCTCTCTGAAATCAATAAAAATATATTAAGAAAAATAAAAATAGACCATGAATGAAATGTTGCTGCTCTCTATCCACCCAGTCCCCTCACACCCTCTTTTGTCTTCGCACTCCCCGTCACACACATGCACATACACTCTGCTGGGGTCTGTAAAATGAGTTCAGGATTTCTACTTCAATCTGGGGCGATGCTTCTGCACGGCCCTCCTTCCCTGCCCATCTCTGTTCTTAGTCCTGTGGGGTTTCTCCCTCTCTGCCCTCCATCTAACTTGGTGGGCCCTGCTCTGCCCCCTCCTCCTGCAACCTCCCATCTGCAGTCTCCCCTTTTTCCTCTTGGTCCGGAACTCCCCAAAGGCTGTTCAGGGCAGGGCTATATGGGGGGCAGAGTGGGACTGTGGGGGCCGAGCAGAGGTGTGGAGCTGTGCAGGGTGAGCCCAGGCGGGGCCTCGGAGAGCTAGGGTGGTCATGGGGAGGAGGAAGGAGTGACGTGGAGCCTGTCCTGTGGGAGAGTCACTGGGCTCCTTAGCTGTCCTCACCCATCAGCTTTTCTAGGCCCCTGCACAGCTGTTACCATCTGCCCCTCGCTGCCTCCCGCTTCCTTTCAAGTTTTAGACTCGGTTTCTCCAACTCAGCCCTGCCTCCTCTCACCCCTTGGCCTTGGGAAGGTGAGCCTAGAATCCCCCTTCCTGCCTCCCCATAATGGTTCTTCCCACTCTCCTGGAGTAGTGAAACTTAACAAATGAAAAGAAGGAGCTCTGAAGATTATAAATTGTGCACTGAAAATGCCACAGGCTATGGAGGGCTGTGCAGTCCATGGCTTTTGGATCACGGGTAGCAGCCTCCTGTGCCACCTGGTCCCTCATGGCCCCCACCTCTGCCCAGGGCTCAGGCAAAATCCTGGGAGTTGCTTGAAGGCTCTCACCTCATACCCCACTTTCCAGTCCAACCCAGCCCATCAGCATCTGCAGCAAACTAACCTATGGTCAGTGTGTGTCATAGCGATTGATCAAGCAGTCATACTCCCAGTGGAACTCTGGTTAAGGGGACAGTTTGCATATTAGGCTTTTATTACATAGGATTAGAGGCCCAGTGCATGAAATTTGTGCACAAGGGCGGGGGGGGGTTGTCCTTCAGCCCAGCCTGCTCCCTCTCCAAACTGGGACCCCTTGAGGGATGTCTGACTGCCTGTTTAGGCCCAATCCAAATGGGCAGTTGGACATCACTCTCACAATCCAGGACTGCTGGCTCCCAACTGTTCACCTGCCTGCCTTCCTGATTGCCTCTAATCGCTTCTGCCTGCCAGCCTGATCAACCCCTAACCACTCCCCTGCCAGCCTGATTGATGCCTAACTGCTCCCCGGCCTGCCAGCCTGTTTGCCCCTAACTGGCATTCCCTGGGGGCCTAGTCATCCCTAACTGCCCTCCCCTGCAGGCCTGGTCACCTCTAACTGCCCTTCCCTGCAGGTCCCGACACCCCCAACTTCCTTCCCTTGCAGACGTGGTCCCTCCCAACTGTCCTCCCCTGCTGGCCTAATCACCCACAACTGCCCTCCTTTGCAGGCCTGGTCCCTCCCAACTGTCCTCCCCTGCTGGCTTGATTGCCCACAACTGCCCTCCTTTGCAGGCCTGGTCCCTCCCAACTGCCCTCCCTACTGGCCATCTTGTGTCCACATGGGGGCAGTCATCTTGTGTGTTGGAGTGATGTCAATTTGCATATTACTCTTTTATTAGATAGGATAGAGGCCTGGTGCATGGGTGGGGGCCAGCTGGTTTGCCCTGAAGGATGTCCTGGATCAGAGTGGGTGTTCCCTTGAGGCGTGGGGTGGCCTGCGTGAGGGGCCTGTGGTAGTTTGCAGGCCAGCCATGCCCCCCATCGACCCAAGTGGAGGCCCTGGTATCTGGGATTTATTTATCTTCTACAATTGAAACTTTGTAGCCTGGAGTGGGGCCAAGCCTTCTGTTGGCTCAGTGGCAGCAGCCATTGAAATTTTGTTGCCTTAATTTTGGGCTAGCCAGGGTGTGTGGAAAGCTTGCCTTCCTCCATCACCAGGGGCAACCCAAGCCTTCCTCCTGCTTTCTCTGTTACCGTAGCCATCTTGGTTGGGTTAATTTGCATATTCATTCCTGATTGGCTGGTGTGTGTGTGGCTTGTGGGGGTAGCATAGGTACAGGCAATTTGCATGTTACTCTTTTATTAGATAGAATAGTTAAGATTTGGAAGCAGCATCTTTTGTGAGCATGATGGACCCTTAGCATTATGCTAAGTGAAATAAACCAGTGAGAGAAAGACAAGTACCATATTATTTCACTCATATGTGGAATCTAATAAAAAAAAAATAGAAATAGACTTGCAGAGAACAAGACCAACATCTGTCAGGAGGGAAGTTGTGGGACTGGGTGAAAAAGGTAAAGTGATTAAAAACATTTTTTAAATAAAACCCTGAACTCATAGACAACAGTATGGTGAATACCAGAGGGAAAGGGAGGTGGGTGGCAGTAAAAGAGGTTATAGAGGGATAAATGGCTATGGAACTATGGAAGGAGATTTGACTAAGGGTGGTGAACACACAATATAATATACAGATCATGCATTATAGAATTGTATACCTGAGACCTAGATAATTTTATTAACTAATGTCACCCCAATAAATTCAGTTTAAAAATAAAGTTCAGGAAGGGTAGAGGGCGGGGTAGGACCCCCCCGGGGGGGCCCCCAGTAAGAGGAACAATTGTAATAATCTGAACAATAAAGATTTATTAAACTTAAAAAAAAAAACACAAAGTTCAGGTTCTTAGAGCCATTACTTTCTGTATGGGTGGATGAGTGAAAGATCAAATATGAATAAAAAGAATAATAAGAAAATTTAAACTAGGGGAAAAAAATCCCACTGGATACTCATGAGTAAATGGAATTGAAGGGACCATATATTTCATTTCTTTTCTCTTTATGATTCAAATCATCTCCTGCTTAGACCATAGCTGGCTGAAACTAATATGTGACCAAAATATATTAGACGATTAAAATAATAGAGGCCATAAGTAAATAGTAACGGTATCACCCAGGTTTTCCTATGATATATAACCTGACCAATTATATAGCTTTGTTTCTGTCCAAAAGCGCAACCCCTCTCTGTTCATTTCCTATTCTGGTCAGAAACTCAGAACAAACATTGATCACTACAAAAAAAAAGGAATAATATGTTCATTGTAAACAAAATTTGGGTGGAGGGGGCGTAGCTGGTGTGGCTCAGTTGGTTAAGCACCAAGAGTTCAAAGTTCAATTATCAGGTCAGAGCACATGCCCAGGTTGCGGGTTTCGGGCTTAATCCCCAGTAGGGGACATGCAGGAGGCAGCGATCAGTGTTTTTCCCTTCCTCTCTCTGATATCAATAAAAAACATTTAAAAAAAAATGTTGGAATGAGAATAGTAACATATGAAGTAACAAAAGTATTTCCACTTATTGTTTTACTATCTTGTTTTTTCTATTTATATGAATAGTGAGTAGGTGCACATTTAAACACAATGTTAGAAAAAATACACCTGAGAATAACCTTTAGTAATATCCTTTAACCATTTTCTTGTTTTTGTATAATAAGATTATTTCTAGTTTTGTGTGTGAATTAGCAAATCTATTAGATAATTTTGCCTTAAGGTTTTTTTTTCTTGATTGGTTTTAAAGGACTTAAAATTTTATTGACATTTATATCTTATCATATTATATTAACTAGAGGCCCAGTGCATGAAATTTGTGCAGGTAGGTGGGGGAGAGAAGGTGTCCCTCAGCCTGACCTGTATCCTCTCGAATGCAGGAGCCCTTGGAAGATGTCCAACTGCCAGTTTAATCCTGTCCCTGCAGGGATTGGGCCTAAACTGGCAGTTGGACATCCCCTAACCACTCCCCTGCAGCATTAGAAAGGCTGGGAATCACTGCCTAGACCAAAATTTATCAAATGCAGTTTCTGCTCAGAGTTCATGCCCTGTTCCTTTTGAAGTCTCCTATCCAACATCTGCTCTCTGTGTCCATTGTTCAAATGCCAGTGTCCTCCTGTTGCCCTAGCACTTCCTAAAGGCCATGCTCTCTTCTATGCACCAGAGGGCAACCTCTGGAGAATACTCTATGATAATTATTAATAACTAGAGGCCCAGTACATGAAATTCATGCACAGGGGATGGGGTGTGTCCTTCAGCTTGACCTGCACCCTCTCCAATCCAGGATCAGGCCTAAACTGGCAATTGGACATCTCTCTCGCAATTCAGGACCTCTGGCTCCTACCTGCTTACCTGCCTGCCTGCCCTAACCACTCTGAATGCCTGTCTACCTGATCCCCCGAACTGCTCTCCCCTTCTGGCCTGGTCACTCCTATTAACTTAAAAGAAATTTTTTTAAATAAATCTTTATTGTTCAGATTATTACAATTCTTTCTTTTTCCCCCCCATAGCTCCCCTCCACCCGGCTCCCACTTTACCCTCTGTCCTTACCTACCCTCACCCCCCATTGTTCTCATCCATAGGTGTGTGATTTTTGTCCAGTCTCTCCCTGCACTCCCCGCTCACTTCTTTCCCCTTGAGAATTATCAGTCCACTTCCTTTCTATGCCCCTGATTCTATTATACTCACCTGTTTATTCTGTTCATCAGATTTTCAATTCACTTGATTTTTAGATTCATTTGTTAATAGATATGTATTTGTTGTTCATACCTTTTCCTTCTTCCTCCTCTTCTTAAAGAATACCTTTCAGCATTTCATATAATACTGGTTTGGTGCTGATGAACTCCTTTAGTTTTTTCTTATCTGTGAAGCTCCTTATCTGACCTTGAATTCTGAATGATAGCTTTGCTGGGTAGAGTAATCTTGGTTGTAGGTTCTTGCTATTCATCACTTTGAGTATTTCTTGCCACTCCCATCTATCTGGCCAACATAGTTTCTGTTGAGAAATCAACTAACAATCATATGGGTGCTCCCTTGTAGGTAATTAACTGTTTTTCTCTTGCTGCTTTTAAGATTCTCTCTTTGTCTTTTGTTCTTGGCATTTTAATTATGATGTATCTTGGTGTGGTCCTCTTTGGATTCCTTTTGTTTTGGGTTCTGTGCGCTTCCTGGACTTGTAAGTCTATTTCTTTCAGTCATTATTTCTTCAAATAGCTTTTCAGTATCTTGCTCTCTCTCTTCTTCTGGAACCCCCATAATTCTGATATTGGTATGCTTGAAGTTGTCCCAGAGGCTCCTTACACTATCTTCACATTTTTGGATTCTTTTTTCTTTTTGCTTTTCCAGTTGAGAGTTTTTTGCTTCTTTGTATTTCAAGTCTTCGACTTGATTCTTGCATTCATCTAGTCGCTGTTAGGTCTCTGTATAATATTTTTTATTTCAGTCAGTGTATGTTTAATTTCTAGTTGGTCCTTTTTCATCTTCTCTTTGGTCTCGCTAAATTTCTCCATCTTTTCTAGGAAATTCTTGAAAAACCTTATAACCGTGGTTTTGAACTCTATATCTAGTCGTTTGTTTTCCTCCATTTCTTTTGTTTGTTATCTGTTCCTTTGGCTCCGCATTTTCGCTGCTTCCCTGAGTTGGTAGAGTAGCTTTGTGTGCTAGGTGTCCTATATGGCCCAGTAGCTCTGCCTCCCCAGTTACCTGAGGTGGACACTCTTGGTGCACCCCTTTGTGGACTGTGTGTACAATCTTGTTGTAGTTAAGTCTTGATTGTTGTTGGAATCACTGGGGGGAATTTACCTCCAAGCCAGTTGGTTGTGAGGATCAGCTGTATCTGTGCCTGGAGAACTTCTGTGCTGGACTCAGCCTTAAGACCTGCAAAATTGCAACAGCCTCTGTGCTGGGCTTGGTTGTGGAGGTGTCTCAGGGCTGAACAGACAGCTTTGTCTTCCCGTCCCCTGGGTCTCAGTGCCTCTCAGAAATTGCTGCAGCCCTCTCTGTGTGCACGTACGGGCGCCTCCAGACCTCTGCCTTTCCAGATCCCCTGAGTTTCTGTGTGCTCCAGGGACCCGTATGAGTCTGTGTCCCCAGGATCTCGCCCGAAACTGGGGTTCAGTGCAATCCAAGCTGGATTTCAGTGCAGTTGGGAGGTTCTCTTTTCCTCCTGCTAGAGAAAGCCCGGGGCACAATCAGCAGTCAGTCCTCTTTGCAAGCGCCTCCAGACCTCTGCCTTTCGCGACTTGCCTAAGTTTCTGTGCTCTCCTCCCTTTTCAAGACAGTCCAGATTCCCCCCAGATGAGTCTCGCCTGGAACTGGGCTTCAGTGCAGTCAGGATTTTCCGTCTCCCTCCCGCTAGAGGAAGCCAGCCAGACCCTCCGCTGCCTGTCCTCTCCATGTGCGTTGCTGTACCTCAGCTTTTTGCAGCTCCTCTGGGTCTCCATGAGCCCCTCTCTTTACTCTTAGTTGTAGAATTTTCACTCAGCCAGCTTTCCTGTGGTTCTGGATGGTGTCTGTTATGTCTTTTAGTTGTTGTTTTGAAATAGTTGTGCGAGGTAACAGGTTTGGTGTTCACCTATGCCACCATCTTGGTTTCTCTCAATTTTTATTTTTTTATTTTACCCCCTTCACACAGAGTTGTATTTGACTTCCTTATTGGCTTTTCTCTCTCACACAATTTTTCTCTCTCCTTTATGTGACACTTTTTCCTGCTGACTCATCATTTATAAACTTTTCTTTCTTCCTTATTTCCTACTTTTCTGTTCCATCATCTTTCTCCTACCTTCCCTTCCTCTTCTTTCCTTTATCTTTATTCCTGCCCTCCCTCTCCTTTTCCTTCCTTCCCACCTTAATTTTTTTTTTCACTTCCTCCCTTGGTCCTGCTTTGCTCCTTCCCCATTTCTTCCTTCTTCTCATTCTCCTTTTAAGCTCTACTGGTTCCCCTTTAAATTAAAACTTTTCTCCTCTCCCTCTTTCTCTCTCATCCTACCTTACCCATATACTCTTCTCTACTTACTTCTTCTGTTTTAATATCTATCTTATCTACCTGCCTAATTATTCACTATCATTTACCTTTTTTTTTTCTTTTCTGACTCCTACTTTTAAAATCTGCCCCCGGGACACAACTATACTTAATTTTCATTACAGCTCCTACGGTCTACTCAAACATCCTCTTTCCTTCTTTAACTCTGTTTTCTACTGACTCCTTTATAAAGTTCTTCCCTCCCTCCTTCCCTTTTTCCCCAACTTCACTCCTCCTCCCTCATTCTTTTTATAAAGGCTAATTAAAAATTCTATGCTTTTAGTCCTTAATACTGACTGCTTTCCTTTCTGAGACCTGTAGCCGCCTTTTTTGGGTACTCGGGGGCCCCTCTCGCACCAGCTTTGAGGGGACAAGCAACGATGCAGCTGTGTCTTGCCCACCTTGGCCTGCCTGTGTGCATTCATGTGCATGCATGTGAGGCTCTTCTCCGTTGAGTGCTAAAGAGGGGAGGACATGGAGGCCTTTCCTGCCCTCCAGCGTGCCCACTCCCATGCCCCCAGTGGCTCTTGATCCACTCCCCTCCAGAATTCGCAGAGACAGGTGTGCTTGTGCAGGCAAGGGCTGGCCTGGCTTGTCCTGGGCTGCGGAGGGGGTGGGGTGGAGGGCCCGTTCCACCCAGGATGTGAGCCCTTGTCCAGGTCGGACCAGGCAGATGAATGAATGGATGGCTGGAGAAAGCTGCAGCGACTTCCTCTGGTGTGAGGGTCGACTGTGCACTCTCTGTTGTCGAGCCAAGGCCCTTCCTTTGTGGTGTTGGGTCCATAACCTCTCGATTTGGGGGTCACCACCCATGCTCGCAATCCCCAGTTGGTGTCTGCCCCAAGAATTGGCCTTCTGCTGTGTGGGTGTTGCCTCTCGGCTCCCCCCACTGGGGAGGGGGGATTGGAGCGTCCCTGGGCAGAGTGCTCTCAGCCGGGCGGGCGCAGTGTCACAGGGGTGTTTGTCGGGCACGTGCACCTTCGAGAATAAGAGGACTCTGGTGCTGGGAGGTGGGAAGCGAGCCTCATGCAAATCCCCCTCTGCACACAGCCTCCTGCTGGTCTGTCAATATGCATTGATTACGTATTTATTCACCTAGTGTGACACCTTAACAGACAATTTGCATGTTACCTCTTTATTATATAGATGATAGTAGCCTGAGATATTCTTTAAGGTAGGTAGCTTTCTGTTTTACTGACTTATAAGCCTGGAGCATATAAAATCTGGAACTTTAGTTTATTAGACTTGTTCATTATGATTTTTCAGAAAATGCATAGGTTCTATTTCACATATGCATGTTTATATTAACTTGTTATAAATTTTGAATATATTTTAAATCTTTTTCCCTCATAGAGAATTATTTTCTTTCTCTTCTTTTTTACTTCTTTTCCATAATTTCAGTTAAACATTTATTATAAGGGGCATTGTGCAAGAGATACTAGGATAAATTCTTACAGAAATTTAAAAATAGGAATGGGGAATGGTAGATGCATAAGTCTCATAGTGTGCACATTTCTCACATAGAGGTTTTAAAGTTTTATTGACCGGTCCAAATAAAATCTATATGTTTTAGCTGTTTTTTCCTCTCCTAGGGTCCTGTATTAATAGGAAGTTCTCAAGGTGGTGTTAACATTGAAGATGTTGCTGCAGAAACTCCTGAAGCTATAGTTAAAGAACCTATTGATATTGTAGAAGGCATCAAAAAGGAGCAAGCTGTCCGGGTATGCTGCATTCCAAAACTTTTCTAGCTTTTGATTAGATAATTATAATACTTGAAGAAAGAGGATCAACTTTGTACAAGAGAAGTGATTGACAAAATTTTTTTAAATATTTGAAGTGTCAAGGCATGTTAATATCTTGTTTGAAATGAAAACTTTAAGAAGTATCTAATATATTTTTCTTTATATCCTCCATAAATATTTCAGTATGTATCTTTAAAAGATAATTGCCATAAATAGAACTAACAGTAATTCCTTAATTACATTACTTATCCTATCATTCAAATTCCCTAATTATCTCTTTTTTTCTTTTTCTTTTCCACTTTGAGTGGGGATCCATATAAGGTCCTTCATTGGTATTGGTTAATGTTTCATAGGTTCTCATCTAATTTATAGATTTCTTTTTCCTTACTCTGCCATCTTTTTTCTTTCTTTGGTTAAGTAAACTAGTCTGGATATCACATACCGATGGTGGCCTTTAACTGTTCCTCTCTCTCCTCCCTCCCCCCCCCCCACCGAAAATTGGAATGGTAGGCATACTATCTTATATAAACAAAATAGATCAGAGTTTTTTTTAAGGGCCTGTATTTACTTTTATGGACGCTTTTAAGAATCTGATGAAAGTTATAGACTTTCTCTGTGTGTGTGTGTATGTATGTGTATATATATATATATATATATACACACACACACACACACACATGATAATTCTGTTTACAATTTCCCTAGTTTTCTGTACTGTTTTTGTGTGCTGCTTCCACCTGCCTTATGATTTTGGATAAAAAACGTTTTAACCATTTATTAATAGCTTCTACTTCAGTGATTAATGTTTGACTTCATATGATTTGTGCTTATTGTGCTTATATAAATAGTTTTTTTATTTACAATAATTTGATGTTGATTGGATATATGTGTCATTCCTGTAATAAAGAGACAAATTGCTTTCAGCTTGCACAGAAGATGGGATTTCCACCTAATGTTGTGGATTCTGCAGCAGAAAACATGGTCAAGCTTTACAACCTTTTTCTGAAATATGATGCAACCATGGTAGAAATAAATCCTATGGTAGAGGATTCAGATGGAGCTGGTAAAGTATCTTGTTTTATCAAACATTGATTACATATTTATCCACCTAGTGTGTGCTTTACTAAGGAAGTTGAATTCATAAGAAAGTGAACTCATTCCTGTATAGAACTTATTTCATAATATTTATTTATTTTCACCTGAGATTATTTTTTTTATTGATTTCTAGAGAGTGGGAGAGAGAAAGGAGGGGAAGAGAGGGAGAGAGAGAAACATTGATGTGAAAGAGACACATCAATTGGTTGCTTCCCACATGAGCCCCAGGGCTGGTGAACCTGCAATCAGAGTATACACCCTTGACTGGGAATCGAATCCATGACCCTTCAATCTGTGGACTGATGCCCAAACCAATGAGCCAAACAGGCCAGGGCAGTTTTATAATAAATAGAATCAATGTAAACAAATATTACAGAGGCCCATTTAAAGCAAACACCTTAAATATATATTTAGGTTCACACAGAGGGCTTAAAACTGCATTGTCTTTTGCTCTAGGCATTTTAATTATGATGTATCTTGGTGTGGTCCTCTTTGGATTCCCTTTGTTTGGGGTTCTGTGCACTTCCTGGACTTGTTTTTTTTTAATTAAATCTTTATTATTCAGATTATTACATTTGTTTCTCTTTTTTCCCTTCCATAGCTCCCCTCCACCCAATTCCCCCCCTTCCCTCCCTCCCAATGACCTCATCCATAGGTGTATGATTTTTGTCCAGTCTATCCCTGCATACCACTCACCCCTTTCCCCCTGAGAATTATCAGTCCACTCCCTTTCTGTGCTCCTGATTCTGTTACATTCACCAGTTTATTCTGTTGATCAAATTTTTAATTCCCTTAATTTTTAGATTCAAGATTCACTTGTTGATAGATACGTATTTGTTTTCATAATTTTTTGTCTTTTACCTTTTTCTTCTTCCTCTTCTAAAAGAGTACCTTTCAGCATTTCATATAATACTGGTTTGGAGTTGATGAACTCCTTTAGCTTTTTCTTCTCTGTGAAGCTCTTTATCTGCCCTTCAATTCTGAATGATAGCTTTGCTGGATAGAGTATTCTTGGTTTTAGGTTCTTGCTATTCATCACGTTGAATATTGCTTGCCACTCCCGTCTGGCCTGCACCGTTTCTGTTGAGAAATCAGCTGACAGTCGTATGGGTGCTCCCTTGTAGGTAATGAACTGTTTTTCTCTTGCTGCTTTCAATATTCTCTCTTTGTCTTTTGCTCTTGGTATTTTAATTATGATGTGTCTTGGTGTGGTCCTCTTTGGATTCCTTTTGTTTGGGGTTCTATGTGCTTCCTGGACTTGTAAGTCTATTTCTTTTACCAGATGTGGGAAGTTTTCAGTCATTAATCTTTAAATAGGTTTTCAGTATCTTGCTCTCTCTCTTCCTCTGGCACCCCCACAATTCTGATGTTGGTACATTTGAAGCTGTTCCAGAGGCTCCTTACATTATCTTCACATTTTTGGGTTCTTTTCTCTCCTTGCTTTCCCAGTTGAGTGTTTTCTGCTTTATATTTCAAATTTTTGACTTGATTCTTGCCTTCCTCTAGTCTGCTGTTAGGTCTCTATATAATATTTTTTATTTCAGTCAGTGTATGTTTAATTTCTAGTTGGATCTTTTCCATCTCTAGTTGGTTCTCTTTCATCTCCAGTTGGTTCTCTTTCATCTCCTGTTGGGTCTCGCTAACTGTATCCAACTTTTCTAGGATAGTCTTGAAAAACCTTATAAGCGTGGTTTTGAACTCTATATCCAGTCATTTGTTTTCCTCCATTTCTTTTGTTTGTGATCCCTTCCCTTGTCTCGGCATTTTCACTATGCTGGGAGAACTTCTGTGTTGAATTCAGCATTATGATACCAGACTTGCAAAACCGCAAAAGCCTCTCTGTTGAGCTTGGGATGGGTGGAGTCTCAGGGCTTAAGGGACCGCCTTGCCTTCCAGTCGGCCTCGCCCTCCATGGCCCCTGAGTCTCACGTGACTGGGTAATTGCTAGAGCAGTCACTGGAGCGCACCCGTGCTCGCTGTCTCACAGTGCCTCTAGACTGCTGCCCCTCCGGCTCCCCTGCGCTCCGGGACCATATGAGTCTGGGTCCCCAGGGTTTCGCCCGAAACCAGGGTTTAGTGGAGTTAGAAGTGACACAATTGGGAGGGTCTGTCTCCCACCCACTCGTGAAAGCCAGCAGCACAATCAGCAGTCGGTCCTCTGCGCGCAGCGCCGTGCGTGCCACCAGACCTCTGATCTTTTGCCATTTCCATGCACTTCTCCCTTGTCACAGTCCAAACTCCCCCCGTATAAGTTTCAGCTGGATCTGGGGTTTAGTGTCATAGGATAAGGGGTTCAATGCCGTTGAAAGTCTCCGTAACCCTCCCTCCAGAGAAAGCCAGCCAGGTTCTCCGGCACCCACTCTCTCCACGTGTGTGTCTCCGTACCTCAGCTTTTTGCAGCTCCTCTGGGTCTCTATGAGCCCCTCTATTTCCTTCTAGTTGTAGAATTTGCATATTCCTGATGATTCGTGATATTGAGCATCTTATATGTCTGTTAGTCATCCATATCTCTTCTTTGGAGAAATGTCTTCATGTCTTTTGTTCGTTTTTCGATTGGGTTATTTCTTTTGTTATTGAGTTGTATGACTTTTACAATTCAATGTTGGCCCTAGCCAGTTTGCCTCAGTGGATGCCTGTAGACTGAAGGATCCCAGGTTTGTTTCCAGTCAAGGGCAAAAGCCAGATTATGGGTTCAATCCTTAATAGGGGGTATGCAGAAGGCAGCTGATCAATGATTGAACAATCAGCTGATCAATCATCATTGATGTTTCTATTTCTCTCTCCCTCTCCCTTCCTCTCTGAAATCAATAAAAATATTTATATATGTTTTGAATATCAACCCTTCAGGGATGGGGAATCTTTTTTTTTTTTTTGCCAAGGGCCATTTGGATATTTATAACATCATTCAAGGGCCATACAAAATTAGCAACTTAAAAATCAGCCTGCTCTATTTGTCAAACATTTAATTAACTCACCCTTGATTATGCCTTATCAGGGCCAGGCCAAATGATAAGGCCTGTGAGCCTGATGTTCTCCACCCCTGCCTTCTTGGTAAATATGCTTTGCATATATATTTTCCCAGTCAGTAGGTTGTCTTTCTGTTTTATTGAAGGTTTTTTTTACTGTGCAGAGCTTTTTAGTTTGATGTAGTATCATTTGTTTATTTGTGCTTTTGTTTCTGTTGTTTGAGGGTACATGTCCAGAAAGATATTACTAAGACTGATTTTAGATAGTTTACTTTCTATATTTTCTTCTAAGGTTTTTTTTTTTTTTTTTTTTTGTATTCAGGCCTTTCTTATTAGTCTTTAACTCATTTTGAGTTTATTTTTGTATATGGTGTAAATGAGTGGTCCAGGTTTATTATTTTACAGTTATCTGTCCAGTTCTACCAACACCACTTGTTAAAGACACTGTTGTTATTCCATTATATGTTTTTGCCTCCTTTGTCATAGCTTATTTAACCATATAAGTGAGGATCTATTTCTGAGTTCTCTGTTCTGTTCCTACTTGTCTGTTTTTGTGCCAATAATATACAGTTAGATTAATACAACTTTGTAGTATAGTTTGAAATCAGTGAGTGTGATACCTCCAACTTTTTTCTTATTTCTCAAGATTGCTGTGGCTATTCCAGGTCTTTTGTGGTTCCATATAAATTTTAGGATTATTTGTTCCCATTCTAAGAAGAATGACATTAGTATTTTGATTGGAATTGCCTTGAATTTGTAAATTGCTTTGAGCTTTATGATTATTTTAACAATGTTAATCCTTTCTATCCATGAGCACAGTATATCCTTTCATTTACTGTGTTCTCTTCAGTTTCTTTCCTCAGTGTTTTATAGATTTCAGAGAAGAGGTCTTTCACCTCCTTGGTTAAATTTATTCCTAGGTATTTCTTTTTTTAAAAAAATATTTTTTATTGATTTCAGAGAGGATAAGAAAGGGGAAGAGATATTGAAAATTTAGTGATGGGAGAGAATCATTGGTTGGCTGCTTCCTGCATGCCTCACACTAGGGATCGAGCCAACAATCCAGTCATATGCTCCTGACTAGAATCAAACCTGGGACCCTTTGGTCCAAAGGCTGACACTCTATCCACTGAGTCAAACTGGCGAGGGCTTTTCTTACTTTTTATTTGCTGATTTTATTCACTTATAGATTTTAATTCTATTGTATTTATTTTCCTTAGTCTTTTAAAAAATGTCTCCGTTGCATTTCAGGTTGTCTCTCATGTGTCAGTTTATTTTCAGTTTCTTATTTCATAATACATAGTTTTGAATTTCTCCCCTGTATTTAACAAAAACATCCTATATAATAAAAGGGTACTATGCAAAATGACCCTAACAGCAGAACAACCAATTGCTATGACATGCACTGACCAACAAGGGACAGACGCTCAATGCAGGAGCTGCCCTCTGGTGGTCAGTGTGCTCCCATAGGGGGAGCTCCGCTCAACAACAGGCCAGGCTGACGGCTGTGAGTGCAGCAGTGGTGGCAGAAGCTTCTTCCGCCTCCTCTGTAGCACTAAGGATGTCCAACTGGTTTAGGCCTGCTCCCTGAGCCAGCAGTTGGACATCCCCTGAGGGGTCTCAGATTACAAGAGGGCACACGCCAAGCTAAGGGACACCCTCTGCCCTCGAGTGCACAAATTTGCATGCAGCAGGCCTCTAGTAACAAATAATGTTTGTAAGGCACTATTGTAAGCATTTTACAGATAAGAACCCTTATACTTCATTTGATGTTTATAACAGTTCAGTGAGTAGATACTACTTCTATCCTTATTTTATAGGTTAGGAAAATGTGTTACTAAGGGATTAAGTGGTTGCCTAGGGACTCATGGCTAGTGGTGAAGATTTGATCTCACTAACACTCCTTAGTGTTTTCTTGACCCATTGAGCTTAACCATCAAGCCTATGACCTGTCAAGGGTAAGTAGACATGGAGCTTTTGAGGGATGAGAGTTTAGCTGGCTGGGTAGTCTTACTCTGACTTTGAGCTGCCATCTTGTTCCCAACTATGGGCCTTTTGTATATTCTGGGGACATCTGGATGTAGTTTGGATTTTCGTCCTCAGAAGTTT
This sequence comes from Lasiurus cinereus, assembly GCA_011751065.1. Classification (NCBI taxonomy): domain Eukaryota; kingdom Metazoa; phylum Chordata; class Mammalia; order Chiroptera; family Vespertilionidae; genus Lasiurus; species Lasiurus cinereus. The sequence goes on along the minus strand of JAAGEH010000012.1, from coordinate 9,721,440 downwards.
CTGAAATGGGTCAAAATAATCTATATGTATAAAGAGATAATATGCAAATTAGGCCAGGATGCCATAACAGGTCACGACTGGACAGGAGGAGGTTGTGCATGCAGGTGAGGCCCAGTGTGGAGACGGAGACAGAGACGGGGGCCAGCCCGCAGCTTCTGTGGCCAAGCGCATTCCTGTAGAAAAGAGGGCAAGCCCACCCACAGCCTCAGTAGCCGATCGCAGGCCCACAGCCTCCATGGCTGATCGTAGGCCCAGAGAAAGGGTGGCCTGCCTATGGCTGAGCGCAGGCCCGAAGTAAAATGTTGACAGCAAGTCCTTTCAGTTTATTTGGGGCATTAGAGGCCCACAGAATGATCATTTCTTTTTCTATGAAATACATAACTTTAACACACTATTTACAATTACATAAGTTTCATATACTTTGATATTTTACAGCCCTGGAAAGTTACATATAATGATCAGTGAAGTGAGAAGATGAAAAGAATTTTTATGCTTTTAAAGATATAACTAATTTCTGTCTAGAGGACAAACCAATTCAAAAAGTGATGGTTTTATTGTCCTCTAGGACATTAGCCAGATTGTATCTAATTTAGCAGTTTTACTCCAGGCTTTCATCTTTGGCAATCTCCTTTGAACAGTATTATCATCCTGTCAGTCCCTTCACTGAGTTAAACAGAACTTTTGCATTTGCTGTTATGTATTTGAATAATAATTGTGTATTTAACACATGCAAAATTTTGTTTTGACACAATAAACAAAGAAAAGGACAAACTTGAATTATTGGTGTGGCTTTGGCTACTTTTCCAAATATTGTTAATAAAATTCATGTAGGGATCTTCACAGAGCCAAGAATTCTCTCTTTCAGGTCTGCATATTCAGCATCTCCAAAGAGGAGGCCTGTTATCCTGTGTTTTGTTTTGTCTTTTAATACTCACCAGAGGATATTCTTTCACTGCTTTTTAGAGAGAGTGGACCAGAGGGAGAGGGAGAGAGAGAGGACCCGCTTGAGGGTGAAGGCAGGCCTTCACCAACAGTCTCGCCTCTGTGTGTGAGCTGCAGAGGAAACACCTTCTCTGACCGCTCATTGGCTAAGCTCCCCATACACCACTCGCTTTGTTCTTGGTAACTTGCCTAGTAATAATCCAAGAAGGTGATGTAGGGTTTTTCCACCTCACTCCTAGAGGGAAAAATGAAGGTCCGCTGCTGGAGGGTCTAAGAACTGTCATATCCTATCCTAGCCAGTTTGGGTCAGTGGATAGAGCTTCAGCCTGCCAACCGCAGGGTCTGGGTTCAATTCTGATCAAGGGCATGTACCTAGGTTGCAGACTACTCCTTGACTGGGGCCCAGGTCAGGGCTCATGCAGAAGGCATCCAATTAAAGTGTCCCTCTCACATTGATGTTTCTCTCTGTCTCTCCCTCTCTCTTCCATACTCTCTAGAAATCAATGGAAAAATATCCTCAGGTGAGGATAAAAATAAAAAGAAATGTCATATCCTATGAAAGAGACATCTTGAAAATACCAGGGCCCAAACTGCACCACCTTTCCACAGAGCCCTGGGCATGTGGCATTGTAGCAGGTACAGCCCATAACTCTTGGTCTGTTTCTCCTGCTTGAGTGCCCTCACCTGGCCCTGCAGTGTTTGAATTCCACCAGGTGGTCAATGGCCTCCAAGAGGTTCAGCGGCAAGCCAAAGAGGGGATATTTTTCACTGTTTTTTAAAAACCTTCATTTGTATGTCCATGTGTGTATGTAAAGATATGTGTATGTATACATTTAATTTTATCCCACACATAGATTTGTGTAACCACCGGTACAGTCAAGATACAGACTTGTTTCATTACTACTTTTTTTTTTAAATATTTTATTGATTTTTCACAGAGAGTAAGGAAGAGGGATAGAAAGTCAGAAACATCGATGAGAGAGAGACATCGATCAGCCGCCTCCTGCACACCCCACACTGGAGATGTGCCTGCAAGCAAGGTACATGCCCCCGACCGGAATTGAACCCAGGACCTTTCAGTCCGCAGGCCGACTCTCTATCCACTGAGCCAAACTGGTCTCGGCTCATTACTACTTTTTATTCACATCCTTCACACAATTCTTTCCTACCCTTTCCTGTGCCCTGGAAGTCATTAGTCTGTTTCCATCATTTTATTTTGAAAATCCTATCTAATAAAAGAGAAACATGCAAATTGATGGTACCTCCGCTACTTCCATAAGCCATGCCCACAAGCCAGTCAGGAGTGAGTAAGCAAATTAACCCTACAAATACGGCGGTGGCCACAGAGCTGGAGCAAACAGGAGGCTTGAGTTGCCTTCAGCGATGGAGGAAGCCGAGCTTCCAGCCCATCCTGGCTGGCCCTAGCTTCTACTCAAGGCTACAAAGTTTCAATTATAGAAGATAAATAAATCCCAACAAAAATGGCAGCAGCCACAGAGCTAAAGAGAGCAGGAGGCTTGGGTTGCCTCTGGCAATGGAGGGATCCAAGCTTCCCACCTGCCCTGACTGGCCCTGGCCTCCACTCAAAGCTGCAAAGTTTCAATTATAGAAGATAAATCCCAGATACCAGGGCCTCTACTTGGGTCACTGCTATGTGTGGCCAGCCTGCAAACCACCACAGACCCCTCGCCCAGGCTGCCCCATGTCCCAAGGAAACCCCCAACCTAATCCGGGACACCCTTCAGGGCAAACCAGCTGGCACTTACCCATGCATCAGGCCTCTATCCTATCTAATAAAAGTAATATGCAAATTGACTGTCTCCCAACACAAGATGGCTGCCCCCATGTGGACACAAGATGGCCAGCAGGGGAGGGCAGTTGGAAGGGAACAGGCCTGCAAGGGAGGGCAGTTGTGGGTGATCAGGCCAGCAGAGGAGGGAAGTTGGGGGTGACCAGGCCTGCAGGGAAGGGCAGTTGGAAGGGACCCACGCCTGCAGGGAAGAGTAGTTGGGGGTGACCAGACCTGCAGGGGAGGATGGTTGGAGGTAATCAGGTCTTCAGGGAAAGGTAATTAGGGATCAACAGGCCTGCAGGGGAGGGCAGTTAGGGGCAATCAGGCTGGCAAGGCAGCAGTTAGGCATCAATTAGGCTGGCAAGGGAATGGTTAGGGGTTGATCAGGCTGGCAGGCAGAAGTGGTTAGGGGCAATCAGGAAAGCAGGCAGGAAAGCAGTTGGGAGCCAGCAGTCCTGAATTATGTGAAAGATGTCTGACTGCCCATTTAGGCCCAATCATACCAGACATTCCTCAAGGGGTCCCAGACTGGAAAGGGTGCAGGCTGGGCTGAGGGACATCCTCCATGCTGAATTTTGTGCACTGGGTCTCTAGTGTTATATAAATGGAATTATAATCTATGCAGTATTTTGAGAACCACTTTTTTATTAGACAAATTGTCTTTGAAGTCTGTCCGTGTTTTGGCATGTACCAGTAGTTCATCCATTTTATTGCTGAATTGTATTCCATTGTTTGGATGTACCAGATTTCATTCAAACATGCATCCTTTGAAGTTCTTTTCAGTGCTTTTAGTATTTTTGTTCTTACTAATAAAGCTGCTATGAACATTAATGTATCAGTTTTACATGACCATAAGTTTTCCCTTTGAACACTTTTTTAAAAAATATATTTTTATTGATTTCAGAGAGAAAGGGAGGAGAGATAGAAACATCAATGATTAGAGGGAATCATCAATAGGCTGCCTCCTGCACGCCCCCCACTGGGGACCAAGCCTGCAACCCAGGCATGTGCCCTTGACCAGAATCCGATCCAGGACCCTTCAGTCCACAGGCTGATGCTCCATTCACTGAGTCAAACCGGCAGGGCTGAACACTTTTCATATATCAAACAAGTGTTCTTTGAGCCCTTCTTTACTTTTTGTGCAACAGGATATTCCAGGATTATTATCTTTTACTTTCTTGCAATTCTGCAGTTAGCTTTTTAATGGAAAGTGGTATTTAGAAACGAAGATATGCATTCTATCTGTGCTTGTTGCTGCTAATCTATTATTTTCCCCAAGCCTTTTCAGTGCACAGAGCCTAGAAGAAAAGAGAGAGGTCAGTTGGTGTTGCTCAGTGGTTAAGTGTCAACCTGTGTACCAGGAGGTCACCGTTTGTTTGATCCTGGTCAGGGGGCATGCAAGCGGCAGCTGATCAGCTCCATATTTTTGGAGTTATGGTGTAGAGATTTTGAATTCTGTTATCTTTCTGTGAAAGAATGATTTTTTTTTTATATTAGTAGTTAACTTAGCTGGACTCCAAATTGTCTTTTGTGTTGGGCAGCACCTAAAACTGCTGTTTTTTCAGCTTCTGTTATTCAGGAACTACAAGGAAGATGTTATAATTAATTGGATTGGAGCAAAGAATGGGGTAGGATACTGAAAGAGGAAGTTTGAGAGGTGACCTTCATTAAAGTCTTTTTGTAGAGCTCTGGAGGTTTAAAGCCTGATTAGAGTTGATTATAGAAAGGAAGGCAGAAGAAAAATTTGATACAATGAATTTAATCACAAGAGTTGGGAGATAACATTTTGGGCTTTGTGGGGCACATATGGTCACAGTTTCTGCTGCTTTTCTTCTTGTTCTTCCTTTGTTCTTTCTAACCTATTAAAAATGTAAAACCCATTATTAATTCACAGGACATAAAAAAATAGGCATAGGCTGAATCTGGCCCCTGGCCAGTTTCCTGATCCCTGGTTTAAACAGACAACTCTCTTCATGAGTTTTGCTGTATAGAAAGAGAAGAGTAAGGGGGATATAATGGTTAAAATACTTTTTACTAAGTTGGAGAAAAGAATAGCATTTTTTTTGCAGGTCAGTTTGATTCAGCCAATAGAAAAGGGGAAGATTTATAATGTAGGAAAAACAGAATTGCTGGAACAATGTCATTGAGTGGGTGAGAGAGAATGGAATCGAGGGCCCAAGTTAAGGGTTTAGCTAAGATCATCAATAATTTTAAAAATATTTAAATGTTTTTTAGGGAATTCTCCCCCCCCACCCCGCCCTCCTTCTTTATCTGTTGCCTAGGAGAGATTTGAACCAGTAACAGATAGCACTTCAATATCAACTCCCAAATTCTCTTTTTCAAGAAACAGTTTGAATTAATTGTGAACATAAATTGAAATACTTTCAATAAAGTAACAAAATGTATTTTTCCCCTAAAATGAAGAATGTTTGATTATTGTATAGTTTGTTGCCTCTATCTTGAAATGAAGATCATTTTCTTTTATTTTTTCTTCTTCAAAGTGCTGTGTATGGATGCGAAAATCAATTTTGATTCTAATTCAGCTTATCGCCAGAAGAAAATCTTTGATCTCCAGGACTGGACTCAGGAAGATGAAAGGGACAAAGATGCAGCTAAGGCAGATATCAACTACATTGGCCTAGATGGGAATATAGGCTGCCTAGGTACCATGTGTTTTTATGTTAGAGTTAGATTGGCTAAGCTTAATTTATTTTCTTTGTGTTTGTTGCTTATGCAAATCATTTTCCTCTCTTGATAGTAAATGGTGCTGGTTTGGCTATGGCCACAATGGATATAATAAAACTTCATGGAGGGACTCCAGCCAACTTTCTTGATGTTGGTGGTGGTGCCACAGTTCATCAAGTAACAGAAGCATTTAAGCTTATCACTTCAGATAAAAAGGTAAGGGCAGGGCTTATGTTTTAGAATTTGAATGGTGAGAAATAACTTGATTAATTAGCAGATGTGATTGTTACACTAGTTGAGCATTAAAATTTTAAGGTTTCCATTATTTGAAAACAATGCAATAACAATTAACTACAGAAAAAGATAGTTTCCCATTGTGATTTAGAAAACAAGATGAAGAAATGCTAGATTATCTTAGATAATATTTTAAATGGTAGTGTTTTGATATCAGAGCACATGACTGGAAAATATTATAAAGTTGTTAGTTGACCACAGAAGCCCAAAAATATGATAAGTCTGTAAAGTTAAAAAGATGAAAATAAAAAATATTCTTTCATTTTATCCAGAGATAACTTTTGTTGCTATTGATTTGATCTGTTTTCTTTAAGACTTTTTAATGATTTATATACACACACTCATACATACTGCTTAAGATACTAGAGGCCTGCCGAGACCGGTTTGGCTCAGTGGATAGAGTGTCGGCTTGCAGACTGAAAAGTCCCAGGTTCGATTCCAGTCAGGGGCATGTACCTTGCTTGCGGGCACATCTCCACTGTGGGGCGTGCAGGAGGCGGCTGATCAATGTCTCTCTCTCATCAATGTTTCTGACTTTCTATCTCTCTCCCTTCCTCTCTGTAAAAAATCAATAAAATATATTTTAAAAAAAAAAGATACTAGAGGCCTGATGCTTGAAAATTTGTGCAAGAATAGGCCTTCCTTCCCCTGGCTGCTGGCACTGGCTTCCCTCTGGCACCCAGGACCCAGGCTGGCTTCCCTCCAGCCCTGGCTTTGTCAAGAAGGAGGTTCAGAATGACATCCTGAAGACATCCAGTCTAATTAGCATAGTTCAGCTAATTATAGATAACTTACATAGTTCAGCCACTCATATACATATCTTTTAATGTACATATTTTCAGTCTTTTATTTTTGCTGACATTATGAGTACTTTTTACATTTACTAAGGTACTATTCTAAAGCAGCTATTTTAATGTTTGCATATCTGTCATATGCAATATGCCATAATGTTGACTTATGAATTTTTAAGTGATTATTATCAGTATACAAGGGATGTGAAGCATCATTATCCAAAAGACATATATATTATCAGTCACCAGATACTTTTTAAGCAGTATAGCTACTATGTGGCCAATGTGGATTTTAAGGCTTATGGAAAAATAAGATAATGGCCTCCCTGAAACTAGTTTTACTAAATTAAAACTGAGAATTCCTCATTGATAGGGGATCATATCTTACTTATTATTGCCTCTGGCAGTTGTTGGCATAATGCACAGTACATGTATAGGTCATTAATAAATACTTATTATTGATGATGTTGACAATGTACATTTTTGTTGTATTAGATTCTAGAATTGTTTGAAAAATTATTTTGCTGCTCTTTCACTTTGAGCTTATAGACTTATTTGCCATCTTCAATTTTATAAAAAGAGTTAAACTGAGACACAAATTGCTTTTCCTTGTTGAATAATATTTTTTAAAAAGTTAACAAATTTTTTTGAACTATATTTGTATAGCTTCTTTTAGAATAAGCTCTAAAAGTGGAGTAGCCGAGACCGGTTTGGCTCAGTGGATAGAGCGTCGGCCTGTGGACTGAAAGGTCTCGGGTTCGATTCCGGTCAGGGGCATGTACCTTGCTTGTGGGCACAACTCCAGTAGGGGGTGTGCAGGAGGCGGCTGATCGATGTCTCTCTCTCATCAATGTTTCTGACTTTCTATCCCTCTCCCTTCCTCTCTGTAAAAAATCAATAAAATATGTTAAAAAAATAAATAAATAAAAGTGGAGTATTATGTACTTATCTAACTGTTGAGTCCTTTTGAAGATGAACTGGAGTTTTTGTTATATTTTTAAGCTTGGCTTTTAGGGCCTAGGTATAAGAATGGAAATGTATATGAAGAATTCCAGTGTTAGGGACTGACATTAAGAGTACTGGAGTTGGAAACAGGCCCATAGCCCAGGGAGAAAATGTGGATAGCTGTAAATATATTATATCCCTGTCGACACTGTGCTTGGATTTGGGAATACATGGTCCCTTCCCTCAAGGTATTTATAGTCTTTCTGTGGTGATACTGAATATAGTGTTGTGGAAGAATACAAGACAATAACTGGGAGAATCACAATGGCATTCACTGAATAGATGATACCTTGAGCTATCTCGAGAATTGAATAAATTATTTAAAGGCATGGAGTTTAGAGACAGCCACGATGTTCATGGGATAAGATGCTTATGTATAAGAATAGCATTTTGGGGGACAAATGATAAGAGATAATGTTGAGTCCATATTGTAAAAACCTCTGTACCTATAGTTGAGTTTGAAATTTATCCCCTCTACTCCAGCATGCATGTGTGTGTGTGTGTGTGTGTGTGTGTGTGTGTGTGTGTGTGTTTATTTTCTAAAAAAGGGTAACTTTGCTAGTAGAATGTGAAATGTAGAGTACAGAGGCACTGATAGGATATATCAATTTGGTTGTTATCCTCATTGATAAAAAAGACAAAGAGGTCCTGGCAAAGGTAGTGTCAGTAAGAATAAAGCAAAGATATTTAGAGGCATTTCTGAGATATAATCATTAAATTTATTTTTCTTCTTTTTTGGGTAGCTGGGGTGTGGCATGGAGAGAGCTTAGTTAGATTAACCAACCAGGGGTTGGTGGACTTTTGTCTGGAGAGAATCATCGGGTGGTGATGATGCCTTTTGTGCCATCAGAGGCAAAATGGAGAAATATGTATTTCTGAATGTGTTAATTTTGCACTGTGGGAACTATATCTAGTTGATGGTTATAAAGATATATTTCCTCTAATGGTTAGATATGTATTTGAAAGTCCTCAGCATATTGAGAAAAGTTGAAGTGTTAGGAGTTGGTGAGATGACTCAAAGAGTGAGATCAGGAAACCAAGAATGGAACCTAGCTCTTCACCTACCCCTCTCCTCCATGTTGAAGGATTGAATAAAGCAGGAGAGATAAAATCTATCTATATAAAACCCTAATATGCAAATAAACCAAATGGTGGAACAACCGGTCACTATGACATGTGCTGACCACCGGGGGTCCACATGGAACATGGTGGGTGCCAGTCGCAGCAGGATGGTGGAGCAGGACAGCATGGGCACCAGATCAGGGTGGGGTGCTGGTCGCTGTCATTGGGGTGAGCCTGTGGTGGTTATTGAAAATTCTTTGTTCCCTTGTGCCACAGTCCCACCTGGCGCTCACACCTGCTGCTGGCACCAGCCTTGCTTGCACCCGCTGCCAGCACCCAGTGCCAGTCCTGATTGCTCGGCGCCATCAGTGGGGGCAAGTGGCAGCTGTCAGCCTCAATCACCCCTGAGAGCTTCTCCACCTCTCTCTGCTCCTGAGGGGCAATCGGGGCAGCAATTGTCACTCGTATCCGCTAACAGTACCAGCCCCACTCACACCTGCTGCTGATGCTAGCCCCAATCGCTCTGCACTGTCAGTGGGTGCAAATGGGGCTGGTGCTGTCAGCACATGGGAATGGAGGCAATAGGAGCAGGGCTGCCAGCGGAGAGAGGACCTGGGGCCACAGCGGCAGGGGCTGTGCAAGGGTGTGGTGGATGGGCCAAAACCTGCCCTTCTGTCCACTGCAGCCTCGCAGCCCACAGTTCCTTTCAAGGTGCATGAATTCATGCACTGGGCCCCTAGTAGAATAATAAGAGAGAGAGAAGAAACTGACAGAGATAATTGCAGATCAGGTGAGAGTGGTGACATTAAAGGCCTGGATGAAGTTTTGAGAAGTAAGTGTTCGCAGTGTCAAATGTTGTAGGAGCAATCAAGTAAGTACAGTAAGTACTAAATAAAATTACTAGGAACCTTAGTAAGAATAGTAGAGTAAGAGGGTACCAGCTTCCCGTCAGGCTGTAATGGATTGAGTTGAGATACTTTTTCAAGGCCTTTTTTATGAAGCCACAGAAGGACATAGTGCTAGCAGTTGAATGGAAGTAGGGTTGAAGAGAACTGTGTGGTATATGTTTGCTTGATTGGGAGACTAAGAAGATGAACTGTATCTTAGCTGCATGGAGATGTGTATTGGAGAAAGGAAGCTCATGAAGAATGAAAGGTATGACGTAGATTATTAAGGAAAGAATTGCTGATGAATTATTATTATATTGCTCTTTGATTTATTCTAGTGTTAAAGGATGTTTTTTTTGTTTGTTTGTTTTTGCTGTTTTGTTTTCCTTTAAAGTTGGGATGGATAAGTTAATAGGATAGAAACATCCAAGAATGCATTAATTGAATTGGAGTGGCAGAGGTAGACTTGGTATGAGAGAATTGGGCACATAGCATTATCATTGAATTGCTCAGCCATAGGTTCCAGGTTCTCTAGCAGGGTTGAGAAACGTCTGAGGACCATATAAGGCTTGCAAAATTATTTGGTCTGGCCCTGCCAAGGCATAAGGGATGTGTTAATTAAATGTTTGACCAAATATAGCAGGCTAATTTTATATATATAATTTTTTTTTTTTTTTACAGAGAGGAAGGGAAAGGGATAGAGAATTGCCCACAACCAAGGTATATGCCCTTGCCTGGAATCAAACCTGGGACCCTTTATTCTACAGGCCAACACTCTATCCACTGAGCCAAACCAGTCAGGGCAGAAGGCTAATTTTTAAGTTAGTAATTTAATATGACCCTCAAATAATGTTATATATATCCCAATGGCCCTTGGCAGAAAAAAGGTTCCCCACCCCTGCTATAGTGAAGAAAATCATGTTGGTAGAGGGCTGATAAATCCATTGATTAGAAAGGGGTTGAGGGACCAGAGATTTTTAAGAGGAAAAGATTGATTTTGATGGAGTTAGTGATAAAAGGAATTATTAGTGAAAGAGGAGGCTGAACAGAAAGTGGGATTTACACATTCGATATTATAGAGATTCTCTTTCTGGTCAAGGGTTTGTCCTTAAAATGGACTAGAGGTTACATAACTTTAAGGCTAGGATGTTAGATGATGCCCTGTCTTGCATATTGTAGCTATCTAGAATGAGGGGAGAAGAAGAGAGCTAAGAAAGTGCCAGTCTACTATAAATTCTAGTCCATTATAATTTCTAGAAATAATAGTGGTAAATATGAGGAATGTGTAGTATAGCTCAGTGTGTCTCAACTTTTTCATATCATGGCATTCACAGAACATATTTCAGTGGGGCCTAGAAAGTAGATGGAGAAGGTTGCTTATGGTTAGAGGCTACTAGCCCAGAGGTGACAGCTGTCCTAGAAGCTTCCTAAGGATTGAGGGGAACAATATCTTCGTGTCTATAAATTATTTATATTGCACTGGCTGAGAAACTCTGGTATAGGTGAATGAACTACATCAGAGTGAAGTTCATTAAAAAAAATGTGTGGCTCAGTGGTTGAGCATAATCCTATGAACCAGAAGGTCATGGTTAAATTTCCCGCTGGTTATGGGCTGGATTTCCTGTGTCATGTGTGCAGGAGGCAGCCAATCAATGATTCTCTCTCATCATTGATCTCTCTCTCTCTCTCTCTCTCTCTCTCTCTCTCTCTCTCTCTCTCTTTCTCTCTCCCTCTTCCCCTCCCCCCTTCCCTCCTTCCCTCTCTGAAATCAATGCAAATATTTTTTTAAAAAATAAATATTGAAAAAAAATTTTGTAAATGATAGAAGAACAATGATTCAGATTATCGGTGTGATGATGAAAAAATACTGACCCAAATAGACTGTGAGGTTTGGATGTTATGTGTAACTAGTAGTGGGCATATAGAAATTCAGTGATTTTTGAGGGCCTGGTTTGTGTGAAGAATTGGTGGGGCTAAGTGAAGAAGAGATGATAGTCAATGAACATAAATTGGAGCTCTTTATGTGACGTCTTACAACATGATCTGGGATATCATGTTGGTGAATGGCTATATTTAATAGGAAGCAAGTAAAGGAATCAGGTCTTATTCATATGAGACAGAAGAGAAGAGAATGTGAGGCAGATGATGGAATTACCCGAAGAGGGAAAAATAAGTTCTGGTGTGTGGTGAACTGCACAGACTTCAGTGATGGCTGTTTTGTCTGAAAATGGTTCCATGGAATTAAATTTCATCATAAGGTATAAATACTAATATTTTCTTGGGAAGGAAGGACACATACTCATTTCTTAAAAAAATTGTAATCAACCAAAAACATTCTGTTCACAGGTACTGGCTATTCTGGTCAACATTTTTGGAGGAATCATGAGGTGTGATGTTATTGCACAGGGTATAGTCATGGCCGTAAAGGATTTGGAAATTAAAATACCTATTGTGGTACGGTTACAAGGTGAGTGTAACATATCTTGCAATTGTTTTATGAACCCTAATTGCTTAAACATTCATGATTCTGCTGTTAAAGGTGAGAATGGCACCAGGTGACAGACCGGTCGAGTTGGACCAGACCTGAGTGTAGCAACCTCCATGCTTGAGTTCTGGCTGGGGAAGAATTCAGAGTCTAGACTCAAGGTATAAGAAAACATCCTATCTAATAAAGAGTAGTATGCAAATTGACTGTCACTCCAACACAAGATGGCTGCCCCCATGTGGACACAAGATGGCTGCCACAAGATGGCCAGCAGAAGAGGGCAGTTGGCAGGGACCAGGCCTGCAAGGAAGGGCAGTTGGGGGCAATCAAGCCTGCAGGGGAGGGCAGTTAGGGGCAATCAGGCTGGCAGGAAAGCAGTTAGGCATCAATCAGACTGGCAGGGGAATGTTTAGGGGGTGATTAGGCTGGCAGGCAGAAGCAGTTAGGGGCAATCAGGCAGGCAGGCAGGCAGGCGAGCAGGTAGGAGCCAGCAGTCCTGGATTGTGAGAGGGATCCTAGATTGGAGAGGGTGCAGGCTGGGCTGAAAGACACAGTCCCCCCCCTCTCTCCCCCAGACACACATACACACACACACACGAATTTGATGCACTGGGCCTTTAGTTTATTTATAAAATCACAAAGATAGAAGTAATATTTGTTGAGGAAATGAGTTATAGAGGTAAATAAAGCAAGGGCCCCTTGGAGCTTGAAAGTGGGGAAGCAAATGGGAAGGTTCTTGGGTGAGGAAGAAGAGAAAGGTACAGGCATGCTCCTGGGAGGGAGAACACTCTGGGTCCTCTGTCTTAAGGGTTTTAAGGCTGGTGATTTTAGGGGAGGTCCCAGGAGAAGATCTTAATGGATATTTAGCACTTTTCCAGGTGTGTTCTTTCAGGGTTGGGGTTGTCACTGATAGATTGGTTGGTGCCAGGACAAGGGGTCATTATCCAATGCAGCTGGTCCTGAGATCCGCTTGTCTGGTTTTGCTGCTTTTCTGGGCTTGGAGCTGAAATACAATTGAGGCTTGGATATTATCTAGGGAGGAAAAATTAGTGTGTCAAAACTGCATGACCATGGATATGCTAAGGGAGTAAAGGTCCCTCTGGGGGTGAGGTTCCCACCCTACAATTGTCTTTTACACTTAGGGCTTTCCTCCCTGGTGACCTTCTATACCTGGCCCATCTTCCTTGCTCTGCTCATGTCTGTCTAACTGCCTACCACAATTCCAAGGAGTTTAATGCTATTTTAAAATATAGTTTTCAAATAGCTGTATCTTTTAAATGAAAGTATTAATGTAAGAAACATTCAAACCCTGTGAAGAATTTTTGTGAGTTTATTTGAGCCAAAATGTCAACAAATGCTGGGAAGCAGAATCTCAGTGGATTGAGTTAATGTTCAGGAGAATAGCAGTTTTGCACCTTATTTTATACATTACAATAAAGAAGGTGATTGATGTAAGTGTTATTGTGAAATCCATTGCTGATAGATTAGGGAGGCAGGAGAAAGCAAAGCAGGGAAACCTCTAGGATTGGATAAAGAGTGAAATGATATACACGCACTTCTTTTACTTAGATGAGTGCAGGATAGTTAACAGTCAAAATTAACATGATAATGATAACATTGATAATGAAGGTATTTGTGGTCTCAACTCTGTACTTTGAGGGCTCTGAAAAAGGGAAATTATTTGTTTTTGCAAAGGCATAGTATCCTAGATGCCAAAAAACAAATTGGACAGACTTAGTTAATGTGAAGATTAACTTTTTTATTTTTATTGATTTTTTACAGAGAGGAAGGGAGAGGGATAGAGAGCCAGAAACATCGATGAGAGAGAGACATCGATTAGCTGCCTCCCGCACACCCCCCACTGGGGATGTGCCCGCAACCAGGACACATGCCCCTGACCGGAATCGAACCTGGGACCCTTCAGTCTGCAGGCCAATGCTCTATCCACTGAGCCAAACCGGTTTCGGCAAGATTAACTTTTGTTAAGGAAAAATACTGCCTTAGGACATGACTACACACCATAAACTGCTTTTAGTTTTAAAAAGTTTTGATTTTAACCAAAACCGGTTTGGCTCCATGGATAGAGCATCAGCCTTCGGACGGAAGGGTCCCAGGTTCAATTCTGGTCAAGGGCATGTACCTTGGTTGCGGGCACATCCCTGGTGGTTGATGTTTCTCTCTCATTGATGTTTCTTACTCTCTATCCCTCTCCTTTCCTCTCTGTAAAAAATCAATACACACACACACACACACACACACACACACACACACACACACATTTTAAAAGTTTCAATTTTAGACCATGCTTTGTAGCTTTAGGTCTCTGAGTTTGCAAGGCCATCACGCAGGCCTCCACTGAGCTAGAGTCACATTAGCATGTGGCCCCTTTTTGTCCACAAAAGTTATGTAATAGGAAATTTTTAAAACACGGTATTAAAAATTTTCTAACACTGGGGCAAAATTGCTCATAGTTTTGGTTTGTATGATCTGACACATTATTTATTGTGTGCTTTGTCGTGAATTCTGAATTGCCATTGATAAGGTACTTCATGAGTAACTAGGTTTTTACATACAGTATTTCTTGGTTGAGAGCATGTATTATATTAAATAATGAACTATTCTTATGAAGTTACTTGTGTATGATTTTGTGTCAATATTTAAAACATCTTTATATTTGCGTATCTCGTTTTCAGGTACACGAGTGGATGATGCTAAGGCACTGATAACTGACAGTGGACTTAAAATTCTTGCTTGTGATGACTTGGATGAAGCTGCTAAAATGGTAAACAGGCTATGTTAATCTAAGAACACATTTGCAAAGTGTATAAAGGATGTATAAATTGTTCCTAATTGGGATTATCGGCTGGTTCCTGAGTTCTTCTCATTGACAAAGAAAAGATTTTAAGGTCAACATAATTAGTCCAGGGCCCTAGTAAGGTTGCATTGGCATTGAAGTCATATTCTTTTCCTCTGAGCTTGCCCCAAGAACTGGCTGGATCTGAATGTGCCCACTGGTGGACTGCTGGCTGGGTTTGCCCATAGAGAGAAGGCAGTGTTGGCCCATCTCTGTTCAGACCCCAGGGCAGGCCTAACCTCAGCCACTCATGTCTAACCTCCTATCTAATATTAACATTTAGATTCTAAAATGAACCAGCTAAAGTCACTAAAAATGTGTTTCAGATAAATAATAGTATTTGCTTTGTGTCACTTAGTAATAGAAAATAAAGTACTGTCTCTTATCCCAATATTGTAAATTGAGATTATGTGTTTTTTTTTTTAAATGTGTTTATTTAGATGTGATTATACCTCTCTGTATCTTGGGTATATGGAGGGGAGTGGGTGGAAATCTTAAATTATCATCAATCTTATTTCATTTGTATTGTTACCTACTTCCTTGCCCATGATTATTTTGTAGCAAACCCCAGATATTATATCATTTCATGCATGTTATCATCTATATATATGCCTAACTGACCGAATGACTGGAGACTGGTTGCTATGATGCATACTGACCACCAGGGGACAGAGGCTCAATGCACAGGATCAGGTTCCCTTCTGTCTGGATTGGGCCTGCGGGAATTGGGCCAAAACTGGCTAGCTGACATCCCCCAAAGATTGTGAGAGGGTGAAGGCCAGGTCAACGGACACGATGAACCATGCACTGGGCCTCTAGTGTATCTATAAAATATAAAAGTAGTGATGCTATTGATAATGATATAAAGAAATTATTTGTTTTAGGTGGGATAGTAATATTTCTATTTTATAAAAAAGAATCTGGTCAGTGTTGACATTTTTGGGATTCTCTGAAATATATTTTGTCTAGAGTCTTCATTAGTATTAAGATCACTTCTATGCATTGCATTTGGTTAATATGTTACTAAGTTTCTGTTAAACTATAGGTGCACCTTTGTTTATTTTCCTGGGGTTTATTTTTGAAAAGACAAGTTGATGGTCTTACAGTGTTTCCTGTAGTCACAATATTAATTATTCTAATTCCTGGGGTGTCCTCTACACCTATATTTCCTTTAAACTGATAGTTTTGGTGTATAGGCTTGATCATATATATATTTGATTTGGGGGAGCAGGGAGCAAGAATATTTTATAGTTGATGTTGTGTAATTCTGTAAGGAAGTATATAGTTAATATCAGATTATTTCTCTTTTTGTGATACTGCCAGTCATTGACATTCATAGCTTAGGTATAAAATTTCATAAATACAAAGTGGTGATAATCTAATTCTGTCATTTATTAAATGGTATAGTTAAAAAAAAAAGTAAAAATTCTTTTTATCAACTACTTATGAAGTAAATTTTGCATAGGAAAAGCAGGACAGTGACTTGATTTTTTATTTTTATTGATGAGTTTTCAAAATAATGGGTTTGTTTCCATTAATGTCCTACAAAAGTGATGTAGGCTTTTTGTTTCTTTTTTTGTTTGTTTTTAGGTGTGTGTTGTTTGTGTTGTGTGTGTATGCACATATGCTCATATTATTTTGCACTCAGTGGATTTAAACCTATTTGATGTGGTTCAATCCATTTCAGTAATTGTTACTGATGCTCTAGTCTATGATCCCATCTTTAATCAATGGGAACCTCTTCAAGTTGACTCCTGGTCTTTCTCACATGCCCTGTGATATCTGGTTTGATAAGATGTCCTAGACTCATCTTTACATTTTTTGCTTAAGATCTGAGATCAGCAAAATAATTTTTAGAGATCATAAGGGTACTCACAGCTACAGGGTTGTTTGTTGTTTCCAGGCTTTTAAAATGGTAAATCTAGGAAAATATGTATTTTTTTAAAGAGATAAATATATGAGTATATACTGATATTTCCAGCACAAATCCAGTAATACAGGTCTTTTCTTATCTCTCCCATGTTGTATTGACATACATATAAATATTTATTTACTTTATCCCTCAAAACAGACATAATAATTGTACAATAATAACACCAACAATATGATTACTAAATGCAATTTAAAATTGGAAGTGCAGTTCTTTCGGCCTTTGAAGTATTTTTCAGAACTTACTAGATTTTAAAATTCACATAAAATAGCTCTGTTTGGATAGATCTTCGGTCTGTGGACTGAAAGGTCCCAGGTTCAATTCCGGTCAAGGGCATGTACCTTGGTTGCGGGCACATCCCCAGTGGGGGGCGTGTAGGAGGCAGCTGATCGATGTCTCTCTCTCATCGATGTTTCTAACTCTCTGTCCCTCTCCCTTCCTCTCTGTAAAAAATCAATAAAATATATTTTTTAAAAAATAGCTCTGTTTTATCCCAGCTTGGTATATAACTATAGTATCATTTAATATTTTAAAGAAATTGCTCTTTAAAAAATACCAATTATTGTTTTATATTATATAAATATTTACAAGGTCCCAAAGTCATAACTATAAAACCAAGTATATTCAGAGAATCTAACTTTTATACCTAATCTGTTTCTTCCTTCCCCATAGGTAACCAGCTTTTTTAAAAAAAAGAATTTTGGTTCATTCTTCAAGCAAATTGTGTGTGTATGTGTTTAACACATATGTATGTGTGTATGCACACACATATATCCGCTTTCTCTTATTATATGATTTTTACATATATTTTGTCTCATTTATTTTAGTTAACATTATATCTTAGTGCACAGTCCATAGTAGATATAGAGATGTTCCTAAATAAGAACTTTTGATTCTTTCTCACCTATATTTAAAGATAATTCATGGAAGAGTTGTATGGTTTAATTAGTAATAGGCTTTTGAGATTTGCTAAATTAATATAATATCATTTAATAAGAATAATAAAAGTCTTACGTTTTTCTTTGGGACATACTCTAGGAAAGTACCTATTAGTAAATGAAATTCAACTGCAGTGTAGAGACAGAGGGTCTTATACTCAGTCCTAAGTTTAAATTAAGATTTTGAGCAAGGGAACAGCAGGGGGGAAGCCTATTTTGACTTTGAGATGTGGTATAAACTATTGAACGGAAAAGTTAAGGATAGTAGGAGTCTGGCAAGGACAATAATTAGATGTGATGTGAGATGAAGCTTATGGATAGGTTATAACTTGTCTGAAAATATGCTTGTTTTCAGTGAGAGCCTGAATTAAGAAAAGCTTTGTAGACATGGAAAGGAGAAGATTCAGATAGCCCATGAAAGATAAAAGTGAACAGTTGATTTAAGTTGTGACTGCTATCTTTTTCTACTGACTAAGAGATTATGGAAGTCATGACAATAATAATAATAATGTAATGCTATTAGCAGCTGCTACCATTTATCAAGTATTTATTGTGCTTGCAATGCTAAGTTTTTTTCTTCAAGTATTATGTTATTTAATATGTTTGGTGTTATAATCTCATTTTTATAGATGAGAGAACAGAGGCTAGATAAATTAACCTATTCAGGATCATAAGCATTAGAGATGGGATTTGAAACCAAGTGGCTAACTAAAACCTTCTCTTATCTACTCTACAGGAGAGGAGAGAAGCTGAATTCATTGTTTGGTTTTAGACATTAATTTTATGATATTTTGTATTGTACCAAAAGTAAAATACTAACTTCTAGAACCAAACTCCTTTCCAATATTGTTAAGATTGCATACTTTAAAAAAAAAAAAGGCAAACTTATTTATGTGTGATTTGCATTGTGTAGTACTAAAAGATACTATTTTTGTATTTAAGAAAGATAAAATTAGGCAATAAAAAGCAGGTATATACATATATTCAGTACTTTCTAAGTTTATAGATATTATTTCAACTATTGAAGTGTGGGTTAGTAAGAGTTATATTTGAATGGCAAATGCTTATAAGAGTGTGAAGTGATTGATGTCAGAATAGCTCACATTTCAAATGAAAAAGATAGAATGTGCATCAGTTGACCAGTAGTTCTTATTTTTATATTCTAATGAAAATAGAGACAAAGATGGTTTTTTTGTTTTGTTTTTTCTTTCAGGTTGTAAAGCTCTCTGAAATAGTGAACTTAGCCAAACAAGCCCAGGTGGATGTGAAATTTCAGTTGCCAATCTGATCTGAGAATCCAGTGGATGGCTGAAGGTTTTAATGTGCTATAATCATTAAAAATACTGTGTTCTGTGTTGTTGTTATTCCTTTTCTCATTGTGTGAAGATTATAATTGCCTTTTAGGCATAAAAACTTAAATGATTTGGTCTGCATTTAATTCTATTGAGAGTGGCTGTTTGTATAAAGAATGTGTAATGCAGTTATCTAGTTTTTTTGTTGCAGCCTCTTTTTTCACTTCTACAGAATGCCATTTGCAATATGCCAGTTTGTTTTTGTTGGATACAACATTCTTCATTAATATGAATCCTATGAATAAAATAAATCTGAAGATAAAGCTTTATTCTTTAGTGTTAGAAATATATCTAATAACTAGCCTTATTAGTAGAGCAATGTATTAAAACAATGTTTTATATAAGAAATGTTTATCTTCAACACCAAATATCTAACTAAATATATCAATCACTATTTATAAACAGAGCTTTCAAACACTCCTCAGAATATTCTTTTAAATATTTCAATGAAGTATCTTAATTGTTTGAACATTATCTTAATTGTTACAAAACACCAATAACTACAAGTCTTTATGATCCTGTTGTATTGAGAAGAACCTGTAGGTTTTCACCAAATAAAGGTATATATACTAAAGACTTGTCATACTAAATTAATCGTGTCAATTTAAGTTAATAAAAATCTGGATAATATTAATAAATAATTGATTAATGTTTTCTTTTTTAAGTAAACACAGAAGTAAGGTGGTGTGTTTATTATTGCACCAAACACCTTTAGGAACTGATTTGTAGATCATGTACTGAGGCATGACATTACCTTATATATTATTAAGCTGCCTGTGGATATTTCACTTGAATTCTGTTTATGTGTGCCATATCATACCTTTTCCAAAGATAACACTTTGTTCTTTGTGTCTCTCTGTGTGTGTATAATCTTTTTTCACTGCATAGAGCAGTGATAGCTATTAATAAGGTTAATACTGGGTGATATTAACAGTGTATATACCATGGAAGGAAATATCAGTCAAGCAGTAGACTATGAATGCAGTAGTGATGAATTTGAGAACTTCTACTTATTTGGATGGTCATAAAGTGTGATCAGATATCCATACTGTGAGTGGTATCATGCATTGTATAGTTATTATGAGCACAGAATTTGAAAGTAGACCATCTGGCTTGAATCTTGGCTCCACTGCTTACTAGCTATATGAGTTTGAGCAAGTTTCTAAATTTCAGTGTACCTCTGTTTCCTTAGCTCCTTTCTCATTCTCTGGAATTATTTAATGGGGGAGAGGGAGAGAAAATTATTCAAGAGAACGTATAAAATATATACTCAAACCTTCTACACGAATATCATTATCTGTCTAGGTTGATCATGTATTTACCTACCTACCTATCTTCCCTACCATATTAAAGACTAAATGAGCCAAAACTGGTTTAGCTCAGTGGATAGAGCATGGGCCTGGGGACTGAAAGGTCCCAGGTTCGATTCCAGTCAAGGGCATGTATCTTGGTTGCGGGCACATCCCCAGTAGGGGGCGTGCAGGAGGCAGCTTATGTATGTCTCTCATCGATATTTCTGGCTCTCTATCCCTCTCCTTTCCTCTCTCTAAAAAATCAATAAAATATATTTTTTAAAAAAGACTAAATGAAATCACTGGACTGTTTGAAATTGTGATAAAGTTATAATTAAAAGTTTAAGCCTTTAGCTTTTAATTAAAAATTTTCTTTTTTAAAAAAAAGTTATTTCAAGGAATGCCAGACAATGAATGATTAATTCAGAAAAGATTGGCATTTGTATTAGTTAGGGTTTAGTCAGGCATTAAAAACAATGCTTGGTATTTCGGAGAGGATATAATACATGTTGTTGGTGATATTAGTGTTTTAGTTATCTAGTTCTTGCATAATATAATCATGGGTTGCTTAATTACAGGATACATTCTGAGAAATGTGTCCTTAGGGGATTTCATTGTGCCAACATCAGGGTGCACTTACACCCACCGACACCTGCCATGATACAGCTTATTGCTTCTATGCTACCAACCTGTACAACATATTGGTGTTGAATACTGTGAGCAGTTGTAACACAATTGCTAATATTTGTGTATCTAAACATAGAAAAGGTGCAGTAAAAATATAGTATAAAGATTAAAAACTTGTACACCTTTATAGGGCACTTACCATGAATGGAGCTTGCAGGACTGGAAGTTGCTCTTGGTGATTGCTGAATGAATGTGAAGACCTAGGACATCACTGTACACTCAGGTTATGCTCAATTTGTAAAATAGCATGAGGACTTCTGGACTTAACCATACTCCAAGCATGTCAAACTCACGGACCACAGGCTACATGCAGCCCACAACAATTATTTTTGCGGCCTAGCCAGTATAACGGTATGTAAGAAACATTTTAATTAAAATTTCATAACTTAATTTTTACAGTACCTGTTATACATAATTATTAATAATGGACTATAGCATTTGCTAATGACTAATTACTATAATCATGTTGCATTCATTTCCCTTACACGCCTTATGCACAGGCACACCATTTCTCTCCGCTAATACTAGCAGCAAATGTTTTAGCAACCGATTGCCACATAATTAGTCTTGGACTGATTTGTTTGGTGTGTGTAATAGGACATATGTCACTTTCGGAAAACAAGAAAAATAGGTTTATTTGTGTTATGCTTATTAATTTGTGGAGTTATTCAGTGTCTAGTAAGTTTATGTTCAAAAAATATTTTTAGTAAAATGTTCTATTATTTTATGTTATCAATTACTTATTGATTCAACCCTTTGTATTCAGCATGTCTTTATCGAAATAAACCTACATTTCTATCAAAATTGAAGCTTTTGTTTTGTTGCGGCCCAAATAAACTTAAACCTTATTTATTTGGCCATGTTAGCCATGAGTTTGACATGCTTGCCATTCTATCTGTGGTAGGCAGAATAAGGCTCCTTCATTGAGGTCTACACCCTAATCCCTGGAACCTGTACATATGTATATTATATGGCAAAGGGACTTTGCAGATGTGATTAAAGCTGTGGACCTTTAAGCTGTGGGATTATCTCGTATTATCTGGGTAAGCCTGTGTTCATATCTGGGCTTCTGTTCCAAAACACCATAGACCCCAGAAATTTATTTCTCACAGTTCTAGAGGCTCAGAAATCTAAGATCAAGGCACTAGCAATTCAATGTCTAGTAAGAGCCTACTTCACAGTTTATAGACAATGCCTTCTTGCTGTCCTCATGTGGTAGAAGGGGCGAGGGAACTTTCTGGAGTCTCTTAGAGCATGAATCCTAATCATGAGGGGTCCACTCATGATTTACCAGCTCCCAAAAGCCCCATCTTCAAATACTATCATGTTGGGCATTGGGTTTCAACATAAGAATTGGGGGGGGGGGCAGGGGGGAGCAGGGGGCAGTGTACAAATATTAAGTCCATAGCAAGACCCTGTTTAATCACATAAGCCCTTAAAAGCAGAGAACAATCTCCGGCTGGAGGCAAGAAAGATGCTACGGAAGGGGGCAGTTGAGAAATTTCAAGCATGAGAATTCAGTGCACCCTTGTGCTGCGGAAATGTGGGAATACATGTGTTAAGACTATAGAGAAACTTTTAGCTGTGGGTGGCTCTCAGCTGGCAGCCAGCCAGGAAAGAGGAATTTCAGTCCTACCTGCTAAAGGACTGGATTTTGCTAATACTGGAATGCATTTGTAGCCGATTTCTTTTCAGAGCCTCCTGATCATAGCTGGCTAACACCTTGATTTTGGTTTTGTGGGATTTTGAGCAGAGAAACCAGATAAGCTTAATGGGACTTCTGTCTTTAGAACTGTGAGATTAGTAAATTTGTGTTGTTTCTAGCTGCTAAATCGGTGGTAATTTGTTATGGCAGCAATGGGAAACTTAATACACTAACACATCCATACTCTTGTATGTTAGTTATAGAAATTATAGAAGCCAACTCTCAAACTCATGTGAAGGGCCATTTTACAGGCTTAGAGATTTTAAAACTTCTAATCTGTCAGGGACTGATTATTTGGTAGTGGGGGCGGGGAGCATGCAATAAAAACAATTATTAGAAAAATGAAACTAAAACAGGAAATATAAGGCCTAATTTTATTTTTTAATTTAATAATACAAAATTGCTCTTTCAAATTGCTATAAAAGTTTCTAAGTGGTTTCTCTTAAATACCTACTTATTGTCTTGAAAGTTTGCAAACTGTGAATTGGCATTGGTCCACAGATCACATTTTGAGTAGGACTATGAATAGCTTCATCACACAGTTGGTGAGGATGTAAACACACAAATTGGAAGTAGGATGTAAACAATCATCTAGGGTCGAGAGGCTCAGCATTGAGTAGTTTCTAGTTCACATTATGGTACTTACACCTTTGTACCTTTATAAAGCAGTTGCCACTAAAAAGGTCATCTGGGGAAGGGCTAGGATCAATGGGGAAGATACGGAGAACATAGGTTATACTTTCAACAAATAAAGATTAAAATTAAATTAAAAAGCCACGTGTTCCCTGCTACATGTTCCAGGGTCTAGATAATATAGAAATCAATCAATTCAGCAAGTTGGGGGAGGCATTGAAAGGGCAGGGTGGCTTGAGATTCTTATCTGGTTTGTGTGTTGCTAATTGAACACTAACATTATCAGCATGTCTCTGGTAGGTTGGACTGACATCGAGACCTTGCAGTCATGCAGTGCAGAGTGACAATATCAAAGAAGGTTGAGCATGTGAAAGTGCTGAGATGGTGTCCAACGGGAGAGAACATGGAACTTCTGCCCCCCTAGCCTCTACCCACTTCCATGAGGCTATTCCTGAGTTGCATCCTTTATCATAATTTTGAAAGAAACAGATTTTTTCCTAAGACGTCAATTTGTGTCTTAGAAAAGCAGAAATAGTGTGTAAAATTGAAATAACCTAAATCATCCCAATGTAAGGCATACATAATGAAACAATTTCTGTTACTTATATATATAGAAAAAAGACATGTACTTGTAGACATTAGAATATCAGGATTTGAAGCAATTAAGAATGTCTCTGCCAAGAAGACAAATAGCTATTATTAACCCTCCCCCATCAGAGTGGATAAATACTAAGAAAAATGGGAGATTGAAAATCAACTGCAGTATCTACAAAAAGTTGTCTTGATGGAAGCATAGTTTTTCTGGCCTTTTTCGAGTGACAGTATCAAATGGGATGGTCATTTCATAAGAAGAAAACTACAAATCTTTTATTTTTTAATTTTTTTATAAGAGAACACTTATTTAGAAAATAAAGAGGTAAAATAAGTAATTCATAGAAGAAATGGGCTTAGGAAACAAGTTATAGAGGCAAAGAAATGGCCCTTGTAGTGTAGAAGTAAGGTAAAGGTGAGGGGGTTGGGTGGCAAGGAGGGAGAAGGAAAGGTGCCAGCATGCTCCCTGGAGGGAGAGCACACTGGATTCTCCCTCCTAAGGTTTTAAGGGTGGAGATTTTAGGGGAGGTTCCAGAGGAATATCTCAATAGAACATTCAGCAGCCTTCTAGGTGTGTCCTTTTGAAGGGTAAGGTCTGCACCAGGGAGCTGGTCCTGAGGCATCCATGGTGTTGCTTGTCTGGTTTCGCTGCTTTTCTGGGCCTGAAGCTCAGCTTTTTGCAGCTCTTCTGAGTCTGTGAGCCCCTCTCTTTCCTTCCAATTGTAGAATTTCCACTCAGCCAGCTTTCCTGTGATTCTGGATGATGCCCATTCTGTCTTTTAGTTGTAGTTTAGAAATTGTGCGAGGCAGCAGTTGAGGTGTTTACCTATGCCGCCATCTTGGTTTCTCCTCCAAACAAATCTTTTAGAGGTAGTAATTATTCCTATGATCACTTCTAAAAGCAGATAAGCATCTTTTTACTCTTTTTTATAGATGTATTTGATAAAACTAACTAAAAGTCATTTTAGAAAAATACCTTTGTTTCGGTGAAAATAATACTTGTAAAAAACAACAACAGTCCTGGCTGATTTGGTTCTGTGAATAGAGTCTTGGCCTGTGTACTGAAGAGTCCCAGGTTCAATTCAGGTAAAGGGCACGTGCCCGGGTTACAGGCTTCATTCCCGGTGGGAGGTGTACAAAAGGGAGCTGATCAATGAATCTCATCATTGATGTTTCTCTCCCTCTCTGAAATAAATCCTATATAATAAAAGCCTAATATGGGAGAAACCAAGATGGCGGCATAGATGAACACCTCAACTGCTGCCTCGCACAACAATTTCAAAACTACAGCTAAGAAAGAGAATCCAAGATGGCGGCATAGGTAAACACCTATACTGCTGCCTCGCACAACAATTTCAAAACTACAACTAAAAGACAGAACGGACATCATCCAGAACCACAGGAAAGCTGGCTGAGTGGAAGTTCTACAACTAGAGGGAAAGAGAGGGGCTCACAGAGATCCAGAGGAGCTGCAAAAAGCTGAGGTACGGAGACGCGCGCTGAGAGAGCGGGTGCCGGAGTACCTGGCTGGCTTTCTGTGGCGGGAGGGAAACGGAGACTCCCAACGGC
>JAAGEH010000012.1:9572595-9680946 GCA_011751065.1 Lasiurus cinereus | reverse complement strand
TACGCTTGAAGCTGTCCCAGAGGCTCCTTACATTATCTTCACATTTTTGGATTCTTTTCTCTTCTCGCTTTTCCAGTTGAATGTTTTCTGCTTCTTTATATTTCAAATTTTTGACTTGATCCTTGCCTTTCTCTAGTCTGCTGTTAGTACTCTGCATAATAGTTTTCATTTCAGTCAGTGTATTTATCATCTTCTCTTGGGTCTCACTAAATTTATCCATCTTTTCTAGCATATTCTTGCAAAACCTTATAAGCGTGGTTTTGAACTCTATATCCAGTCGTTTTTTTTCCTCCATTTCTTTTGCTTGTAATCCCTTCCCTTGTCTCGGCATTTTCACTGTGCCTGGGAAACTTCTGTGCTGGATTCAGCCGCAGAAGCCTCTGTTGAGCTTGGGAGGGTGGAGTCTCAGGGCTTAAGGGACCGCCTTGCCTTCCAGTCGGCCCCACCCTCCACGGCCCCTGAGTCTCACGTGACTGGGTAATGGCTGGAGCGGTCCTTGTGCGCTCGCCCACCGGCAGCGCCTCTAACCACCTCCCTTTCCGGCTCCCCTGCGAACCAGGACCACACGAGTCTAGGTCCCCAGGGTTTCGCCCAAAACAGGGGCCCAGTGGACTCAGAAGTGGCGCAGTTGGGAGGGTCTGTCTCCCGCCCACTCGCGAAAGCCAGCGGCACAATCAGCAATCCGTCCTCCGCGTGGTGCCGTGCGCAACCAGACCTCCGATCCTTTGCAACTCCCCTAAATTTCCGTGCACTTCTCCCTTTTCACAGTCCAAACTCCCCCCGTATGAGTCTCGGCTGGATCTGGGGTTTAGTGTCGTAAGATAAGGGGTTCAATGCCGTTGGGAGTCTCCGTTTCCCTCCCGCCAGAGAAAGCCAGCCAGGTACTCCGGCACCCGCTCTCTCAGCGCGCGCATCTCCGTACCTCAGCTTTTTGCAGCTCCTCTGGGTCTCCGTGAGCCCCTCTCTTTCCCTCTAGTTGTAGAACTTTCACTCAGCCAGCTTTCCTGTGGTTCTGGATGATGTCCGTTCTGTCTTTTAGTTGTAGTTTTGAAATTGTTGTGCGAGGCAGCAGTATAGGTGTTTACCTATGCCTCCATCTTGGATTCTCTTAGACTTTTAAATTGACCTCTTTCCATACCTTACTAGGCCCTCTGACAGCTCCCTGAAAGTTTTCATAGCCCTTTCCCCTTAATTTGCTGCTCTCTCATGGGTGATATGACAAGGTCACTTTATATAATTAGACTACATGGTACCTTTACGTTTAATAGCTTCTAGATTCAGAAGATGCTGCCATTCTGACAGAGATACACCAGGATCTAGTGAAAGCTTCTCGGACTTGGAAGTTTTTTCCCCTGAACAACCTCTTTGTACAGGTAAATGAAATTGCTTTAGTAGTGATAGAAATTGAACTCTTTCCTTCTGATATATATTTTTAAATCAATGTAGCTGTTATATATGTATTATAAATGATGTTTTGGGTTTTACCTTTTTCTCTTTTAAGCCCTCCCTCCTTTCCTTACTCCAGAAATTTGCATGTAATACTCATATCTTTACTGTATACTGAAATATACATATATATGTATACATATACTAAAATATACATATATATGTATACATATACTAAGATTCCATAAAGTAGGGGAGCTGTGAGCTAAACAATTGCCAAACTTCACAGAAGGCTGGGAGGCCTTTGAGTTGGGACTAGCTAGATTGGAGAATCCTTGGTAATCTCTTGGGCTATTCAATACAGATTTCAGAAGGGCCATGCCTTAACAGTGTGACAAACTGTACAGTAAGGTCCCATTTGGACAGGCCTTAAGAAAGCTTAGGAAAAAAGCCTCAAACCCTCAGTTAACTGACTGCCAGAACAAAGACTAATACTCTCTACGGAAGAAAACAAAGCACAGAATCTCAACATTGTAAAATTCATAATGTCTAGGAGCCAATAAAAGATGACTAGATATACCAAGAAGAGAAAATGTAATTTAAAACTGAAAGAAAAGCCGAGACCGGTTTGGCTCAGTGGATAGAGCGTCGGCCTGCGGACTGAAAGGTCCCGGGTTCAATTCTGGTCGGGGGCATGTACCTTGCTTGCGGGCACATCTCCAGTAGGGGGCGTGCAGGAGGTGGCTGATCGATGTCTCTCTCTCATCGATGTTTCTGACTTTCTATCCCTCTCTCTTCCTCTCTGTGAAAAATCAATAATATATATATATATATATATATATATATGAAAGAAAAATCCATCAGTAGAAATGAATTGAAAAAGTACAGAGATGGTAGAATTAGCAGACAAAAAGAGTGGTAGTATTACAAAACTGTGATCAATTTAAAAACATTAATATCAGAAAAAGAAATCAAAAATAATAAAGAACTTTGAGAGGTATAAGATATAGTATCTAAGATTAAAAATTCACTGATTACAATTAACAGATTAGACACTATGTAGGACAATATCAGTAATTTAAATACATAGCAATTGAAAATACCCAAAATAGAAAAAATACAAAAAACGTACTGAATAATCAACGGAAAACTCAGGAGAGAACCCTGATGACTGAGGACCGAAAGTGGAGACCACACAGAGACTGGTAGGAGGTGTGAAAGGGCTGGCCAGGCACCCACAGACAGCAGCTGAAGTTCCAGAGTTATATTCTAGCTGTGGGGGGTTGCCACTGAGAACTCTGCTTTCTTTTTTTTTTTTTTTTAATAAATCTTTATTGTTCAGTTTATTACAGATGTTCCTCTTTTTTCCCCCCATAGCTCCCCTTCACTTGATTCCCCACCACCTGCCCTTACCCCCTGCCACTGTCCTCATCCATAGGAGTAAGATTTTTGTCTAATTTCTTCCCACACCCCTCACACCATCTTCTCCCCCGCCCTGAGAATTGTCAGTCCATTCCCTTTCTATGCTCCTGATTCTATTATATTTACCAGTTTATTCTGTTCATCATATTTTTTATTAACTTGATTTTCAGATTCACTTGTTGAGGTATGGATTTGTTATCACTTCGTTGTTCATAATTTTTATCTTTATCTTTTTCTTCTTCTTCTTCTTAAAGAATACCCTTAGGCATTTCATATAATCCTGGTTTAGTGGTAATGAACTCCTTTAGCTTTTTCTTTTTTAAAATTTTTATTAATTTTTTATACATATCTCCCCATTGCCCCCCTCCCTCCCAGGCATAACCCAACCCCCCAGTGTCTGTGTTCATTGGTTATGCTTATATGCATGCATACAAGTCCTTTGATTGATCTCTTATCTACCTCACCTAACTTTAATCTTCCTGCTGTAATTTCACAATCTGTTTGAAGCTTTATTGTCTCTGTATCTATCCTTTTGTTCATCAGTTTATAATGTTCTTTATTATCCACAAATGAGTGAGATCATGTGATGCTTCTCCTTCATTGACTGGCTTATTTCACTAAACATAAGGCTCTCCAGTTCCAAGGAGATTGCTGCAAATGGTAAGAATTCCTTCTTTTTAATGGCAGCAAAGAATTCCATTGTGTAGATGTACCATAGTTTTCTGATCCACTCATCTGCGGACGGACACCTAGGCTGTTTCCAAATTGTAGCTATTGTAAATTGTGCTGCGATGAACATAGGGGTGCATAAATCCTTTCTGATTGGTGTTTGTAATTTCTTAGGATAAATTCCTAAGAGTAGGATTACAGGGTCAAATGGGAGATCCATTTTTAGTTTTTTGTTTTTTGTTTGTTTGTTTTTTAAATATATTTTATTGATTTTTCACAGAGAGGAAGGGAGAGGAACAGAAAGTCAGAAACATCGATGAGAGACATCGATCAGCCGCCTCCTGCACACCCCACACTGGGGATGTGGCCGCAACCAAGGTACATGCCCCCGACCGGAATCGAACCTGGGACCTTTCAGTCCGCGGGCTGACGCTCTATCCACTGAGCCAAACCGGTCTCGGCCATTTTTAGTTTTTTGAGAAAACTCCATACTGTTCTCCACAGTGGCTGCACCAGTCTGCATTCCCACCACTTTAGCTTTTTCTTATCTGTGAAGCTCTTTATCTGCCCTTCAATTCTGAATGATAGCTTTGCTGGGTAATCTTGGTTGTAGGTTCTTGCTGTGCATCACTTTGCATATTTCTTGTCACTCCCTTCTGGCCTGCACAGTTTCTGTGAGAAATCAGCTGACAGTAGTAGGGGTATTCCCTTGTAGGTAACTAACTGTTTTTCTCTTGCTACTTTCAAGATTCTCTCTGTCTTTTGACCTTGGTATTTTAATTATGATGTGTCTTGGTGTGGTCCTCTTTTAGATTCCTTTTGTTTGGGGTTCTGTGTGCTTCCTGGACTTGTAAGTCCATTTCTTTCACCATGTGGAGGAAGTTTTCTGTCATTATTTCTTTAAATAGGTTTTAGTATCTTGCTCCTCTTTCTTCTTCTGGCATCTCCATAGTTCTAATGTTGATATGCTTGAAGTTGTCCCAGAGGCTCCTTACACTATCCTCACATTTTTGGACTCTTTTATTTTTGTTTTTCTGGTTGGCTGTTTTTTGCTTCCTCATATTTCAAATATTTGGTTTGATTCTTGGGGTCCTCTAATCTGCTGCTGAATTTCTGTATATTATTCTTTATTTCAGACAGTGCATGCTTAATTTCTGATTGGTCCTTTTCCATTTTTTTTTGGCATTCTCATTAAGATCCTCAAAGGTCTCACTAAGTTTCTCGGTGGCTTGTAGAAGAATCCTTTTTTTAAAAAATATATTTTATTGATTTTTTATAGAGAGGAAGCAAGAGGGATAGAAAGTCAGAAACATCGATGAAAGAGAAACATTGATCAGCTGCCTCCCGCATGCCCTCTACTACTGGAGATGTGCCCATAATCAAGGTACAAGCCCTTGACTGGAATCAAACCTGGGACTCTTCAGTCCACAGGTCAATGCTCTATCCACTAAGCCAAACCAGTTTCGGCGGTTCGTAGAAGATTCTTTTTTTTTATTATTATTAATTTTTTATACATATCTCCCCATTGCCCCCCCTCCCTCCCAGGCATAACCCAACCCCCCATTGTCTATGTTCATTGGTTATGCTTATATGCATGCATACAAGTCCTTTGATTGATCTATTATCTACCTCAGCTACCTTTAATCTTCCTGCTGTAATTTCACAGTCTGTTTGAAGCTTTACTGCCTCTGTATCTATCCTTTTGTTCATCAGTTTATAATGTTCTTTATTATCCACAAATGAGTGAGATCATGTGATGTTTCTACTTCATTGACTGGCTTATTTCACTAAACATAAGGCTCTCCAGTTCCAACGAGATTGCTGCAAATGGTAAGAATTCCTTCTTTTTAATGGCAGCATAGAATTCCATTGTGTAGATGTACCACAGTTTTCTGATCCACTCATCTGCTGACAGGCACCTAGGCTGTTTCCAAATTGTAGCTATTGTAAATTGTGCTGCTATGAACATAGGGGTGCATAAATCCTTTCTGATTGGTGTTTGTGGTTTCTTAGGATAAATTCCTATGAGTGGGATTACAGGGTCAAATGGGAGATCCATTTTTAGTTTTTTGAGGAAACTCCATACTGTTCTCCACAGTGGCTGCACCAGTCTGCATTCCCACCAACAGTGCACAAGGGTTCCTTTTTCTCTGCATCCTCGCCAACACTTGTCATTTGTTGATTTGTTGATGATTGCCATTCTGACTGGTGTAAGATGGTATCGCATTGTAGTTTTGATTTGCATCTCTCGGATGATTAGTGACTTTGAACATGTTTTTATGTGTCTCTATGTGTTCCTTCTGTCGTCTTTTGAGAAAGTTCTATTTAGGTCCGTTGCCCATTTTTTTATTGGATCGTTTATCTTCCTTTTATTAAGTTGTATAAGTTGGCTGTAGATTTTGGAGATTAAACCCTTATCAGTGATAGCATTTGCAAATATGTTCTCCCATACAGTGATCTTTCTTGTTGTTTTGTTGATGGTTTCTTTTGCTGTGCAAAAGCTTTTTATTTTGATGTAGTCCCATTTGTTTATTTTTTCTTTTGCTTCAATTGCCTTTGGAGCACTATGAGTGAAGAAGTTCTTTCAGCATATGTCTGAGATTGTGCTGCCTGTGGACTCCTCTAGTATTTTTATGGTTTCCCTTCTAATGTTTAAGTCCTGTATTCATTTTGAGTTTATTTTTATATTTGGTGTAAGTTGGTGGTCCAGTTTCATTTTTTGCATGTATCTGTCCAATTTTCCCAACACCATTTATTGAAGAGGCTATCTTGGCTCCATTGAATGTTCATGCCTTTTCTTATGACCCAACATATGATCTATCTTTGAGAATGACCCATGTGCACTTGAGAAGAATGTATATTCTGTGGCTTTGGGGTGAAATGTTCTGAAGATGTCAATTAATTCCGTCTGGTCTAGTGTGTCATTTAGGATTGATGTTTCTTTGCTGTTTTTTTGTTTAGAGGATTTGTCCAATGGTGACAGTGGGGTATTAAAGTCTCCTACTATGATTGTATTGCTGTCAATCTCTCCCTTAATATCCTCCAAGAGTTTTTTTTTATGTATTTAGGTGCTCCTATATTGGGTGCATATATGTTTATCAGAGTTATTTCTTCTTGTTGGATTGTTCCCTTTAGTATTATGAAGTGGCCTTCTTTATCTCTTGTTATGTCTTTTACTTTGAGATCTAATTTGTCAGATATAAGTATTGCAACCCCAGCTTTTTTTTCATTTCCATTTGCCTGAAATACCATCTTCCATCCCTTCACCCTCAATCTGTGTGTATCTCTCTTCCTGAGGTGGGTTTCTTGCAGACAGCAGATATATGGATCATGTTTTCTTATCCAATCGGTTACCCTATGTTTTTTGATTGGAGCATTTAATCCGTTTACATTTAACGTTATTATTGATAAGTACTTATCTGTTGCCATTTTTAGTCCTTACCCCCAAGTTCCTTCTTCGCTTCCTCTTTCTTTTTATTACAGCAGACCCATCAACATTTTTTGCATTGCTGGTTTGGTGGTAATATAGTCCCTTAGTCTTTTGTCTGTGAAGCTTCTGATTTCACCTTCAATTTTGATTGAGAGTCTTGCAGAGTACAGTATTCTTGGATTCAGACCCTTCCTTTGCATGACTTTGTATATTTCATTCCATTCCCTTCTGGCCTGATGAGTTTCTGTTGAGAAATCAGTAGCTAGTCTTATGGGGGTTCCTTTGTAAGTAACTTTCTGTTTCTCTCTGGCTACTTTTAAGATTCTTATTTTGTCGTCGTTGTTTGCCAATTTAATTATAATGTGCCTTGGTGTCGGTTTTTCAGGATTAATTTTTCTTGGGACTCTGTGAGCTTCTTGGATTTGTGTGGGTTTTTTCTTTCCTATATTGGGGAAATTATCTGTCATTATTTCTTCAAGCAGGTTCTCTATTCCTTGTTCAGTTTCCACTCTTTCAGGAACCCCAATTATGCGGATGTTGTTTTGTTTCATGTTATCCCAAAGTTCCCTTAGGCTCTCCTCTTGCTTTTTAACTTTTCTTTCTAGAAGCTGCTCTACTTGGGTATTTTTTGCTACCGTGTCTTCTAGCTCACTGATGCGGCCCTCTGCTTCTTCTAGTCTACTTTTGATGCTTTCTATTGAGTTCTTTATAGCAGTGATGCCATTTTTCATTTCTTCTTGATTATTCTGCATTTCTTTTAGGTTCTTCCGCATTTCTTCCTGCTTCTTATGCATTTCTTCTTGCTTCTTCTTCATTTCTTCTTGGGTCTTCTTCATTTCCTCTTGGCTCTTACTCATATTGTCAAATTTGTCTTCCATACTTTTCATCCACCTTATGATCATTTCTCTGAACTCTTTCTCTGGCAGGCTTATTTCTGCTTCTATTTCATTTACTTCCTTTTCTGGTGATACCTGCCTATCTGTCGTATGCGGGCTGTTTCTTCTTCTGCCCATGATTTTTCTTCTCTGGGTGTCTAGTTATGAAGTTCTCTCTCCTACATTGATTCAAAGGCACAAACTACAACACGACTCGGTACAGCACACAAGGCACTGAACAGAAATGTATTCACGGTGTTAATAATCACCAATAAGGTGACCACCAATGAAAGACAAATTAGGGGTAAGTAGAGAAAGAGGAAGAGGCAATTGAGGGGAAAAGAAAGGAAAGAAGTGGCAAAATCAAATTGGGAGAGGTAGAAACAAATAAATAAATAAATGAACTAAAAATAAAATAAAATGAAATTTTAAAAAAGGAGAAGAAAAAGAAAAGAGAAAGAGAAACAAAGTCAGAGAGAAAAGAAAGCGGATAAGAGAGAAAAGGGGAACAAAATATAGATGTCAGGAGAAAACTCCAATAGAACAGTCACTAATCCCAAAAAAAGGTCAGCAACCAGTACCTAGAGATTAATACAAACTGCAAATAACAACTGGTATCGAGGGACGTGAGGGAGAAGAGAGGTAAAAAACATAGCAAGCAAAAAGCAAAATAAAACAAGTAGAATACACTAAAACAATCTCATGAAAAAGTTCAAAAAATCAATATAATCACTGTTCAGGCCAATAGTAACAAAAGGACATGGAGAAAAAACAACTTTTTGGCTGGTGAAGACAAGAGGAGAGAGGTTTGTATGGTCTTGTAGTAGGGGATTTGAAATTAGATATATAAGTGGGGTGAAATTTTAAACAGGTAAAGAGAAAGAATAGGGGGAAACTAAAGTTGGAAAAGGGGAAGAGAAACAAGACAACAAAATGGGGAAAGTTAGGAGGAAAGTGTTGGCATAAGGGTAGAGATGAGTTGGAGTAAAATTATGCTAAAGGAAAGATGAAGATAGAATGTCCAAAAAGGTAAAATACTAGTAGTAATTAATAGTACTAGTTGAAAACAAAAATGTAATAATCAAAAAGGTAAAATCAATTGAGGCGGAAAGAAAAAAAATAGTTTTTAATTAAAATATGTAAAAATGGAAAATAAAAAAAATAAAAAGGAAAAAGAAAAAAAAATAGAGTGGTCATTCACTTCCACTATTGTTCTGCTTGGCACTCCTGTTTCCCAGTAGGGAAGGTATTGAGGTTCCCTGTGTTACACTGTTGACATTTTAATCTCTTTATTCTTTTGTGGTTATGCGAGAGTCAATTTTTTGCGTCATCCACTGGGTGGCAGTGTTTCGGAATTGATCTCTGAGACAAAGCACAGGACCTCTCTAGGCTGTGCTCAGATCCTGCTACTCTGTGGTTCTCAAAGCCGGTTTGTGGGGATTTTGCAATCGGGATACTGTAATAACTCCCAGGCTGTCCCTCTGCCTTAGATAAAAAACAAGTCGTTTTCCAGAGCTCCCCTCTGTCAACAGCTGGGAGAGTTTGCCTCCACACTTAGGGATCATGCCGTGCCCACCTCCGCGGACCTCTCCAGAGGCAGCTTTCCTTCAGCCCGGCTCCCACAGTGTGCGTGTCTCTGTTCTGAGGGGCAGGAGACCTCACCTTATCCCAGGCGAAATCTGACCTTTCCGTGTGCTGTGTGGATCTCTGAATCCACCTCGTGTCGGTGCCAATTGGAGAGCGGTGTTTTGGTTCCCCGGCTGTTCAGTAGGTGCTTCAGCCGCAGCTTTCAGACCGCAGCAGACATCCACCTCCCTCTGTAAGATGGCGCGGTCTCCACGTTCGCGCCGGCGGCTCCGGCCGACAAAAACCCCGGGGCAGTGGGGCTGCCTGGCCAGGAGAGCCCCGTCCCGCAGTTCCCCACCTTCTCCTGGAGGACAGCTGACTCCTAACTTGCCAACAAACACTCCCCACGTGACTCTCAGCTGCTCTCTCTCCCTCTGCCCAGCAACAAAGCTCCAGACGCATCTGTCTATTCTGCAACCATTTTCCAACCTCTCCGTAGAAGATTCTTGAGTAACCGTATAAATGTGGTTTTGAACTCTATGTCCAGTCGTTTGCTTTTCTCCATTTCTTTCATTTGTGACATATTTCTTTGTCTCTACATTTTGGCTGCTTTTCTGTGTTGATAGAGTGGCTTTATGTGCTAACTAAATGGCTTTATTTCCTTTATGGCTCAGTAGCTCCGCCTCCCCAATCACCTGAGATGGACACTCTTCTTGCACCCCTTTGTGGGCTGGGTACACAGTCTTGTTGTAGTTAAGTCTTGATTCTTATTGGTACATTGAGAGGAATTGACCTCCAGGCCAATTGGCTGTGAGGACCTCCTATGTCTGTAATGGAAGAACTGCTGTGCTGGAGATACCCCTATGAGCAGGACTTATTTCAGTGGGGCTTTGGTGCTCACCGAGTCTGCCTCTTGAGTGTGTCACTTATATATGTGAGGGGTTGAAATCTGGTGTCATCTCACACTGACTTCTAGGTACACTGATTCCTGGATCTCCAAGGAGGTACAAGTCAGCTACTGGGAGC
Organism: Lasiurus cinereus; assembly: GCA_011751065.1. NCBI lineage: Eukaryota > Metazoa > Chordata > Mammalia > Chiroptera > Vespertilionidae > Lasiurus > Lasiurus cinereus. The sequence continues at coordinate 9,670,572 of JAAGEH010000012.1, read as the reverse complement.
TATAGCAGGAGCTACATGGAGATTTGCAGATTTCTTCTCTTTGCTTAGAGTTTGAAAGTTTTGGAATTGTCTGACCCAATTGCAATTTGTTAGGTTAAGCTGCAAGAGAGTAGACCATTCATATGCAAAAGCTGCTGCACACAGCTTGGTGGGTTTGTAAATTGGGTGGGGCGGGGTTTCAGGGAATCACTAGACTAGGGTGTGGCAAACAGCGATGGCTGCCAGTCAGCCCTCTTTGCTCCGTTCTGTTCTGTGTCCTGCATCTCGCATCCTGCATCCCGAGCCCCAGTGCAGTAAACATTGATTCCTGTGTGCACTTCTGCGAGAAGATCACCCTCTCTTTCCGACCTGATGGCAAACAGTCCAGTTTCTCCTGGATTGGGTCTGGGTCCGGGTCCACAGAATCTCACAGGAAACTGGAGTTTGGAGCAGTCGGGAACTTGTAACTCCCTCCCAACTGAAAAAAAAACATTGCACGCCAGCCCGATTTCCATGCGTCTCGGCATCTCCATAGCTCTGCCTTTCTGAGACTCTGCACGTATTACCAGACAAGATTAAAACACTATTTACCAAAACTTTTGATTTTAATAAAAGAAATGGCAATCAAAATATTTTCAATGAGCACCAAGTATATAGTTCCTAAACTTTTCACCAAGAATATTTTTATTATTGAAGGACTTTATTATAAAAGTAATCTAAAGCTGTCAAGGAGAGCTTCTAATTAGCATGAGATGTCCAGGTTAACTGTTTTCAAGTCATATGATATGAGATAAAAACAATTTTTAAACTTTGTTTAACCTAAACATTCTTATTAAGGGGATTTATTGGCCTAAACCTGAATGACATACATGCTTAAACATGAGTAATAATTGTTATGTATAAAAGATAAATAATACATGGTCTCTGTACATTCAGATGAAAATAATGCCTAATTCCCATGAGAGGCACAGAGACAGATACAAATTACTAATCCTCAAGATAGACCAAATTAGGTTCATGGGATGCAGCACAGGGAGCAGGTGGGAACTTTAGAGACCAGGTGGCATCTGCACAAGATGGTTCTCTGAGTCGATGTCAATGCTTGTGGAGAGAAGTGGTGAAAAGAAAGTGAGCCTTATGAGTGGAGAAAACAAAGGGAGCCACTGTTCAGAAAACAATAGAACATTTGTTTTAGGTAAAAGGATCTAATATAATAAGAGAATGTAAACAACTAAGAAAAGAAATCCTCATCCAGGGAGAACCAGACACAATGTGAGTCTGTATTTCTCAGCCATCAATAGTCTGTGTCACCAACAAGAGACTAAAAAGTTTTCCAAATATCAAAGCTCTACATGTTCTTTGTGGAGGATGGATCTCCAAGGGTGACCCTGTAGTCCACTCCCACCCTAGCCGCTGGGAATCAAAACCATTTCTTAGCAAGAACCTTCCTTAGTAAAAAAAATTCTGCTCCAAAACAGCAAAACAAAAACAACATAGCAAACAAAACTCAAAACAAAAAGAACTACAGAAATAATAATAATAATAATAATAATAATAATAATAATAGAGACAAAAAGGAATCCTAAAAAGCAAAACAAGTATGTATACTAATAAAAGGGTAATATGCTAATTAGACTGGACATCTTCCGGGCATCCTTCCAGACAAAGCCACAGTGGATGGGAGGGCCAAAGGCAGGCAGCCATGGTGGCTGCTAGGGCTAAGGGCAGGCCACCAAGGAGGCCAGCAGTGGCAGCAGCAGAGGAGTGATGGCAAGCCTTCAGTAGGACATCCCCTGAGGGCTCCTGGACTGTGAGGGAGGCAGGCCTGGCTGAGGGAACCCACCCCATGTCCCAGGTGCCTGCGTGTAGGAAGCAGTTATAGAGTTAAGCCTTGGACAGACCTGTTGGCAAAACCACAAACAAGTCCCAGCTAAGAGGTCACAGCCCTCTTAGCATAATTAAGCTTAACCTTATGACACTTCCTAGATCCTTCCTAATGGGCTGTAGGAGGTGCAGCAAGTGCTGCCAAAACAAGTGAAACTCATAAGAACATTGTAACTATGTTGACCACTATCTTGTTTACCTCTGGCTATAAAATAAAAGGCTCGGCTTGCTGTCTGGATCTTTCTCTGTGGTCTTAGCCAGGCACAGGAGATCCACCTAGACCCAGTTATATTCTCTTTGTCTGTCTTTTCTTCAATCCTTTGCCGTACCCTCTCCCCTCCTCAGGCTCACTGAACCCTTGGCTGTACTGGCATGGCACACCTGTGGATGGCCAGAGGAAGGAAGCCCAGGTCCTGGGTGCCAGTGGCCATCGGAAGAGGGAAGCCGGGGTCCGAGGTGTGGGAGCCAAGGCAAAGGTGGTTAGGGCTGATCAGGCAGACAGATGAGTACTTAGGGGAGATCGAATAGGCAGGCAGGTGAATAGTTAGGAGCCAGCAGTCCTGGATTGTGAGAGGGATGTCTGACTGCCAGTTTAAGGATCGGGTCTAAACCAGCAGTCAGACATCCTCTAAGGCAGTGGTTCTCAACCTTCCTAATGCCGTGACACTTTAAGACAGCTCCTCATGTGGTGGTGACCCCCAACCATAAAATTATTTTTGTTGCTACTTCATAACTGTAATTTTGCTACTGTTATGAACTGTAATGTAAATATCTGATATGCAGGATGTATTTTCATTGTTACAAATTGAACATAATTAAAGCATAGTGATTAATCACAAAAACAATATGTAATTATATATTGTGAAATATTTATTTCTAATTACAAATAAATGAAATTTTGTCTTGAATCGTGGTGTAGCATGGGTAACAGTCTTAATATGACAACAGTAAACTACATTGCTACATTTTGCTACACCGAGGAGTGGTGTGTTGGTTCCTAAGACTATGGAAAATAGTCTTAGGTGACCCCTGTGAAAGGGTCGTTCGACCCCCAAAGGGGTCGCGACCCACAGGTTGAGAACTGCTGCTCTAAGGGGTACCAGATTGGAGAGGGTGCAGGCTGACTGAGAGACCCCCACCCCATGCATGAATTGTATGCACCAGGCCTCTAGTCCTATATAATAAAAGCCCAATATGCTAAGTGTCTAGTCTTCCAGTCAGCTGTTCAACCAATCAAAGAGTAATATGCTAATGATATACTAAGGCCTCTCAACTGTTTGCTTTGACATGCACTGACCTCCAGGGGGCGGACAGTCCAACTAGTAGGTTAGCTTGCTGCTGGGGTCCAGGCAATCAAGACTGAATGAGTGAGACAGGCTGGACATGCCCTGGATCCCTCCCATGGTCCCCTTCCAGATGGCCAACCTCCCACATCCCTTCCTGGCCACAATAGTGTACCAGTAGGGTCCCTCAGCCTGGCCTGCACCCTCTCACAATCCAGGACCTCTCAGGGGAAGTGGGAGAGCTGATTTCAGCTCAATGGCAGAATGACCAGTTGCTATGATGTGCACTGATCACTAGGGAGCAGACATTCAATGCAGTAAGTACCGCTGGTGGTCAGTGTGTTCCCATAGGGAGAGTGCTGCTTAGCCAGAAGCTGGGCTCTTAGATAGCAAAACTTAATGGTCCCGGAGGAAAACTGGCTGCAACAGTTTACATACCTACCAGCAATTTAATGAGAATTTCCGTTTCTCTACATCCTTGTCAAGACTTGGTATTTTCAGTATTTTTTATTTTGGTCATTCTACTCTATGTAGAGTATCATCATGAGTTAATTTGTATTTCCCTGATGACATTTTCATCTCCAGTTGGACTACTGCTGGATTTGCCTGATCTTATGACTGACTGGGCCTGACATGATTTATATTATAAGAAGCTCTTCAGGCCACATGGTCATTTAGTGTCTTATGACCTGGTGTTCCATTTCTTCTAGAGCCCAGTAGCATGCCAGGAATTGTTATTTATTTATTTACTAGTGACCTGGTGCATGAAATTCATGCACATTAAAAGGGAATTAATTAGAGAAAATATTTTAATATTGCTATTTGCCCTTTCTCTATAATAGAAGTGTTAGAGATGAAAGGAAATTAATAAAATGTATATGAAAATCTCCCTCCTGTCAGAGTCTGGGGCATGCCATTGGGATCTAAAGTCAAGTCCCTGCCCACCACCTGCACGTGCTTCAAAAACGCAGGAGAGTACCTTTGTATACTAGGTGTCCTATATGGCCCAGTAGCTCCATCTTCCCAGTTACCTGAGGTGGAATCTCTTGGTGCACCCCTTTGTGCACTGTGTTTACAGCCTTGTTGTAGTTAAGTCCTGATTGTTGTTGGCATCATTGGGGGGAATAAACCTCCAAGCCAATTGGTTGTGAGGATCAGCTGTGTCTACACCAGGAGAACTTCTGTGATGGAGTCAGCCTTATGATACAAGACTTGCAGAATTGCAAAAGCGTCTATATTCAGCTTGGATGGGGCAGAGTCTCAGGGCTGAGCAGACAGCCTTGACTTCCCATCAGCCCTGTCCTACTCGACTTCTTAGTCTCAGTGTCCCTCAGTAATCACTGCAGCCTTCTCTGCGCACTTGCACTTGTGCACCTCCAGACCTCTGCCTTTCTGTCTCCCCTGAGTTTTCGTGTGCTCTGAAGACCCGTATGAGTCTAAATGCCCAGGGTCTCACCCAAAACTGGGATTCAGTGCAGTCGGAAGTGGATTTCTGTGCAGTTGGGAGGTACTGTCTTCCTCCTGCTAGAGAAAGCCAATGGCACAATCAGCAATCAGCCCTCTGTGTGCATGCTGGTGCACCTCCAGACCTCTGCCTTTCACAGCTACCCTAAGTTTTTGTGCACTCCTCCCTTTTCATGACAATTCATACTCCCCGCCCCTGGTATGAGTCTCCCCTGGAACCGGGGTTCAGTGCAGTCAGAAGTGGGGTTCAGTGCAGTCAGGAGTTTCCGTCTCCCTCCTGCTAGAGGAAGCCAGCCAGGCACTCCGCTGCCCGTCCTCTCCACGTGCATATCTCAGTACCTCAGCTTTTTGCAGCTCCTCTGAGTCTCTGTGAGCCCCTCTCTTTCCTTCTAGTTGTAGAATTTCTACTTAGCCAGCTTTCCTGTGGTTCTGGATGATGTCCATTCTGTTTTTTAGCTGTAGTTTTGAAATTGTTGTGCGAGGCAGCAGTTTAGGTGTTCACCTATGCTGCCATCTTGGTTTCTCCTATTTTGATTTTTTAATGATAGTCCTATTTCTTGTATTCGCAACTCTCCTAGGGTGGAAGTCTCATAATTAAAATTTTTCTGTGCTCAACACCCTAATTCTTATAAAGTGATGAACAAGAGTATAAAGAATAAATTCAAAATGAATTTAAGAGTTAAATATAAGATTGAACTCAATAAAACTCCTAGAAGAAACAGAGTTAATAGTATCTCTGACACTTCTCTTAGTAATATTTTTTTCTGATGTATCTTCTTGGTTAAGGGAAACAAAAGAAAAAATAAACAAACGGGACTACATCAAACTAAAAATTTTTGCACTGCAAAGGAAACCATCAACTAAGTGAAAAAAATCTACTGAATGGTAGAAAATATTTGCCAATGGTAGATCAAACAACCAATCCAATAAAAAATGTGCAAGAAACTGAATATACGCTTCTCCAAAGAGGACATACAGATGGTCAATAGAATGAAAAGATGCTTGATGTCACTAATCATCAGAAAGATGTAAATTAAAACCACAATGAATTATCACCTTACATCTGTTAGAATGGCTTCCATCAATAAATCCAGAAATGACAAGTGTTGGCAAAGATGTGAAGAAAAGAAAACCCTTGAGTACTGTTGGTGAGAATGCAGATTGGTGCATCCACTATGGAAAACAGTATGGAGTTTCCTCAAAAAATTAAAAATGGAGCTGCCTTATGACCCAGCAATTTCATTTCTGGGTATTTATCTGAAGAAACCCAAAACACTAATTTATATATATATATATATATATATATATATATATATATATATATATATACCCTTATGTTTACTGCAACGTTATTTACAATAGCCAAGCTATGGAAACAATCCAAGTATCCATCAACAGATGAGTGAATAAAAAAGTTGTGATATAGCCCTGGCCAGTGTTGCTCAGTGGCTTGAGCATCAGCACACACACCAAAGGGTCTTGAGTTTGATTCTCAGTCTAGAGCAGTGCATAAGTTGTAGGTTTGTTTGATCTCCAACCCTGGTTAGGGTGTGTGCAGAAGGCAACCAACTGATGTGTCTCTCTCACATTGATGTTTGTTTCCCTCTTTCCCTGCCTCAATTTCTCCCTTCCATTCTCTCTAAAATTCTATAAAAAATTCCTTGGGTTCCCCTAGCTCATTTGGTTCAGTGGATAAAACATCAGCCTGTGGACTCAAATGTCCGGGTTTGATTCTAGTCGAGGGCATATGCCTGGTTGTGGGCTTGATCCCCAGTAGGGGGCATGCAGGAGGCAGCCAATCAATGATTCTCTCTCATCATTGAGGTTTCTATCTCTCTCTCCCTCTCCTTTCCTCTCTGAATCAATAAAAATATATTTTAAAAAATACCCTTGGGTGAGGATAAATAACAAAAAAAGTGATGGTACATACACACAATGGAATATTACTTAGCCATAAAAGAGAATGAACTGTTACCATTTGTAACAGCAGGGATGAACCTAGAGGGTATTAGTCTAAGTAAAAGACAAATACCATATGACTTCACTTATATGTGGAATCTAAAGAGCAAAATAAACAAAACAGAAACACATTTATGAATACAGAGATCATACTGATGGTTGCCAGAGAGGAGGGTCTTAGGGGCTGGGTCAAAAAGGTGAATGGATTAAGAAGTACAAATTGGTAGTTACTTAAAATAGTCATAGGTATGTAATGTACAGCATAAAGCATCTACACTAATAAAAGAGTATTATGATAGACCTGGAGACCTTCTGGATGTCCTTCCGAACAAAGCCAGGGGCTTGGCTGGTCTGCAAACCACCTCCAAATGGCCCTCAGCCCCTCGCCCAGGCCAGCCACACACACCCCCCCCGGTGGGGACCCCCATCCCGATGGTGACATGCTGGCCTGCAAACCACCCCAGCCCCTTGCCCAGGCTGGCCCTGCCCCCCCAAGAAAACCCCCACCTGATCCAGGACTACCTTCAGGGCAGACCAGCCAGCCCCCACTCATGCACCAGGCCTCTATCTATACTAACAAAAGGGTGATTTGCTAATTAGACTGGGAGACCTTCTGGGAGACCTTCCTGATGTCTTTCTGGACAAAGCTGTGGTGGCAGGGCTGAGGCAGAGGTGGTTAGGGGTGATCAGGCCAGGAGGGGAGGGCAGTGGGGGTGATCAGGCCAGCAGTGTGGGACAGTTGGGGGTGAGCAGGTCATCAGGGTGGGCAATTGGGGGCAAGCAGGCTGGTGGGGGACGGTTGGGGGCAAGCAGGCTGGTAGCGGGGGTAGTTGGGATTGATCAGGCCTGCAGGGGGGGTATTTGGGAATGAGCAGGCCAGCAGGCAGAGTGGTTAGAGGCAATCAGGCAGGCAGGTAGGTGAATGGTTAAGAGCCAGTGGTCCCAGATTGCAAGAGGGTGCTTGCCGGGCTGAGGGACACACCCCTCCGTGTACGAATTTCATGCACCGGGCTACAAGTATAGTCAATAATATTGCTATAACTATGTATGGTGTCAGAAATATCAGGAGGGGAGAACCACTTTGTAAAGTATATGATTGTTTCACTACTTTGCTGTAGACCTAACACTAATATAAAATAATATCGAATGTAAAATATAATTGAAAAATAAAATTAGAAAAGAAGGAAAAAATTACCTAAATGTTACTGGAAAGGGGACCTGGCCTTGAGTTGGTCTGCCACAGCTGGTAGTATGTGGATTCTTGGCTTCATGCAGGAAAAAATTTACAACAAAGCTAGGGACAACAAAATAAGAATGGGCTTAGCATAGAAGCAGCAACAGGAAAGCCTGGGCTGAGCTGCACTAGCTGTATGGGAAGTCAGACAAAAGGGGCCTTGGGGATAGATTCAGGGGATTAACCTGGGATGAGCTGCTGATGTCCATTGTTCTCCTGGTTGCAAGCCTCATGGGGTCCTTTAGAGCAGCAGTTGCCAGCTGGTGGTCTGTGGACCACTGGTGATCTGTGAGGTCCAAAAGGTTGGCCACTGCTGCTTTAGAATGTCAAACTTAAAGGCTAAATAAACAAGGGTTAAGTTTATGTGGGCTGCAACAAAACAAAAGTTTCAATTTTCGTAGAAACGTGGGTTTATTTCAATAGATATGCTGAATACAAAGGGCTGAAATAAATGAGTAATCATTAACATCAAATAATAGAACATTTTAATAAAAATATTTTTTCTTGAACATTAACTTACCAGATACTGAATAACTTTACAAATTAATAAGCATAATACAAAGAAACCTATTTTTCTTGTTCTCTGAAAGCAAAATATTTCCTGTTGCACACACCAAACAAGTCAGTCCAGAGGTAATGATGTGACAATTGGCTGTTAAAATATTCACTGCTAGTATTAGTGGAGAGAAATGGTGTGCCTGTGCATAAGGCTTATAAGGGAAATGAATGCAACATGATTATATAATCAGTCATTAGCAAACATTGTAGTTCATTATTAATAATTATGTATAACAGGATATTGTAAAAATTAAGTTATGAAATTTTAATTAAAACATTTCTTACATACCATTTTATTGGCTGGGCTGCAAAAATATTTGTTGTGGGCCCTAACCCGTTTGGCTCAGTGGATAGAGCATCGGCTTGTGGACTGAAGGGTCGAATGTTTGATTCTAGTCAAGGGCATGTACCTTGGTTGTGGGCACATCCCCAGTAGGGGACATGTTTCTCTCTCATAGATGTCTCTAATTCTCTATCCCTCTCCCTTCCGCTCTGTAAAAAATCAACAAAATATATTTTAAAAAATATATTTGTTGTGGGCTACAAGCAGCCTGTGGGTGGTAAGTTTGACATGCTTGCTTTGGAGTTTAGGAGGTGCATGTCTGTGAGGAAAGAAGGGAAAGGGAACTTGGGGGAGAGTGGAGGCGGGGGGCAGGGTTGCTCCCCAGAGGGAGAGCTCTCTGAGTCCTTTGTCTAGAGGCTTTTGTTTCTCTTGCAGGCAGGAATCTTCGGGGAGGTCACAGGGAGGGTTTCAGCACAATGTTCATCAGTTTTCCAGGTGTGCTCCTCAGGGTCATAGTGTCAGGGGAGGGGTCGTTAATCATGGCAGCTGGACCTGGTGACACCCATCTGGTTTTGCCGCTTTTCTGAGTCTGGAACTGAAACACAACTGAGGCCCAGATGTTATCTCTGGGGAGGTGACCTTCTGTATCAATAAAATGCTCTGTCAGTTTGTTCAGTGTCTGTCTCAGTTTTCATTTTCCACTTGTTCTGGCTTAGTGGCCTGTCTCATAAATACTTCTCCCTACTATTTTCCCAGCAGAGATACAATAGTCATAACCATCTAGGTCCATAAAATTTTTATGATACCTTTTGTCTCCCAGTATAAAATAATTTAAAATTTTTAATTATAAACGTCTCATCACTTTTAATATAATTAAGATTTCAATGTTGACATTGAAAAGGCAGAAGATAAAAATATGTATCAAAACAAAAGCAACGTTGATAGTGTTTATATTTTTAAGTTAAAGTTTAAAAGAACTGATACATTTTCAATATGTATCACAGGAAGCTGTATAGTCCAATGCTCATAAGATTCTGAAACCAGATTGTTTATGCTTGATTTCACCCTCACCACTATTAGAGTTATAAACTTGGGCAAGTTCTTCAACCTCTCCATGTTCTTATTTATAAAATATGCATAATAAAAGCACCTTAGTCATTAAAAAAAAATCTTGGAAATAATTGACAAGTGATATGTAACAGCCTTACAAGTAACAAGGAGATCTCTATGCTAACTGATAATAAAGGTAATTAACTGAATCATTCACAATAAATTGATCAGCTTCATTCTTTGAGACTGTCTAGCCTCTACTCCAACCCCACCAACTGGACATTTTCTTGGGGCCAGGTTGTGGGTGGAGCTGGCACCTAGCAAGGCCTGGCGTCTGGAATCACCTGCTCTTTTAGGAGTGAAACTAGAAGCATGGGCTGTAACCTTGGAGGTGCTGGGATGGGGCCACTAGGAGGAGCTGACCTTTGACCTGCAATGGAGACTACATCAGAGGTGACAGCAATTGCTGGAGCAGAGGTTACAGCAGCCTCTGGTTGCTATGGCTACTATGCTGCTCAACATGAACCTTTGACTGTGAGGCTGAGTTAGGCATTGAGGTAATTCTGCTGGGACAATGGACCAGACTGGGGCTGGGCCACCACCTCCCTCAGAGCCTTCCCACATCTTTGCCTGTAGGTTGGACGAAAGATCATCCTCATATGAGGGTTCAACAGCCTCCCCTAAACACCCTACAGCTCTACACTGCCCAGTTACCCCCACCTATGCCAATCTTGGTCCCTTTCAATCCTTTGAGCCATTTATATGACTAGAGGCCTGGTGCATGACATTCATGCACTGGGGGTAGGGAGTTGTCCCTCAGCCTGGGACCCCTTGGGGACCATCCTGAAACCAGCAGTTGGACATCCCCTGAGGGGTCCTTAGTACTGCTGCAGAGGGGGGAGAGGCTCCCACCACCTGTGTTCGCCAGCTGTGAGCTTGGCTTCTGTCTGAGTGGTGCTTCCCCTGTAGGAGCACACTGACCACCAGAGAGCAGCTCCTGCATTGAGCGTCTGTCCTCTGGTGGTCAGTGCACATCATAGCGACTGGTTGTTCCCCCCATTTGGTCAATTTGTATATTAGCCTTTTATTATATAGAATTTGTCACAGCCACAGACCCCTTCAATCCCCAGTTCTCTTTCTTACATTAAATCTGCTTGATTTCATGAAAGGGTCTTTACTTTTCAAGGTTCTACACCTTCTGTCTGTCTGACATTAGGAAAAAAGTTCTTCTGACCACCTGGGTGTGATTTTGTTCTGTAGGATCCTGTTCAAAATGGGGTGGCTTCTCCAGTCACCACTGGAACAAGAAATCTAGGGCAGAAAGAATACTTGACTAGTAGGCTTCCCGAAGAGTAGAAAGGTAATGCATTAAAAACATTGGCATGGTGAGAGAGTAGCCTATTCAAAACAAATACTCTTTCTCCGAGGAAATACCAATTTTAATTTATAGTCACCCATGTATTTCCTTTTTAAGTTTAATGGTATGAAAAGTTGACATTTTGTGTACCTCCTATTCCTGGTTAGTACTGCTGAGAGAGTCTGCAATTTTTCAAACATGAAATAAAATGGTCTAGATTATGAGGATTTATACATTGCAGTGGAAAGAGTAGAACAGGTAGAAGATAGTGATCTCCTAGGATGAGGGGAGAATGATAGTAGAATTTTTATGGACATGTACAGCAGTTTAGTATTCGGTTGCCAAATAGAGTGGTTTGTTTCCTTCATGCTAAGTTTCAGGCACTTGCCTAAATACTGTTACTTCATCTCAGTTTCATGGTAACCATGAGATAACTACTTTTATAATTTTCTCTGATTTTTTACTTAAAGCAGAAATACAGCCTGATTTATCTTATTGCAGTGAGACCTATGCTTAACATATTGTCATGCAAAGACTTCTTTCAGCCTTAGATAGAATGAAGTAATTTTACAGCTCTAAGGAGCCTATTTATTTATATTGAATTCATTGGAGTGACAATGGTTAACAAAATTATGCAAATTTCAGGTGCACAGTTCAACAGCACATCATCTATACACTGTATTGTATGTCCACCACCCTAAGGCAAGTGTCCTTCCATCACCTCTTATCCCCCATATACCCTTCCCCACCTCTCTCTAACTGCCAATAAACAAATGGGACTACATCAAAATAAAAAAGTTTAACACAGCAAAAGAAACCACGAACAAAGTGAAAAGATATTCCCTGAATGTGAGAACATATTGCTGATATCTGGTAAGGGGTTAATACCCCAAATTAATAAAAAACTCAAAACCAAAAAAATACCAAACAATCCAACAAAAAAATGGGCAAGGAACTGGAACAGACACTTCTCCAAAGAGGACATACAGATGGCAAACAGACATATGAAAAGATGCTTGACGACACTAATCATAGAGAGATGTAAATTAAAATCACAATGAGCTATCAACTCACACCTGTCAGAATGGCTATCATCAAAAATCAATTAAAGTGTTGGTGAGGGTGTGGAGAAAAGGGAACCCTCATGCACTGCTGGTGGGGATTCAAACTGGTGTAGCCACTGTGGACAGCAGTATGGAGTTTCCTCAAAAAACTAAAACTGGAGTTGCCTTATGACCCATCAATTCCACTTCTGGGAATATATCCCAAGAAACCTAAGAGACTAATTTGAAAGGATATATGTATCTTTATTCTCATGACAGTGGTATTTACAATAGCCAAGATTTGGAAGCAGCCCAAATGTCCATAAGTGGAGAATGTATAAAAAAGCTGTGATACATTTACATAATAGAATAGTACTTGGCAATTTTTTAAAAAAGAAAATTTTACCCTTTGTGACAGCATGGATTGACCTGGAGAGTATTATGCTAAGTAAAATAGCCAGTCAGAGAAAGACCATATGATTTCACTCATATGTGGAATCTAATGAACAAAATGAACTAACAAGCAAAATAGAGACAAACTCATAGAGAGCAGGGTGATAGCTGTTGGTGGGGAGGGAAGTTGGGAGGAGGGTTAGAGGCATAGAGCAAAAAGAAAAAAATAAAGGAGAAGAAACTTATGGACACAGACAATAAGTGAAGTGATTGCTATACTACAAGACCATAATAGTTGAAACAGCATGGTACTGGCATAAAAACAGACATACAAATCAATGGAACAGAATAGAGAGCCCAGATATAAACCCACACCTTTATCGTCAATTAATATTTGAAAAAGGAGGTTGTGGGAACCTCTTTTCATGTCCCATGTGGTTCAGGGTTCCCGGTTCAGGGTTCGGGTTCTGAAGGAGGCCGCACGCAAACAAAATGAGAGACTAGAGGATATTAATCTGGTGATATTGGGGGGCCAGGCGGGAGCCTTCCTCTAGTGGAAAGGACTGCCACTTGCTCTGGCCTTTTTCTCCCTTTTATTAAGGCTTTGGGACACACCCCTAGCCTTTAGGCAGGAAATAACAAAACAGAAATTACCATGAAACAAACAGGTAGAGGTTGCTTCAGCTAACAATGTTTCAACTAAACAGTGAGTAATTAGCTCTGACCTTTCAGAGCAGTTAAGGTTGACCAGCCTTCTGGCCTCCTGTTTACATCCATTTAGTAAGAACAATGTTTGGTTACCGACATTCCCCCCATTTTCTTTCCTCTAAAAAATCTTGCATCTGCAGACTAGAAATAAATATTAAGAACAAAAAATAAGACAAGCAACAATGGCTATGCTAAGAGATAAGTGAATAAGTCTATAGTATCTTTCTTTCTGGACCAACTGCCCTTTGAGTCCCAGTTTCAATGTCCAACAGTTTTTTGAATGTACATATTAGCAATGATATTTCAGTTCTGGATGGTGGACAAATGGTGGCAATGCAGGTCCAATCCTCTCTGGTTTGATTTCTGGGCAACCTGCATCGACGCACAGTTGCTGACTGCTAGGATGGCAAGGTGTCGTCAGCATCTTCCATCTCTGGACTGTTTCTCCTCTTGTCTTCATAGCTGGAGCATTCTCTGTTGTAGGAATTCACATGGTCTTGGAGCTGTTTTTCTGAAAATATATAAACATTCTTGACCAAAAGTTAGTAAAGGAATTTTTTCTATAAATTTGACTTTGGATCCTTTTTATTTTTGCCCAAATGATTTTCCTTTGGCTTATTTTAATACTATGTATGTTTTTCATGGGTGTCTTGCTGTTAAGTAAAAAAAAATTTTTTTCTAGATGTAATTTGCTTACAGGATACTTTTCCTTACATAATATTACTGTACTATCCCCCCTTTTTTTTATTTAATTATGAGGCTTTTGGAAATTTTTTATAAGGCAAATATGACTGCTTTATGTTTATTGCATGTTAAGTAATTTTACCATGCAATGAACTACCAATAGAAATTTTAGTTAATACTTTAGGAACAACTTTTTCCAGTACAATTAAATTTTCTTGAATATCCACCTATTTCAATTAACCAATTAAATTAATTTGAAAATTTAACTATTTTATTGTTAAATTTAATATTCTAACAACAATCTTAGTTTTATACTGTAAATATTAGTGGAAAGGATTATTTGCATTCTTGAGTAGGCCCTGAGCATTCCTGGTGTTAAGTTGGATTTAGAATATAGGGCAGCTATCAGCCAAGTCTGTCTGTTGCTGGGTCCCAATCTGAGCTGCACCAAATCTTTGTCTGTCATCTGTGTCCCCAACGGAGCTGGGCCAAGTCTCTGTCTTGTCACCTGGGTCCCGATCAGAGCTGGGCGTGGGAAGTGAAGCAGCCATGGGGCAAGAGACCTCCCTCAGAAGGGGCATCTCCTGCAATGTTGGGGGGTGAAGAACTGTGCCTCACCTCTGTTGATCCCCAAGTTTTCTCCTGATGGCCCCTCTGTGACTGTGCCTGTCTTAGGTTGTTCCTCCTCTGAGGAATCTTACCCATCTTTGGCTAACCAGCCATCCTCCGGGGCCAAGCAGGTTGATATGAGGTTCAGTTCCGTCTCCTTGGTAGCTGATGCCCTTATGGCCTCCACGCCCAGTACCTGCCTTGGGATCCCCTCGCCTGCTGGCAGGGTCCCAGCACTGATCACATATCTTGGGGAACCCAGGTTTCTTCTCCAGGGAGGGCCCAGCTCACACCACTGGGTGAGAGACAGATTCATGGTACCAGCCAACACGAGGCTTCAACTTCAGCATGAACAGAAAGCTCAGGCGACAGCTGTGGGAGGGTCCCTCTTGGAAAAAAGAGCAAGAAAAGCCAATATAGAAAGCTCAAGTGCCTTCTCACTGCCTTAATTCCTTTTCTGTTATTTTTTAAAATTGCTACCAAGTATTCAGAGAATTAGATTGTAAGTTTGTTTGGGATATTTGTCAAAGAAATTATAGTGACATTGTAGAATAATATTATGTAAGGATATTCTTTTGTTCTAGGCCATGGCAATTCAATTTTAAACTGGCTATCAATTTCTTTTTGTATAGACAAGGTCTTAGTTACTTTATTACAATACTTAATCCAATTGCTTACAAAAACATTGGCTCTTTATTTAGCTGAAAACCTTGATTTTTATTTAAAAAGCTAATTTATTAATTAAAGTAGGTATCTTAATTTTAAAAGCAAAAGAAATTTAATAAATGTTTATGTCTGATTCACACGCCACAAATGTTGCCCCGCCTCTAGTTTAAGAATATAGGCAGCTATGGGCTTTTTGTCATTTTAAATTCTAATGTTGGAATTTTAAGAAATATTTAGTTACTTAATTTTGCCCTTCTTAGAGACTACAAGAAACAGTGGAATCAGTACACCTAAGAGTTCTTACCCATGAGGGGTCAGGAAAAATATTTCCTCATGTGCCCCAGGTAATATTACCGTACAGCTGGTAACTGTTGGCATTGCAAGAAAGACCTTCTCAGGCATCTGTACCGTCCTCTTTACCATGCTCCTGGTGGTCTTCAGGTTGTTTGTTGTTCTGCTTGTCCTCCTCCTGATCCTCTTCTTCAGTGGAGTGCTTGGAGTCATTGCTCTCTGTGGCTGAGGTAGCTGATTGTCTGCACCTGCATGGTGTGGCTCCAGGTGCAAAGTCCTCTTTAGTCTGACTAGTTTCTCTCTTGGATCCCTGTTGCAGTTTAATATTTCTAGCAGGAATCCACACGGGTTTGGAAAAATTTTCTGGAAATATACAAGCATACCCTCTCCCAAAGGTTAATAATGGATCGGGTCCCTTCCATAAACCAGATTCGGGATCTTTCCATTTAACTAAACCATTTCCTTTTGTTTTATCCTGACACCAATGTAGCTCCATAGGTGTCTGTCCATTAGCATCACAAGTGAAAAAGTTTAAAGTAAGTAAGGCTTGGTGCAGCCTACCCACAGGTGATTTCTCCATCATCCCCTCTTTTTGTTTTTCAAGTTGGGATTTTAGTCGTTGATGTTGTCGTTCAATAATGGCTTGTCCTTGAGAATTATATGGTATTCCTGTAATGTGCTGAATTTTCCACCTTTTACAAAATTCCTGGAATTTACAGCTTATGTAAGCAGGCCCATTATCAGTTTTAATAATTTTTGGAACTCCCATGACAGCAAAAGCAGCTAGGCAATGATTAATAACCTGTTTTGCCATTTCTCCTGTAGATGCAGTAGCCCATATTACTTTTGAAAAGGTGTCTACAGAGACATGTAATGCCCCAAGGCATCCAAAGGAAGTATAATGCATTACATCCATTTGCCAGATATGGTCTCTTAGTAAGCCTCTAGGGTTGACTCCTGTGCTAGGCCCTTGAGGTAGATGTAACATACAAGTGGGACATTCCTTAATAATCTGTTTTGCCTGTTGTCCAGTGATTGAGAATTGTCTAGACAGCATTTTGGGAGGCTGATGTAAAAGCTGATGAGATTCTAAGGCTTCTTTTAATAAAGCTACCAATTGATCAGCATGTGCACTTCCTTTTGTTAAAGGACCAGGTAAAACACAATGAGCCTTGATGTGAGTGATATAAAAAGGATATTGTCTTTGTTGTACAATTTGCTGAACTTGTTTAAATAATAAAAATAAACTTTGGTCACTAAGCCATTTCAACCGGGCAGTTTCAATTCTATTCACTAAGTTCGCAGAGTAAAAGGAATCAGAGATGATATTAAGAGGTTCTTGGTAATCCTGCAATGCAGCCTTAATTGCTTCTAGTTCAATTCTTTGTACAGAAGTATGACTGGTTAGTATAACTCGGTCTGAATTTACTGTATGATAGGCAGCTTTCCCATTAGATGATCCATCAGTGAAAACAGTTAAAGCTCCAGGAATAGGTTCCTGCCTAGTATTTTTTTGTATAATAATGGTGGTATTATATAAAAATTGTAGTAATTTATGTTTTAATAGGTGACAGCTAGGTTCTCCTGAATATCCACTTAACCCAATTTGCCAATTTATATCAGTCTGAAATAATATTTCTAATTGCTTCCCAGTAGGGGGAGCTAGATACACTGAGGCTCTTCTCTTCCTAAGCTGTTTACAACGTTTTCTAATTTGAAATATTAATTGGACCATTAGTTCTACAGATGTAACTGCAGTTCTAGAGGATTGATGCCCTAGGTGGACCCATTCAATAATAGCAGGAGAATTTTTATTTTGAAAGATGACTCCAGTGGGACTATTTGCAGTGGGGTTAATTTGTCCCAATAAAGGTAATTTGGGCTGTACCCGCGCTACTTGGGCTAAGGAAATTGCCTGCTTAACTCTTAGCAATTCATTCCTAGCTTCATCTGTTAATGTTCGGGGAGAGGAAAGATTAGGGTCACCTCTAAGCATACTAAATAAACTTGTCATTTCTCCCGTAGAGATCTTCAGATAAGGTCTTAACCAGTTAATGTCCCCTAATAATTTCTGGAAGTCATTTAAAGTTTTTTTTAATTAAATCTTTATTATTCAGATTATTACATTTGTTTCTCTTTTTTCCCCTCCATAGCACCCTCCACCCAGCTCCCACCCCTCCCTCTGCCCTTAGCTCCCTCCCATTGGTCTCATCCATAGGTGTATGATTTTTGTCCAGTCTCTCCCTGTACACCCCTCACCCCTTTCCCCCTAAGAATTATCAGTCCATTCCCTTTCTGTGCTCCTGATTTTATTCTATTCACCAGTTTATTCTGTTCATCAAATTTTTAATTCACTAATTTTTAGATTCAAGATTCACTTGTTGATAGATACGTATTTGTTTTTCATAATTTTTTGTCTTTTACCTTTTACTTCCTCTTCTAAAAGAGTACCTTTCAGCATTTCATATAATACTGGTTTGGAGTTGATGAACTCCTTTAGCTTTTTCTTCTCTGTGAAGCTCTTTATCTGCCCTTCAATTCTGAATGATAGCTTTGCTGGATAGCGTATTCTTGGTTTTAGGTTCTTGCTATTCATCACGTTGAATATTTCTTGCCACTCCCGTCTGGCCTGCATCATATCTGTTGAGAAATCAGCTGACAGTCGTATGGGTGCTCCCTTGTAGGTAATGAACTGTTTTTCTCTTGCTGCTTTCAATATTCTCTCTTTGTCTTTTGCTCTTGGTATTTTAATTATGATGTGTCTTGGTGTGGTCCTCTTTGGATTCCTTTTGTTTGGGGTTCTGTGTGCTTCCTGGACTTGTAAGTCTATTTCTTTTACCAGATGTGGGAAGTTTTCAGTCATTATTTCTTTAAACAGGTTTTCAGTATCTTGCTCTCTCTCTTCTTCTGGCACCCCCACAATTCTGATGTTGGTATGCTGAAAGCTGTCCCAGAGTCTCCTTACATTATGTTCACATTTTTGGATTCTTTTCTCTTCTTGCTTTTGCAGTTGAATGTTTTCTGCTTCTTTATATTTCAAATTTTTGACTTGATTCTTGCCTTTAGTCTGCTGAAAACTGCTACGGCTATAAAGCACTAGCAAGTTATAAAATGTGCCCCAGAAGGTTATATATGCATTTGGTCTACTATGGGCCTATAATTGCTCATTAAGCAAGACCAATGAAGATGGGAGAAACCAAGATGGTGGCATCGGTAAATACCTGAACTTGCTGCCTTGCACAACCACTTCAAAACTACAACTAAAAGACAAAACGGACATCATCCAGAACCACAGGAAGGCTGGCTGAGTGGAAATTCTATAACTAGAAGGAAAGACAAAAGCACACTGAGATTCAGAGGAGCTATGGAAGTAAAGTGCAGAGGTATGGAGGCGTGCGTGGAGAGGGCTGGCAACTGAGTATGTGGCTGGCTTTTTCAATCCACAGAAAGATACAAGCTCCTGACTGCTCTAAACTCCAGTTCTGGGCAAGACTCTGGGGACCCAGACTCATACAGGAAGAAACTGGACTGTCTGTGAGTGGGCAGAACTCAGGGCAGCTTTCTCTCAGAGGTGCTTACAGTGATTACCAAGGGACACTGAGACCCAGGGGCCTCTTAGGCAGGGCTGACAGGAAGCCATTGCTGTTTGCTTCACCCTGAGACTCCGCCCCACCCAAGCTATACACAGAGGCTTTTGAATATAAATGGCTTGGTCCTTTGAAATCTAAACTTACCTAACAAACTGCAGTTGAGTCAGAGAGACCTAAAACATCCAAAAGAAGGCCCAATGCCCCACAGCAGCTTGCATTGCTTTACAGCTGGGCCTCATCTGGGAACCTCCAAACCCTAAACAAAGAAGATGAATCAGCAGATCTCACCATAGCTCCTGCTGTGTGGCCTCAAGCAGAGTCTAAATCAGCACCTCCTTGGAGATACAAGAGCCAGTGCATCAAAGGGTCAGAATAGGATCATCCAGATTACAACTCCTCAGATCCATAAGGGACACACTCAATGGGCAGACTCAGTGAGCACCAAAGCCCAATGAAGCAAGTCTTGCCTCATAAAGGTATCTCCAGCACAGAAGTTCTCCCAGCATAGACACAGCTGATCCTCACAGCCAATTGGCCTGGAGGTCAATTCCTCCCAGTGATACCAACAACTATCAAGGCTTAACTACAACAAGACTGTGCACACAGCCCACAAAGGGGTGCACCAAGAGTGTCCACCTCAGGTAACTGGGGAGGCTGGGCTGCTGGGCCCTATAGGACACCTAGCACACAAAGCCACTCTATCAACACAGGGAAGCAGTGAAAATGCAGAGACAAAGAAACAGGTCACAAATGAAAGAAATGGAGGAAAGCAAACTACTGGATACAGAGTTTAAAACCATGGTTATACAAATTTTCAAGAATTTTCTAGAAAAGGCCAAAAAACTTAATAAGACCTTTGAGGATATGAAAAAGGATAAACTAGAAATTAAGCATACACTGACTGAAAGAAACAATAATACACAGAGGTCCAACAGCAGACTAGAGGATGCAAGAATCAAGTCAAAGATTTGAAATACAAAGAAGCAAATACAAAGATTTGAAATACAAAGAAATACAAAGAAGCAAAAAACACTCAACCAAAAAAACAAAAGCAAAAATAATACAAAAATATAAAGATAGTGTAAGGAACCTCTGGGACAACTTCAAGCATACCAACATCAGAATTATGGGAGTGCCAGAAGAATAGAGAGAGCAAGATACTGAAAACCTATTTGAAGAAATAATGACTGAAAATTTCCTACATCTGGTGAAAGAAATAGACTTACAAGTCAAGGAAGCATAGAGAAACCCAAACAAAAGGAATCCAAAGAGGACCACAGCAAGACACATCATAATTAAAATGCCAAGAGCTAAAGACAAAGACAGAATCTTAAAAGCAGCAAGAGAAAAACAGTTACCTACAAGGGAGTACCCATATGATTGTCAGTTGATTTCTCAACAGCAACAATACAGGCCAGAAAGGAGTGGTAAGAAATATTCAAAGTGATAAATATCAAGCATCTATCATTCAGAATTGAAGATCAGATAAAGAGCTTCACAGATAAGAAAAAGCTAAAGGAGTTAATCACCACCAAAACCAGTATTATATGAAATGCTGAAGGGTATTCTTTAAGAAGAGGAAGAAAAAAAAAAGGTAAAGACAAAAATTATGAACAACAAATAGATTCCTATCAACAAGTGAATCTAAAAATCAAGTGAATAAAAAATCTGATGAACAGTATAATCTGGTGAATATAATAGAATCAGGGGCATAGAAAGGGAGTGGACTGACAATTCTCCAGGGGGTCGGGAAAGGGGTGTCGGGAGGGGGTGGAAGAGACTGGACAAAAATCGTACACCTATGGATGAGGACAGTGGGGGAGGTAAGGGCATGGGGGTATGGTGGAAAGCTATGAGGGCGGGGGGAAGGAACAACTGTAATAATCTTAACAATAAAGATTTAGTAAAAAAGAATACCAAAGCAAGACAATGTTGTTGGCTTTGTTTGTTTGTTTGTTTGTTTGTTTTTATCATTAATTACCTGCTTGTCAATCCACCCTGTCAATGAGACTCAACATAGGATACATGTTATTTACTTGATTTGGGATCTTCCAGGATACATCCCTAATGGGGACAAATATATCTTTGTTTACTTCCTTTGCTCTGGTGGGGAATGGAATCTCACTAGCATTTCTTATGAAACTTATCCAAAACATTAATGATCATAGCCAATGAAACTTTTATTTATCTCACAAAAGTAGTATCTATAATAATAAAAGCGTAGTATGTTAATTAGACCAAACAGCCAAACAATCTTCCAGACATCATTCCAGACATCCTTCTGGATGGAACGTGGCAATGGGGGCAGATGTATAAGTGGTTAGGGGTGATGAGGCAAGCAGATGAGTGGTTAGGGGTGATCAGGCAGGCAGGCAGACAGGCGAGTAATTAGGAACCAGCAGTCCCAGGTTGCCAAAGGGATGTCCAACTACTGGTTAATCAGGCCTAAACTAGCAGTTGGACATCCCCCAAAGGGTCCTGAATTGCTAGAGGGTGAAGGCCAGGCCAAGAGACAACCTCCCCCTGCATGAATTTTGTGCACTGGGTCTCTAATTAGATAATAAGATGGTTTTATATTACATTATAGCAGAATGGGTTGGGATATGTATGACTATCAGCTCATCTTGCTGCTTTTACATTAACACTTTATCACAAGTAGAAACCAACAGTGATAAAATCAGGTGGCAAGTCACTGGGCTTCAACAAACTTCAGATCACCAATACTCCTTATTCTAAGATATGGGAGATTGGTTCCCTGATTTACTTTCCTGGATACCATCTACTTTAAAGTCTATCCTGAGAAAATTGATGAAGTTAGGCTTAAGCATCTTTCTTTTAATTATTGGCTTTCAAGTTGTGGGCAGCTGAACTTGGGTTCAGTATCAACAATAGAAGTAGTCTTTTAAATTTTCTAAACTAAGGATGTTAGGAAGATATCAAAAGTTTCCATGGGGCAACATATCAGAAAAGAAGTATGGCCAAAACTGGTTTGGCTCAGTGGATAGAGCATCGGCCTGCGGACTGAGGAATCCCAGGTTCGATTCCGGTCAAGGGCATGTACCTTGGTTGCGGGCACATCCTCAGTGAGGGGTATGCAGGAGGCAGCTGATCAATGTTTCTCTCTCATTGATGTTTCTGGCTCTTTATCCCTTTCCCTTCCTCTCTGTAAAAAATCAATAAAAATATATTTTTTTAAAAAAGAAAGAAAAGAAGTATGAATAATGCATGGTTGAGTATCAATCTATGAACCAGGAGGTAGCAGTTTGATTCTGGTTAGGGCACATGCCTGGTTGCAGGCTCAATCCCCAGTGTGGAGTGTGTAGGAAGCACATTAATGGTTCTCCCTCATTATTGATATTTCTGTCTCTGTCTCCCTCCTCCTTCCTCTCTGAAATCAAAAAAATAAGATAAAAAAAAAACTATGAATCAGGAGTGGGAAAAATGGCAGCAGTATAGATGGACGTGTCCTGAGCCTTGTCCTGGAGCAGACAGGGAACAGCTAAGGGTCACATGGGTAGTGCTTGTTGGCGAGTTGAGGGACAGCTATACTCCAAGAGAAGGTGGGGGATTGCTGGACGGGGCTCTCCTGACCGGCAGCCCCCACTGCTGCTGCTGGGTTCCCTCCTGGAGCCGCCAACTCAGACACAGAGACCGCACCATCTTGAAGGGGACAGTGGATGTTATTGGAAGCCTGAGAATCTACAACTGTAGCACCCACTGAGGAGCTGCAAACCCCAGAACACCAGTCCCCACTTGGTCTTTCCTGAGAAATTCAGAGGAGCTCTACACTCCACCATGGAAAGGTTGGATTTCACCTGGGATGAGGTGAGGTCTCTGGTCCTTTAGGACAGAGAAATGCACACACTGTAGGAGTTGGAGGACACGGGGAAGTGTAAGCCTGGGGAGATCCGTGGCTGTTGGGGCTGGTGTAATCTGTGAATGTGGAAGGGGGTCCTCAGAGCTGCTAACAAAGGAATCTCTAGAAAACAACCCATTTTGATCTGATGCAGAGGGACAGCCTGGGAGTTTTAAAAGTGTGCCGGCTCCTTGGACACAAGGGGGAAGAGAAGACTGTGCAGACTTGCACTCAGCACCGGAGTTCATGCACTTGCGCTCTTTCCTCTTCAGATCCTTGCTTCTGATTACTGAGCCCAATACATAGTATCACCAGTTGGGGACACCCTAGGAAACTGCCGGGAAAAGATATTTTTCTGAAGCGTGGGGATCGGAGTGGGGAGTGACCGTCAGAGAACCAGCTTTCAGGAAGCCCACTCCCACAAGCTGGTATTGAGTGCCACAGGGAAAACAGGATCCAAACACAGGCTAGAGAAGACCTATAGTCTTGGAGGTCAATCCAGAAACACTGCCACCCAGGGGCTGAATCACAAATTGACTCTCGTGATTTGTGTAATCGCAAATAAGGGAATAAAGACATTAAGGCTTCCTTAAAAGTCAGGACTGGCTTATAACAATGAGGAGCAGTGGAACGCAGGGAACAGAAATACTGTCCTGACTAGAAAACAGGCTATACAGAATAGAGAAAGTGAATGACGTTCACTACTGCACATTCTATTTTTTTTTTATCTTTTACTTAAGAAACTATTTTTTTTCCTCACTTGATTTTACCTTTTTAATTATTACACTATTTCCAATCAGTATTATTACTACTATTTTACCCTTTTATTAAAAAAGTGCCATTTTATTTTCTTTATTTTGCTTTCAGGTTAGTGTTCTATATTCTATTTTCATCTTTCCTATTTTCTATTTTCAGCCCCAACAGCCACGGATCTCCCCAGGCTCACACTTCCCCGTGTCCTCCAACTCCTGCAGTGCGTACATTTCTTCTGTCTTCACTATACAAAAATTTTTTTTTTTTCTTGAATGTGGATATATTTTTTTGCTTTTTTGTGAAATTGTTTTTCTTATTTTTTTGTTTGCTTTTTTCCCCTCACCTCACTTGATAATAGTTGTTGTTTATAGTTTGTATTAATCTCCAGCTACTTGTGGCTGGCATTTGTTGTGATTAGGGTCTGTTCTATGGGAGTCTTCTCCCCATATATGTAGTTTGTCCCATCATCCTTATTCTTTTCTTACTTTTTATTCTCCTTCTCCCAATTTTATTTTGGGACTCCTTTCTTTTCTTTTTCTTTTTTTTTTCTTCTTCTCTCTCTCCTATTCCCTAATTTGGCTCTCTCTAGTCATCCCCTTTATTTCTGGTTATTGATATTGTGAACACATTTCTCTTCAGTGCTTTGTGCATTGTACCTGGTTGTGTTGTAGTATTTTGTGCCTTTAAATCAACGCAGGAGAGAGAGAACTACATATCCAGACACATGGAGAAGAGATTATGGGGAGACAAAGAAACAGCGTGCATATAAAAAGCAGGCATTACCAGAAAAGGAAGCAAACAAAATGGAGGCAAGCCACCTGCCAGAGAAAGAATTCAGATAAATGGTCATAAAGTGGCAGAAAAGAATGGAAGACAAATTCAACAATATGAGTAAGAACCAAGAGGAAATGAAGAACCCAAGAAGAAATGAAAAATGACATAGCTGCTATAAAGAATTCAATAGAAAGAATCAAGAGTAGACTACAAGAAGCAGAGGACCACATCAGTGAGCTAGAGGACAATATATCTAACTAGAGCAGTTTCTAGAAAAAAAAATTAAAAACAGGAGGAGAGCCTAAGGGAATTTTGGGACAACATGAAACAAAACAACATCCGCATAAAGGGATGCCAGAAGAAGAGGAAAATGAGCAAGGAACAGAAAACCTGTTTGAAAAAATAATGACAGAAAACTTCCCTGATATAGGGAAGAAAAAAACCCACACAAATCCAAGCAGCTCACAGAATCCCAAGCAAAACAAATCCCAAAAGACTGATGCCAAGTTAAGAATCTTAAAAGCGGCCAGAGAGACAGAAAGTTACATAACAAAGGAACCCCCATCAGACTAGCGACTGATTTCTCAACAGAAACTCATCAGGCCAGAAGGAAATGGAATGAAATGTACAAAGTCATGAAAGGAAGGGTCTGAATCCAAGAATACTGTACCACCAAGGCTATCAATCAAAATTGAAGGTGAAATTAGGAGCTTCACAGAAATAAAAAACCTAAGGGAATTTATTACCACTAAACCAGCAATGCAAGAAATGCTAAAGGGTCTGCTGTAAAAAAAGAAATAGGAAGAAGGAACACAAGGGTAAAGAATAAAAATGGCGACAAATAAGTACCTATCAATAACTTTAAATGTAAATGGTTTAAATGCCCCAATCAAAAGACATTGGGTAACAGATTAGATAAGAAAATATGACCTATATATCTGTTGTCTACAAGAAACCCACCTCAGAATAAAGACACAGACTGAGAGTGAAAGGACGGGAAAAGGTTTTTCATGCGAATGAAAATGGAAAAAAAAGCTGGGGTAGCAATACTTGTATCTGACAAATTAGACCTCAAAGAGAAGAACATAATAAAATATAAGGAAGGCCACTTCAATATACTAAAGGGAGCAATCCAAGAAGAAGAAATAACTCTGGTAAACATATACACATCCAATACAGGAGCACCCAAATACATAAAAAAAAACCACACACACACACAAAACAAGTCCTGGAGGATATCAAGGGAAAGATTGACAATAATACAATCATTGTAGGAGACTTTAATACCCCACTATCACCATTGGACAAATCCTCTAAACAAAAAAATTAGCAACGAAACAGCAATCCTAATTGACTCATTAGACCAAATGGAATTAATAGACATCTTCAGAACATTTCATCCCAAAGCCACAGAATATATATTCTTCTCCAGTGCACATGTGTCATTTTCAAAGATAGACCATATGTTGGGTCATAGGCAAAGCGTTTTCAAATTCAAGAAGACAGACATCATATCAAGCATCTTCTCAGATTACAGTGGCACAAAACTGGAAATCAACTACAATAAAAACAATCCAAAGAAATCAAACACATGGAGACTAAACAGCATGCTATTAAACAATGGCTGGGGTGAAACTGGTTTGGCTCAGTGCACAGAGCATCAACCTGCGTACTGAAAGGTCCCAAGTTCTATTCCAGTCAGGGCATGTACCTTGGTTGCAGGCACATCCCCTGTAGGGGATGTGCAAGAGGTAGCTGATTGATGTTTCTCTCTCATTGTTGTTTCTAGCTCTCCCCATTCCTCTTTGTAAAAAATCAATAAAATATATTAAAAAAAAAAGACTGGGTTATCAGAGAGATCAAGGAAGAAATAAAAAACATCATGGCAACAAATGACAATGAAAACAGAACAATCCAAATCTCTGGGACACAGCGAAAGCAATCTTGAGAGGGAAGATCATAGCTCTACAAGTCTACTGCAAAAGAAAAAAAAAAAAGAAATAATGGTAATAAATTACATAACCCTACCTAACTCAAAGAGTTAGAAAGAGAGCAACAAGAAAAGCCCAGTGTAAGCAGAAGAAAGAAAATAATAAAGATTAGAGCAGAGATAAGTGACATAGTCCAAAGAAACAATACAAATGATCAACAAAACCAAGAGCTGGTTATTTGAAAGGATAAACAAGATTGACGAACCTCTAGCCATGCTCACCAAGAAGCAAAGAGAGAGGATCCAAATAAAGAAAATCAGAAATGAAAGAGGTGAAATAACAACAGACCCCACTGAAATACAACTGATTGTTAAAAAATATATGAACAACTCTACTGCAACAAACTGGACAACCAGAGCAAATGGACATAATCCTAGAAAAATATAATCTTCCAAAACTCAATGAGGAAGAATCTAAATATCTCAATAGGGCAACAACTATGGAAGAAATTGAAGCAGTCATCAAAAAGCTTCCAGCAAACAAAAGCCCAGGGCTAGATGGATTCACAAGGGAGTTTTACCAAATATTTAAGAGAAAAAAAACCCTATCCTCCTCAGACTATTCTAAAAAACTCAAGAAGAAAGACTTCCAAACTCATTCTATGAAGCCAGCATCACCCTAGAACAAAAACCAGATAAAGACAACACAATGAAAGAGAATTACAAGCCAATATCCCTCCGGAACATAGATGCCAAAATCCTCAATAAAATTCTAGCAAATCAGATCTAGCAGGATTTATCCCAGGAATGCAAGGACAGTATAATATCCACAAATAAAAAAATGTCATACATCACATAAACAAATCGAGAGATAAAAATCACATGGTCATATCAATTGATGCAGAAAAAGCATTTGACAAAATCCAACACCCTTTTTTGATAAAAACTCTCAGCAAGGTGGGAATAAAAGGATCATACCTCAACATAATAAAAGCTATAATATATGATAAACCCACAGCTAACATCATACTTAATGGGCAAAAACTAAAACATCATACTTAATGGGCAAAAACTAAAACAGGGATGCCCACTCTCACCACACCTGTTCGACAGAGTATCCGAAGTATTAGCCATGGCAATTAGACAAGAAGGAATGAAAGGCATCCAAATAGAAAAAAAAGAAGTAAAGCTTTCCTTATTTGCAGATGACATGATATTGTATATTTAAAACCCGAAAGACTCCATAAAAAAACTAATAGACTTAATAAATGAATTCAGCAATGTAGCATGATACAAAATTAACGCAAAGAAATCTATGGCATTTCTATACACCAGTAAACTTACAGAAAGAGAGACTAAAACAGCAATCTCATTTACCATCACACCAAAAAAATTAAGAGACCTAGGAATAAATTCCACTAAGGAGGTAGAAGACCTATATGCGTAAAAGTACAGGACACTGAAAATAGAGATAAAGATGTAAACAGATGGAAGAACATACCATGTTCATGGATTGGGAGAATCAACATCATTAAAATGTCCATACTACCCAAAGCAATCTATAGATTCAATGCACTGCCCATTGAAATACCAACAGCATATTTCACCGACCTAGAAAGAACTCTCCAAAGATTCATCTGGAATAAAAAAAGATCCCGAATAGCTACAGCAATCCTGAGAAAGAATAATGAAGTTGATGGGATCTCAATACCAGATTTCAAGCTGTATTACAAAGCCACTGTTCTCAAAACAGCATAGTACTGGCACAAGAACAGGTATATAGACCAATGAAAATAGAATAGAGAATTCAGATATCGACCCAAACCGCTATGCTCAATTAATATTTGACAAAGGAGGCATGAACATACAATGGAGTCAAGACAGTCTCTTCAATAAATGGTGTTGTGAAAATTAGACAGATATATTCAATAAATGAAACTAGACCTCCAACTGTGACCATACAGAAAAATAAACTCAAAATGGATACAGGACTTCAACATAGGATGGGAAACCATAAAAATACTAGAGGAATCCACAGGCAGCAAAATCTCAGACATATGCTGAAGGTACTTCTTCACTGATACTGCTCCTAGGGCAATAAAAACTAAAGAGAAAATATACAAATGGGATCACATCAAAATAAAAAGCTTTTTCATAACAAAAGAAACCATCAACAAAACAAGAAAGCCCACTGTATGGGAGAACATATTTGCAAATCTACAGGGAACTTATACAACTTAATAAAAGGAAGATAAATGATCCAATAAAACAATGGGCAATGGACTGAAATGGAATCTTTTCGAAAGAAGACAGAAGGCCAAGAGACATATGAAAACATGCTCAAAATCACTAATTATCCGAGAGATGCAAATCAAAATGACAATGCGATACCACTGCACACTTGTCAGAATGGCTATCATCAACAAATCAACAAACAACAAGTCTTGGTGAGGATGTGGAGAAAAGTGAACTGGTGCAGGCACTGTGGAGAATATTATGGAGTTTCCTCAAAAAAACTAAAAATGGATCTCCCATTTGACCCAGCAATCCCATTCTTAGGAATATATCCTAAGAAACTAGAAACACCAATGAGAAAGAATATACACACTCTCTGTTCACAGCAGCACAATTTACAATAGCTAAGATTTGGAAACAGCCTAGGTGCCCATCAGCAGATGAGTGGATCAGAAAACTATGGTACATCTACACAATGGAATTCAATGCTGCCATAAAAAAGGAATTCTTACCATTTGTAGCAACCTGGATGGAAATGGAACATTATGCTAAGTGAAATAAGCCAATCAATGAAAGAAAAGCACCACATGATCTCACTCATTTATGGATAATAAAGAACATTATAAACTGGTGAACAAAAAGATAGATACAGAGGCAGTAAAGCATCAAACAGACTGTCAAATTACCACAGGAAGGTTAGGGAGAGGTGGGGTAGATAAGAGATCAACCAAAGGACTTGTATGCATGCATATAAGCATACCCAATGGACACAAGACACTGGTAGTGGGGTTAGGGGGACAATGGGAAGATATGTACACGTCATACATTAAAAAATGGAAAAAAATTGAGTATAAGGTAGGTGTCTCTTATGCTAATTATGTTCCACTCAACACCTTACATGTAATAAAACCTTGAACATAGTTGTTTCTCAGGCATGTAAACTGATTGGTATCATTTTATTATATAGGTGTTCCCACAACATGTATACACACAATGTCTGTAGATTCTATTACATTTTGAATATGAAATATATTTTAATAAACACTGCCTTTATAATTGGTCAAAAAAATACTATGACTTTGTAAACAAAGAAATGGTTCTAAAATTTTCTTTCACAACATAAAAAGATATTAAAATTGAAAAGGCAGATTTGAGTATAAGGCAAACTTAACTACAGATGCTTATGAGAGGGGTACATCCTGATAACTACATCCACAGTAAGTTGAAAATATCATTAAGTCGAAAATAGATTTAGCCTCCTAAACATCATAGCCTAAGCTAGCCAATTTCTACTGAATGTGTATTGCTTTGGCACCATCGTAAGTTCGAAAATCTGTAAATTAAATTATTGTCAGAAACCACATGTACATAGTTTTTATTCTATAAATAACTTGAGAAATAAAGTCAGTGGACAAAAGAGGAAAACCCCTTTGTTATATTTCACAATTCTGAGACCTAGAATTGGAAATTCTAGGATTTTTAAATTTTTATACTATAGAGCACAATATTGCTACTATTATAAGGAAGTTCCATTCTCCAAAGTGATTAAAATATTTTTAACCTTTTTTTTTCTTTACTCAAAACGTTTACTAAATGAAAAAGAAAACTAGATCAGGAAAATAAATTATTTTCTG
Source organism: Lasiurus cinereus (assembly GCA_011751065.1). Classification (NCBI taxonomy): domain Eukaryota; kingdom Metazoa; phylum Chordata; class Mammalia; order Chiroptera; family Vespertilionidae; genus Lasiurus; species Lasiurus cinereus. Next base: position 9,640,355 of record JAAGEH010000012.1, on the reverse strand, counting down.
TTTGCAATTTTTCTTGTATATGCTTTCAGGGTCATTTAAAAATAAGACCATTTCATTTGCACAAATTAAGTTCAAGTAAAAGTTTTCTTGAACAGAAACTTTGTTACCCTTGGAGAAGAGGATACAAAACTCCTGACACAGGTTAGGCTTACAGTTTTAACAAAAAACTGAGGCAATTACAAATTTTGATTGGTTTGCTTTATTATTATTTCTATATCCCCCAAAACTCTGCAGCAGAGAGCCTATTTCAAATTCTTCTAACAGTCTACTTCATGAGTTAAAAATGTACGTACTGAATAAAGCAGATATACTTAATTTTTAAGAAGTAAATCACTTTACATATTATAAGCTAGAGGCAGTTTAATGTAATGAGTTTCTTATTCTGAAAAATCTGATGGCATTATTTTAAAGCTCAGATTACACAGGTTTGTTAGCTCTTCGTTTGTTTCAAATATTATTGAGCTATACTTGAAATACATCTTCAACTCCACATTATTTATAGCTGTCCAATTAATAAAGATTTCAGCAGTAAAATATGTGAAGTATGAAGAAGCACGTAATGTTGGTAACAAATGCTTCAGAACTCCAGGAAGAAGGTTACCAAAAAGCAAAGTAAAACCAGAACAAGGAAAGGGAAGAAGGTACATTTATTTAAAATAAAAATAGCAGACAGTCTGATAATAAACAAAACCATTTATATTTCAAGTACATTCAATATTCATTGTAACAATGCATATATATTTTAAAAAGCCAAAGACCCAATAAGTAACTTTATTACAACTTTAGAAAGAAAAAAAAGTATTTTGATTCCCTCCTGCTAGAGGTCTGCCTACAAACACAACATGCTTGATCTGTGTGCCCCTTTCAAGTGTTCTGTACAGCACAGTATTGCACAATGTGTGCATTCATTCTGTAAATACAGTTTCTGAATATAGTTGCAGTTTCCTTAGGGATGATCCAGAACATGTGAGTGGCTCCGTTTAATAAAAATCTTCGTAGGCTGGAAGAGTAGTGACAACCGTTTTCCTCGGTTTTAACAAAATGTACAAAATAAACTACTAAATCTAGGTGCTTTCACATTATTTTGCATGAGTATTAAGTACAGTGTAAAATCTTGAGTTAGCCAAAACTAATGTTCTTTAAACTTTACATCAAAGTTTTCTTCATTCTTTTAGCATGGCTGATAAATGTTTTCTGCCACTCACTACTAATGCTTGTGAAACCAAAGAACTTTGAAAAAGAATATGCACTGCTGAAGAAAGATAGTTCCAAACATTTCACTGAACTTCAGTCTTAAGATACACACAGTTCCTCTTGGACAATGGACTGTGAGAGTTTTCTATCTTCAGTCTTTTCATGTCCTGGGGCATGGCAAGTAGTCTTCCGCTTAAATAATCGCAGACTCAATCGTAATAATTCATTGTCTACCATTGGAGTACTCGTGTAAGCTTGTTTTACCGTGCCCTATTTGGAGAAAACAAAATAAAACAAAACAAAAAAGTACATTATTAGTTGACAATAAAAAGATTAACTTCTAACAAAAATATAAAAGTCATAAAAATTAATTGGGGATAGATAACAGCTGTCTTGGGTATTTAACAGTAAAAGTAGGAAATGTTTTCAGACTTGAGAAATCTTATGAAAGAAAGCAGTATCTGTATCTATCTATCTATCTATCTATCTATCTATCTATCTATCTATCTATCATCTAATTTCAGAGAAGGAAAGGGAGAGACAGAAACATCAATGATGAGAGAATCATTGATCAGCTGCCTCCTGCACATCCCCTTCTGGGAATCGAACCCACAACCTGGGCATGTGTTTTGACTGGAATCGAACCATGACCTCCTGGTTTACAGGCTGATGTTCAACCATAGAGCCACACCAGCCAGGCAAGAAAGTAATCTTTAGAGGGCACCTGGCTTAACTTCTTCCCTAATGTAGGAGTCTTCTCAACAATCCCTGACAGGTAACTGACATTCATTTCTAATGAGGAAAAAAACCCAACAAAAACAGAACAAAAACACACCACACTGTGCAATCTAAGTTGAACAGTACTATTTCTTCTATATGTTGAAATAAAAATCTCTTTTATGGAGCTATACACTAACTCAATATGACTTTTATATGATAATCTTTCAGTTCTCAAAAGAGAAGCACTAAACCTTCTACACTTATTGATAAGTTAATGCTCCATAAGATGTGGGCTCTAGAATTGATGAAGTCTCCCTTGAACTAAAATGTATATCTCCATTACAGCAACTTAGAGCTACATTAGCATTTTCTGGAAGTTATTGTTATAAAATTTTGTTAAATGTTCTCTAACCATGTGTGTAATGAAGTAAAGTTTGAGTATCTCCAGCCTTCAGCCATTTATTTTCTTGCTAGGATCCTTAAAGGAACAGTGTATTCTTTGATCACATTTATAAAAATACAGAAAAACTGACTTTTTATGCATAGTTCTGTGAATTATTACTCATGCAAATTCATGACCACAGAGACATTTCATCACTGAAAAAAAACTCCCTTTGCTGCCTCTTTGTATTCATACTCTCTTTAATCCTTAACCCTTGACAAGCATTAAGTATCTTGTTATTATTCTGGAACATCTTATAAATGGAATCATACAGAATATATTATCTTTTAAGATTATTTTCTTTCACTTCATCACAATGCCTTTGAAATTCTTCCATGTTATTGATAGGCTAAAGGCTTGATTATTTATTACCAATTAGTACTTCACTATATGGAGGTGCTACTGTTTATGTATTAGCCAGTTCAACAACACTGGGCTTATTTCTAGTTTTGGAGATTATAAATAGAGTTGCTATAAACTTTTATGAAAAGGTTTTTATATGAACGTAAGTTTCATTAAAAAAAAAACACCCACACACGTTTTTATTGATTTTCAGATAGAGAGGAAGAGGGAGAGATGAGAGAGAAACATTTATCAACTGCCCTCTGCATCCCCTATTGGGGATTGAGCCTGAATCTCAGGCATGTGACCTGACTGAGAATCAAACCAGTAGTGAACTATTGGTGTATGTTAAGGTGCTCAATCCACTGAGCAACACTGGCCAAGCAAGTTTTCATTTTTTAAGGTAAATATACAGCAGTGGGATTGTTAGGTAAGTATACATTCACCCTTATAAGAAATAACGAAACTCTCTTCTAAAATAGCTCTACTATTTTGTATTGTCACCAGCAATACACTAGAGTTTCAACTGCTCTGCATTCTCACCAAATTTGATTTTTTTAGTATTTTTTTTCTTAGCTATTTGTAATAGGTTGTTAATGGTACTTCAATGAAGTTGTAACTGTATTCCCTAAAGCTAATGATGTAAAACACCTTTTCATATGCTTATCAAACATTTCATATATTCTCTCTGATGAAGTGTTTACTCAAGTCTTTTATCCCCTAAAAAAAGTGGGTTGCTTGTTTTTGAGTTCTTTATATATTCTGGATACAAGTTATTTTTCAAAATGTGATTCGCAAGTATTTTCTTCCAGTATACTTGTCTTTACATTATCTGTCACAGAATAAAAACTTTAAACTTTGAAAATCAATGATCTCAAAATAAAAAAGTTTTAATTAAAAAAACAACTGTTTTTAAAACTCTCTCCCCCCAGTTGACTGGTCTTAAGTGTATGAATCTATTTTGGGATTCTGTTTTGTTCCATGGATCTAAGTGTCTATCCCTTCACTAATACCATACCATTTGATTGCTGTGGCTTTTTAAAAAAATGTATTTTATTGATTTTTTACAGAGAGGAAGGGAGAAGGATAGAGTTAGAAACATCGATCAGCCGTCTCCTGCATGCCCCCTACTGGGGATGTGCCTGTAACCAAGGTACATGCCCTTGACTGGAATCAAACCTGCACCTTTCAGTGTGCAGGCCGATGCTTTATCCACTGAGCCAAACTAGTTAGCGCTTGTGCTGTGACTTTATAGTAAATCTTAAAATAGGGTAGTGTGAGTCTTTCCAACTTTATTAATCTTTTGTTCATCTTTAAAAATTATTTTGGCTAGCCAAAACCGGTTTAGCTCAGTGGATAGAGCGTCAGCCTGCAGACTGAGGGGTCCCAGGTTCGATTCCGGTCAAGGGCATGTACATTGGTTTCAGGCACATCTCCAGTAAGGGGCGTGCAGGAGGCGGCTGATCGATGTCTCTCTCTCATTGATGTTTCTCTCTATCCCTCTCCCTTCTTCTCTCTAAAAAATCAATAAAATTTATTAAAAAAATTATTTTGGCTATTCTAGTTGCTTTGACTTCCCATGTAAATTTTAGAATCAGCTTGTCTATATCTACAAAAAAAAAACCCTGCTGGAATTTTTACTATAACTGTGTTAAATCTGTGTATCAACTTAGGAAGAATCACAATCTTAAGTATATGGAGTCTTCCAATCTATAAATACAATATGTCTCTCCATTTATTTAGGTCTCCTTTGATTTTTTATATCAGTATTTTACAGTTTTTAGCACATAGACCCTGAACATTTTGTTAGATTTATACTTAAGCACTTCTTTTTGGGGGAGCTGTTGAAAAGGGCAATTTTATTTTCATTTCAGTTCCTAGATACAGAAATGCAATTGCTTTTTGCATCCTGATTGTATCTTGTACCTTATTATCTTACTTAGAAGTTCTAAGAATATTTTTTTAGTTTACTTTAGACTTTTTATATAGGCAGTTGTCTTTGATTAAGACAGTTTTATTTTCTTTCCAATTGTATGCTTTTATTTCTTTTTCTTGCCATACTGAACATGCTATGACTTCCAGTACAATGTTGAATAGGGGTAGTGACAGAGAACCTCCTGGCCTCACTCCTGATCTCTGAAGGAAATCTTTCAAACTTTTACCATTAAATATTACTATCTTAGCTAAGGTGTTTTTTTTTTATAGATACTCTTTATAAGGTTAAGAATCCTTATTCCAGCTAGTTGAGAATTTTTATTGTAAAGGAATACTAAATTTTGTCAAATATTTTCTTCTGCCATCAACTGATACTGTCATGTATTTTCTTCAAGTTTATAATATTAAGTCAGCCTTTTATTCAAATACACACTAGGTTGTGTTGTCGTATTCTTCTTATACATTGCTAAATTTGATGTCTTATCATATTTGAGGATTTTTATGTCCATGTTCATGAAAGACATTGACCTGCAGTTTTCTTTACTTAAGATGTTTCTGACTGACTGCAATATCAGAGTGTTTGTGGTATCATAAAATGAATTGGAAATTATTTCTGCCTCTAGTTTTCTTAAGAAATTATACAGAATTGGTGTTAATATTTTCCTTATTGTTTGGTAGATTTTGCCAGTGAAACCATCTGGGACTGCAGATTTCCTTCTCAAGTTTTGAACTACAAATTCAATAATAATAATAATAATAATAATAATAATAATAATAGACATTGCACTCTTCAGATTATCACTTTTTAAGTTTTGATAGTTTGTAGCTTTCAGAAAAATTGATTCTTTTCTTCTCATTGTCAAATTTATGTGCATAGAGTTGTTTACAGTACTGTCTGATTCTTCTAATACTTGTGAGATTTGCAGTGATATTTCCTCTTTCATTGATATTGATAATTTGTGTTTTAATTTTCACTTTATCATTATGGGTAGGGGATTGTCAATTTTATTAATTTCTTCAAAGAATCAGCTTTTGGTTTCATAAATGTTCTCTAATGTTTTTCCAGTATGAATCTTATTGATTTCTGGTATTATTTCCTTCCTTTTGCTTGCTACAGATTCTGTACTTTTTTTTTTTTTTATATTACGATGCAGCTAAGAATTCTTTTTACCCTTCACCTATCTCTTCCGCTATGAACTATAATTTAGATACTTTAAAAATCCTCCTACTAAATATAATCATGCCAATTTGTGGGGTGTTCAATGGTTTGCTACTTTCTTTTTATCAGTTGGTACCATTTACCTCCTATTCTGTACTTTTTGTTCATAGTCAATGGCCTGTGCCCAGTATGAAGGACTATAAGGTTCTGAGCAATGGTTCTCAAGAAATTTCCAGGGACATTTTTGGCTATCAAAAATTTGAAGCCATTATGGCATATCAGAGGAGGAAAACAGGGAATGTTACAAAATATTTTTTTAATAAAAAGGGGCAGGCCCTGGTTCAGTTGGCTGGAGTGTCGCCCATATACCAAAAGAGGTTGCAAGTTCAATTCCAGGTCAGAGCCCATACCTAGTTGTGAGTTTGATCCTTGGTTGGGGCACGTATGGGAAGCAAACAATTGATGTCTCTCTCTCTCTATCTCTGTCTCTCTCTTTCATCAATAAAAATATACCCCCAGGTGAGAAGAAAATATTAAATAAAAAGACACATAATTTGGATTAGATTAAAATCCACAGAATCTTTAAGTGGGGTTCCTTCCATGGACTAAACAAAAAATAATTTGAGTGTTTATTTTCCATTTAAATACCAAGGATGATATAACTATTACCATTTTAGATCCATAAGAAATTGATTCAGCACTAGCTGGTTGCTCAGTGGTTAGAGTGTTGGCCCACAGACTTAAGAGTGCCAACAAGGGCACACCTCGGTTGCAAGCTCATCACCACCCTGGTTGGGGCATGTGAAGGTATTACTGTTTCCTTCAATTAATGTGTCTTTCTCACATTGATGTTTCTCTCTGTCTCTCCCTCTCTCTTCCACCCTCTTTAAAAATCAATGGAGCCCAGCTGGCATGGCTAAGTGATTTAGTGTTGACCTATGAAGCAGGAGGTCACAGTTTCATTCCCAATCAGGGCATATACTGGTTTGCCAGCTTGATCCCCAGTGCGGGGTATGCAGGGGAACCAATCAGTAATTCTCTCATCAGTGATATTCCCCGCCCCACCCCCTTCTTTTCTGAAATCAATAAAATATATATTTTTAAAAATCAATGAAAAAGACATCCTCAGGTGAGAATTAAAAAAAAATAAACAAATAGAAGTTGATTCAGTATATACAAGTTTAGGGCACTAGTACTTGATTCTCAGAAATTTCCAGTAGAGGAAGGCTGCAAGGAGAGATGAGCACTTAAGCAATGGAATAAAGGGTACTAGGTACATATTGAAATGAGAGTGCATAGAATGATTGTAGCAAGTCTGTCAAAAGTAAATTTCAGTCAGGTCTTTAAGCAGAGAAGACTTTAAAATTTTCCTATTCCTTATATCTGTTTCCATTTTAATCTTTAGAAATGAATTCATCCCTCTCTTTCTTGTAAATTTAATGTCCTCCATAAATCTGAGTATTTTCTTTGAAGAAGTATCCTTTATTTCGCAATGCTTTCCTTAATGTTTCCAAGTAAAAAGTTAACAAATTAAATGTTTACCTAAATTTTTAGGGTCAACTCTCTTTTGTCATACTATCCCCATGCCCACCAAATCACATCCCCAAATTAAAATCCCAGTTTCTTAGCTTCAAAAAGTCTAAAATGTTTTCAATTTCTTATGATCAGATCACTTCTCAATCTAAACTAATTTCTATTTCTCTCATATTTCAATTCCTTTTAATCTTCTCAAGTAAATGCTTACATATAATCACTTGTATTTATTTCTCTTTCTTCCAACTTGATACACTGTCATAAATTATATTTCTATAAATACTGTCACCATATTCTGGGGGATATTTTTCCTTAACCCTCAATTTAAATAAACTTCTAAGATGTTTTAATATTTACAGAAACTTTTCCACAATGAAATGAAAAATATTTAAAGCAATCAAGTGAAAAGTATGTAATTCATAATACTCAATGAACACTTTGCATTTGTACCAAAACAATAATACCTTCTCATTTTTAACAAGCTGCTTTCGGATTGCAGAATCCCGTCTGAAGCATAACGCTTTACAACATGGCCCCAGATTACTAAGAAGACTTGCTCTTTCTTCTTTTCGTAGTAATGCAGCCATATTGAGAGCCCCCAATTCATGTTCAAAAAGATTGTCTGCATCTTTCAAAAACCAAAAACACACATTAAGTTTTCTTAAAATATAAAAGTAATACCAACTGCTTAGATGAATATCGACAGTCTGTACTTTATCAAAGTTACCAACATTGATGAAAATTATTTTATATTAAAGACTAGATATTTTCTGTGAAAGTCATTCAATGTGTAGTTTTGTTGCTAGCCTGAAACAAAAATAAACATTCTGACGGCCACTTTAAGTTTAAGGTACAAGAAAAGCAGACTTGGGAGCAAGAATTTAGACACTGATTACAACTATAACTGGGAAGAAAAGTTCAAGTTAAGAATTAATGAAGTCAAATTCAGAATATTACATACCATCAACTACTACTTAAAAATTCTAGATTCCAGGACTTTACTGTAGCAAGATTCAAATATAATAATATGACTACAGACGTCTTAAAAAACCAGTTAGGAATGATTAGGTGTTAGACAATCTGGAAATTTTATCCTACATTTTGGTCACTATAAAATCCTGGATAATGTGTTACATTAAAATACTTAGTTTTAAGTCAAAACATGCAAGATAGGAAAACATTATAATAGGGCCAGACAATAATCAAAATAAATTACAAAATAAGCAGTAACTTCAAAGCTAGCAATCTAAGAATTGGCAAAGAGTACCAAAAGTACCAGGTACTGCTTCTATAACAAGATGATCAAATAGGTTAATGTTGGAGCCCACAAAGGAAAGCAGTAATTAACAGATAATAAAAACAAAACAGACACATTTGATTTTTCTGAACTGTAAAGCACAGTGAGATTAGATAATTAACAAAAACCTAGTCTGAGACAATATACCTAGTAAATAAGTTATATATAGTCAATCCTATCTAATAAAGAGGGAATATGCTAAATGACCCTTATGCCATCGCAAAGATAGCAGCACCCACAGCCAATAAGAAGGGAATATGTTAATTGACTGCCCCACCCTCAAGATGGCAGTGCCCACAGCCACAAGATGGTGGTGCCCAGCCCCTCAGCCCTGCTGGGGTAGTAGGAGTGGGGTACAGCTGGGCCCACCCCCAGGTACATCCAGCCAATCCACGTGTCTGCCTCCAGAGACCCCCAGTCCCCTCAACACTCCAGCTGGCCAGGGCTGGCCCGAGGCACAGGCAAGCCTTGGATGGTGACCAGGGCCAGCCTAGGCTTGCACTGCTGGCATTAGAGGTGTAATGGGGCATCACCTTCCCCTGATCACTGGATCACCTCCCACCCAAGGGTTCCTGGACTGTGAGAGAGGACAGGTCGGGCTGAGGGGACCCCCCTCCAGTGCATGAATTTTCACGCACCAGGCCTCTAGTAGGTATATAAGAAAAGCTTAAATAAATATAAAAAAACTCAAAACTATTCACAAACTCTAGTGTCTATGAGAACTATCTGAGGAACTTTCTAAAACACAGAGCAGATGTAAAGAACCTCCAGAGCTAGACCAGGATATGTTACAGGCAAAAAAGGCAGTTACTCAGGTGATTCAGATATACAAATGTCTGAGCCAAACAATGACAGTCACATATGTATACTATTAAAAAAATAACGCACACACACAAAAAACACCATTAACTACCATTCCATTATTTAAGAATTTGCAAGGAGACCATGCCATTCTTGAAAATTACTCAAGACAAATTTCTTTGTATTAGAATTCTTTAAAAAAATATATATTTTATTGATTTTTTACAGAGAGGAAGGAGAGAGATAGAAAGTCAGAAACATCAATGAGAGACATCGATCAGCCGCCTCCTGTACACCCCACTGTGGAGATGTGCCCGCAAGCAAGGCACATGCCCCTAACCGGAATCGAATCTGGGACCTTTGAGTCCGCAAGCTGATGCTCCATCCACTGAGCCAAACCGGTCTCGGCTGTATTAGAATTCTTAACATATACTTGTAAACCTCTCTAGACTGATTAAACACATACTTGAACACAAGTAGAACAAAGGAAACAAAATAAGAGGAAAGGTGTAGCTCATAAGAATTTAATCATGTTTTGTGTTTGTTTTTTTTGCTTCTGTTTTCCCTTTGCCTTGCTTGATATTAGTTGTTGTTTGTAGTTTGCATTCATCTCCAGGTACTTGTTGCTGGCATTTGTTGGGATTAGTGGCTGTTGGAGTTTTCTCCCTATATATATAGTTTCTTCTCCCCTTTTTTCTTATTCTCTCTTACTTTTATTCTTTTTCCCAATTTCATTTTTGTACTCCTTTTTTTTCTCTCTTCTTCTTTCTCTCCTATCCATTAATTTGCTTTTTCTGGTAGTCACCTTTATTTGGTGTTATTAATATCATGAATACATTTGTGTTCAGTACCTTGTGCATTGTACTTTGTTGAGTTGTATTTTGTGCCTTTAAATCAATGCAGGAGAGAACTACATAACCAGATACCTGAAGAGAGACCATGGCAAGACAAAGAAACAGACTGCATATGAAAGAAAAGCAGGTATCACCAGAAAAAGAAGTAAATGAAATAGAGGCAAGCAACTTGCCAGAGAAAGAATTCAGAGAAATGGTGATGAGGTGGATGAAAACAATGGAAGACAAATTCGACAATATGTGTAAGAACCAAGAAGAAATAAAAAATGACATTCCTACTGTAAAGAACTCAATAAAGGACAACAAGAGTAGACTAGAAGAAGCAGAGGACTGCATCAGTGAGCTAGAAGACAAGGTAAGAAAAAATACCCAAGTACAGCAGCTTCTAGAAAAAAAATTAAAAAGCAGGAGAGCCTAAGGGAACTTTGGAACAACATGAAACAAAACAACATCCACATAATAGGAATGCCAGAAGGAGAGGAAAATGAGCAAGGAATAGAAAATCTGTTTGAAGATAATAATGACAGAGAACTTCCTTGATAGGGAAGAAAAAACCCACACAAATCCAAGAAGCTCACAGATTCCCAAGCAAAACAAACCCCAAAAGACTGATACCAAGGCACATTATAATTAAATTGGCAAACACCAACAACAAAGTAAGAAGCTTAAAAGTGGCCAGAGAGAGAAAGTTACCTACAAAGGAAGCCCCACCTGGCTAGTGACTGATTTCTCAACAGAAACTCATCAGGCCAGAAGGGAATGAAATGAAATATACTAAGTCATGAAAAGAGGGTCTGAATCCAAGAATACAGTACCCAGCAAGGCTATTAATCAAAATTGAAGGTGAAATTAGGAGCTTTACAGACAAAAAAGGACTAAGGGAGTTTATTCCCACCTAATCAGCAATGCAAGAAATGCTAAAGAGTATGTTGTAAAAAAAACAGACATAGGAAGTGAAGAAGGAACACAGGGGTAAAGAATAAAAATGGCGACAAACAAGTACGTTTCAATAATAACTTTAAATGTAAATGGATTAAATGCCCCAATCAAAAGCCATAGGGTAACAGATTGGATAAGAAAACATGGCCAAAACCAGTTTTGCTCAGTGGATAGAGTGTTGGCCTATGGATTGAAAGGTCCCAGATATAAAAAAATCTTGTAATTCAGAGCCATCTACTGGAAAATAATAGAAAGACCTCTTCAGCTTCTATAAGCCATACTTATAGGGAGAAAAATGAGTAGCAAATCAGAATAGCCAATACCATGAATGACCACAGTAATGAATAATAATGCAAAGAAAATTAAAAATTCCCAGAAGTCAAGCTGTAACACATGAAAATATGTCATGGCAACAAACGACAAGGAAAACACAACAATACAAAACCTATGGAATACAGCGAAAGCAGTCTTGAGACAGAAGTTCATAGCTCTACAAGCCTACTGCAAAAAACAATAAACAATGGTAATAAATTATTTACTCTACAACTCAAAAGAGTTAGAAAGAGCAACAAGAAAAGCCCAGTGTAAACAGAAGGAAGGAAATAATGATCAGAACAGAGATAAACGACATAGAGACCAATGAAACAATTCAAAAGATCAACAAAACCAAGAGCTGGTTCTTTGAAAGGATAAACAAGATTAATGGACCTCTAGCCAGGCTCACCAAGAAGCAGAGAGAGAGGATCCAAATAAACAAAACCAGAAATGAAAGAGGAGAAATAACAGACCCCACTGAAATACAAATGATTGTTAAAAAATACCATGAACAATTCCATTCCAACAAACTGAACAACCTGGAGGAAATGGACATATTCCTAGAAAAATATAACCTCCTAAAACTCAATCAGGAAGAATCTAAACATCTCAATAGGCCAATAACTATGTAAGAAATTGAAGCAGTTATCAAAAAGCTTCCAGCAAACAAAAACCTGGGCTAGATGGCTTCACAGGGGAGTTTTACCAAACATTCAAGAAAAAACTAAAACCTATCCTCGTTAGAGTATTCCAAAAAATTCAAGAGGAAGGAACACTTCCAAGCTCCTTCTATGAAGCTAGCATCACCCTAACACTAAAACCAGATAAAGACAATGCAATGAAAGAGAATTACAGGCCAATATCCCTCCGGAACATAGATGCCAAAATTCTCAACAAAATTCTAGCAAATCAGATCCAGCAGTACATTAGAAAGATCATACACCATGACTAAGTAGGATTTATCCCAGGGATACAAGTACGGTACAATATCCACAAATTAATAAACATAGTAGATCACATAAAGAAACTGAGAGATTGCCGAAACCGGTTTGGCTAAGTGGATAGAGCGTCAGCCTGTGGACTGAAAGGTCCTGAGTTCAATTCCGGTCAAGTGCACGTACACTGGTTGTGGGCACATCCCCAGTAATGTAGGAGGCGGCTGATTGATGTCTCTCTCTCATCGATGTTTCTAACTTTTTATCCCTCTCACTTCTTCTCTGTGAAAAATCAATTAAATATATTAAAAAAAAAAAGAAACTGAGAGATAAAAATCACAGTCATATCAATTGATGCAGAAAAAGCATTTGACAAAATCCAACACCCTTTCTTGATAAAAACTCTCAACAAGGTGGGAATAGAAGGATCATACCCCAACATAATAAAAGCTACATATGATAAACCTGCAGCTAACGTCATACTCAATGGGCAAAAACTAAAACCATTTCCTCTAAGAACAGGAACAAGACAGGGATGCCCACTCTCACCATTCAACATAGTACTAGAAATATTAGTAATTGCAATTAGACAAGAAGAAGAAATAAAAGACATCCAAAATGGAAAAGAAGTAACCTGTCCTTATTAGTAGATGATATGATACTGTACATAAAAAACCCAAAAGACTCCATCAAAAACTAATAGACTTACTAAATGAATTCGGCAAGGTAGCAGGATACAAAATGAACTCCAAGAAATCTATGGCATTTCTATATACCAATAGTGAACTTACAGAAAAAGAGACTAAGAAAGCAATCCCATTTACCATCATACAAAAAACATTAAGATACCTAGGAATAAAGTTAACTAAGGAGGTAAAAACCCATATGCAAAAAAATGGACACCGAAAAAAGAGGTAGAGGAAGACGCAAACAAATGAAAGAACATACCATGTTCTTCATGGGTTGGAAGAATCAACATCATTAAAATGTCCATACTACCCAAAGCAATGTACAGATTCAAGGCACTCCCCTTTAAAGTACCAATGGCACAGTTCACAGACCTAGAAAGAACTCTCCAAAGATTCATCTGGAATAAAAAAAGACCCTGAATAGTCATAGCAATCCTGAGAAAGAAGAAGAAAGTAAGTGGGATCTCAATACCAGATTTCAAGCTGTATTACAAAGCCACTGTTCTCAAAACAGCATGGTACTGGCACAAGAACAGGTATATAGATCAATGGAATAGTATAGAGAACCCAGATATCAACTGGAACCCTCGTGCACTGCTGGTGGGAATGCAGACTGGTGCAGCCACTGTGGGGAACAGTATGGAGTTTCCTCAAAAAACTAAAAATGAAACTCATATTTGACCCAGTAATCCCACTTCTAGGAATATATCATAAGAAACTAGAAACACCAATCAGAAAGGGGTGAACATATGCACCCCTATGTTCATAGCAGCACAATTCACCATAGCTAAGATTTGGAAACAGCCTAAACGCCCATCAGCAGATGAATGGATTAGAAAACTATGGTAAATCTACACAATGTAATACTATGCTGCTATAAAAAAGAAGAAATTGTTACCATTTATAGCAGCATGGATGGACCTGGAGAGCATTATGTTAAGTGAAATAAGCCAGGCATTGAAATAAAAATACCACATGATCTCACTCACTTATAGAAAATAAAGAACATCATAACTTGATGAACAAAAAGATAGACACAGAGGCAGTAAAGCACGGAACAGACTGTCAAATTACAGCAGGAAGACTGTGGAGTGTTGGGAGGGAGAAAAAAAGATAACCAAAGGACTTGTATGCATGCATATAAGCACAGCAATGGACACAAGACAGTGCGGGGGGAGAGGGGGGGGTTGGGCTGGAGAGGAGGGGGCGGGGGGGGGTGGGATGAGGACATACTACAAGGGGTAGGGGAGGCTGGAGGAAGGTCTATGAAGAAAAAAAGGAGGTATATGTACTACTATATGTAATACTTTAAACAATTTAAAAAAATAAAGAATTTAATCATACTATTTGAAAAAACCTATAAAAAAGCAATTTAATTTGACTGTTGAACAAGGTGGGAACTGGGGGAAGGGAGTGCTAATCCACTGCACAAAAATCTGCCTATAACTTTGAGTCCCCCCAAACTCAGTTGTTCCTTAGAATCCACAGGGGAATTGGTTCCATGATTCCCCACAGGTACTAAAACCCAGAGATGCACAAGTCCCTTATATAAAACTAGAGGACCGGTGCATGAAATTCATGCACTCACAAGGGTCCCTTAGCACTGCCTGTGCCCTCTTGAAGTCCAGAAGCCCTTGGGGGATTAAAATTAGTCCTTCAGGTTCAGTAAATTTTAGGCCTCAAAAATCTGTTAGTCCCTGATGGTTTGGGTCCCCAAAAGGGTTCGGATTCATTCATTATGTTTATTTGCTCCTTTTAATTCTTTTTCTAGAGGGAGAGTGCAGACAGTTTTTTAGTCAGTAATTTTTATAATAAGAATTGTATTGGGCCGAAACCCATTTGGTCTGTGGACTGAAGGGTCCTGGGTTCGATTCCAGTCCAGGTTGCGGCACATCCCCAGTTGGGGAGGGGAGGGATGCAGAAGGCGGCTGATCAATGTCTCTCTCATTGATGTTTTTGACTCTCTATCCCTCTCTGTAAAAAAATCAGTAAAATATATTAAAAAACAAACAAACAAACAAAAAAGAATTGTATTGGAACCTGCTCCCTTGGTTGTTCAGGGATTTACCTTACCAGGAACTCATAGAGCCTTTAAGCCCTTTGAAGATAGGGACAGAGCTGTATTATGTTTCTATAATACAGGCACAAAATTAATACAACTTTCATAAATATTTGTTGAAGAAACAGATAAATTTCAGTGCCATGAGGCATTACTTTTCCTTCTGCTCCCTATCTTTATTGAGACTCTTGTGCAAAGCATAAGACTGAGGGAATGAGCAGGTAGAGCGAAGTTGCTTTTTCCAAACCCTAGATTCCATACTTTGAGTTTGCATAGTAGATGCATTTCTGAAGGGCATTTTGAATTGGGCATATATCAACTCCTTTTATGTTATATTCATAGAGATTATTTTTAATGATTAAATGTTTCGGACTATGAGGTACAAAATTATTTTGCTTATTTCAAGAATCTTTGTGCTTCTTTCTGTAGTAAAGTGAATTATCACATGGTAAGTCTATTTGGGGAAGGGGTTTTCTTAAAATGGGGCACACTAGTACTAAATTTGGTTCTAACAATGACTAATTCTCACACCATGTGTGGAGTTAGATGGCTGTTGGACATAACCATTTCTTTTGGTCCCTTTGCTCCCAACTGGAGGTTATGTCTTGACCCCCCATAACCTCTCTGTCATGGTGTCAGTTGGCGGGGCGTCTACTGCCTGAGGCCTTGGCAGTCAGCCGGGCATCAGCCTTCCCAAGATGGCAGCAACTCGGATTAATGAGAATCAGGGGTAGAGGCCCATTGGCAGAAGTGGGGCAGGAAGAGCTTTTGGGCAGGCCAACTGAGCCCAGTGAACTTGAACCAGCAGCTTCCCTCCTCCTTCTCCTTCTGGGCCAGCAGCTGGATGGCTGAGGGGAGTGGCAGCCCCTGGCAAGGCCAGGTGCAGGCTCATGAGGGTGGGAAGCCTGAGGCACTGGTTGCGACCAGGCACTTTCCCCCTGGCTTTTGGAGGTAATTGAGGGCAGGGATGCATCCCAGCCTCTGCACTGCCCCCTTCCCCACTGCTGGGTAGGACATTGCAGGGGAGGGGCTATGGATTCCTAGCCGAGATCCACCCTCCCAAGAGGCGGGTTGTGGGCCACTGGACCCTTGGGGGTGGGAAGGAGAATCTGGGCCCATCCCGCAGAGAGTCCCTAGTGAGGGTGTCTGAGCGGCAGACGGGTAGCGGGTGACTAGAGTAGGAAAAGAAACTGGCTTTGGGCCTGATAGATGAGTCCTGGTGTATCGTATTTGTGCACTGGAGGAGTGTCCCTCAGCCAGCCTGCACCCTCTCCAATCTGGGACCCTTCAGGGATGTCTGACTGGCTGTTTAGTCGGACATCCCTCTCACAATCTGAGATTGCTGGCTTCTAACCACACTCCTGCCGACGTGATTGATGCCTAACTGCTCCCCTGCCGGCCTGATCACCCACAACTGCCCTCCCCTGCTGGCCATTTTGTGACGACGTGGGGGCAGTCATCTTGTGATGATGTGAGGGTGAGACGCCACCTAGGCTTTTATTAGTATAGATGGCGTAGAACAATTCATCCATGGATTCCTAACTGTGGATCAAAAGTACTGCTTTTCACCCAAGGTGACTTGTATGTACATTCAAAAATCGACATATAAATGCACCCACACAGTTTGAACCCATGTTGCTCAATAGTTAAATGTTGCATACAATTAGATTTATACTTTAAATTAAGAATTTAAGATTCCTGGAATATTTTTAAAAGTTACATATAGTGTTGTCCAGCTGGTGTAGCCCAGTGGTTGAGCATAGACCCATGAACCAGGAGGTCAGGACTTGATTCCTGGTCAGGGAACATGCCCAGGTTTTAGGCTCAATCCCCAGTAAGGGGTATGCAGGAGGTAGATGACCAATGATTCTCTCCTTATTGATGTTTATGTCTGTCTGTCTTTCTCCCCCTTTCCCTTTCTCTCTGAAGTAAATAAAAATATATTTTTAGCCGAAACCGGTTTGGCTCAGGGGATAGAGTGTCAGCCTGTGGACTAAAGGGTCCCAGGTTTGATTCTGGTCAAGGGCATGTACCTTGGCTGTGGGCACATCCCCAGTAGGGGGTGTGCAAGAGGCAGCTGATTGATTTTTCTCTCACATGGATGTTTCTAATTCTCTATCCCTCTCCCTTTCTCTCTTAAAACAATCAATAAAAAAATATTAAAACAAATTTAAAAAATATTTTAAAAATTGCATATAGTGCTCTAGCCAGTTAGGTCAGTGATTAGAGTGTCTGCCCACAAACTGAGGGTATTGGGTTTGATTCTGCCCAAGGTCACCACCTACCTACAGGCCCTGATTGGGGCACGTGTAGGAGGCAACCAAAAGACGTGACTTTCACATTGATGTTTCTCTTTCTGCTTCTCTCCCTCCCTTCTACTCTCTTAAAAAAATAAATCAATGAAATATGCTCAGGTTAGGATTAACAACAACAAAATTACATATGGAATGTGGGGATTGGGGCACTGAAAGAGACCCAGTAAAATAGAAAAATTGGTATAAATTATTTCACAAATACTGAATACATACTATGTGTCAGGTAGTTTTCTAGGTGATGGCATAATTAATAAGGACATATCATTAGACACTGGATAGAGCAGTAAAGTTACATTTAGTAACAAGACAAGTTACATTTCTTAGAAAACTTATATTCAGCATCATATGTCAGTTCTCTAATAAAGCAATCATAGCAAAATATAGGACTGACTGGTAAAGAACAGTCAAATCCCTCTCTATAGTGTGTATTTTCTTTACTGAGTGTAAGCCAGGGTCAAACTGTACTAGTATACTATAGTTAGCAAAATTAAACTAGATTTTAACTTAAAAATGCCATTTGCAAAAGTTATAGGAGTCATCAGAGGTGGATAAGCCTTTAGGGGTTTTATTTACTCATTTTTGTCCAAAGGAATTACTTAAGATCACAGAACAACCAAAAATGGTAGAAAGAGTAGAGCAATAACCTAAGACTTTGATCACCTGTCAGGCTATACACATACACAATTATAATTTATATATGTTTCATAAACATACATTCTCTGTTTATTGAAAAATATTAAAATCAAGAGTTTTACTGATTATGCTAGCAGCTGAAAGGATATGGATTCATGAAATTCTTAAAACATTTTTTATATTAATAAAAAGCTTAATTCTTTAAACTTCTTTATTCTAATGAACATTATATAAAAGTGAATAACGTTACTTTCACTTTTACCTCCTTTCCACATGCCCTCCTCATTTTTGTCTTGATAAGGTCTAAAATCAATGTGATAAAACAGTTTCAAATGAAAGAATAGCAGTTAATGTTTACTGAGTGTTACAACACATCAGAAACTGTTCCAAGTATTTTACTTGTAATAACTCATATGTTCCTCCTAACAATCATATGAAGTTGGTGGTGTCATTGTTCCCAGCTTAAGATGGTGACACTAACACAAAGATGAAATAATAGCTAGTAAGTGCTGTGTGTATTGGAATCCAGACCATTTGGCCCAGAGACCCAGTTTTTAACAACTTTGTTCAAGGTTCAACTTACACAATTGTATTTGGGTAGGATTCCCCATTTCCCAGAAAAAAAGGTTGCCAAGACATCCAATTTGCTTAGATATGGAACTATCTAGTCTACTTCCCTACGATCTGCTTCATTTAGCCCTGGTTAAACCATTGAGTATTTTGTTCAAAGTAATTTTGATATAGAAAGATAATTATGCTATTTTTACAATTTTTCTATGAGCTTAAGTTTTTCTCAAAATAAATTATAAAAAGAAATTCTCGGGGGATAAGAACACATATGTAATACCTTAATCAATAAAGAAATTAAAATGCAAAAAAAATTCTCACCATGAGAATTAAATAAGTGGTTCCTCAAAAAAAAAAAAAAAAGATATATCCAATATTATTAGTGCTACATCAGAACATAATCCTTTTCAAAGGTATCTTAGTATTTATCACACATAATGTACAATCAAGGTAGAATAGAATTACCTTTGGGTTTTTCTAAGAGTCTCTGACATGTTTCTTTGACTTTAGTGAAGAGTTCAGAACCTGCCAGCTTTTTAGAAATTCCAACTCTCAGCATAACAGCCCCAGGTGTGAATTTTAAGAGTGCAGCCCCAGGCTCTCGTGGTTCTTTTGGATGCTTTGGCATAAGACCAGACCAATCCACATCTATCACATCTAATGGATCTGTAAAAAGTTAAAGAACAGGAATATTTTTACATCAAGAAATAGTATTCTTGTTATCTAGAGAGAAATATAAATTGTAAAACATGAAAAACCATTAAATAATACTTTAAACCAAAAATGCCATATTTTAAAAATGAAAGCTTTCTAAAAACACTCATATTTAGAATCTAAGGACCCTTACAAATAAACAACAAAACTTTTCCACCAAAAGAAAACAGGCAAACAAACAAAACCCCAAACAAACTTATTCCTACAAATTGCTTGAGAGATCCCAATGAAAGAACTCCCATTATTTCAAAAAGAATAATAGGTCTGACCTTCTGAAACTTGTTATCAGAATCTTTTCACAAGTTAAATCTAGGAATCTATTTGGCATTCATGTGTACATACACATGCATGCATAAAAATTTTACTTTTTAAAAACAAATAATTCAGAGAGAATCCAAGATGGCGGCATAGGTAAACACCTACACTGCTGCCCCGCACAACAATTTCAAAACTAAAACGAAAAGACAGACATCATCCAGAACCACAGGAAAGCTGGCAGAGTGGAAATTCTACAACTAGAAGGTAAGAGAGGGACTCACAGAGACCCAGAGGAGCTGTAAAAGCTGAGGTATGGAGACGCGCGCGTGGAGAGAGCGAGAGAGGGCAAACCTGGCTGGCTTTCTCTGGCGGGAGGGAGATGGAGACTCTCAAAGGCACTGAATTCCTTATCCTACGACACTAAATCCCAGATCCAGCCAAAACTCATATGGGGGTAGCTTGAACTGTGAAAAGGGAGAAGTGCAACAAAACTTAGGGGATTCGCAAAAAATCAGGAGTCTGGTGGCACGCACGGCACTGCGCCGCAGAGGACCGACTGCTGATTGTGCTGCTGGCTTTCACAAGTGGGTGGGAGACATACCCTCCCAACTGTGCCACTTCTAACTCCACTAAACCCCAGTTTCGGGCAAAACCCTGGGGACCCAGACTCGGGTAGTCCCGAAGCACAGGGGAGCCGGAGGGGCAGCAGCCTAGAGGCACTGCGAGACAGCGCACACGCACAGGGATTATTGAGTCACATGAGACTCAGGGGCCGTGGAGGGCGGGCCCGACTAGAAGGCAAGGTGGTCCCTTAAGCCCTGAGACTCCACCCATCTAAAGCTCAACAGAGAGGCTTTTGTGGTTTTTCAAGTCTGGTATCATAAGGCTGAATCCAACACAGAAGATCTCCCAGCATAGTGAAAATGCCGAGACAAGGGAAGAGATCACAAACAAAACAAATGGGGAAAACAAACGACTGGATATAGAGTTCAAAATCACGCTTATAAGGTTTTTCAAGAATATCCTAGAAAAGTTGGATAAAGTTAGCAAGTCCCAAGAGGAGATGCAAAGGGACCAACTAGAGATGCAAAAAAGATCCAACTAGAGATGATAAAGGACCAAATAGAAATTAAACATACACTGACTGAAATAAAAAATAATATACAGAGTCCTAACAGCAGACTCGAGAAATGCAAGAATCAAGCCAAAAATTTGAAATATAAAGAAACAGAAAACACTCACTGAAAAAGCAAGGAGAAAAGAATCCAAAAATGTGAAGATAATGTAAGGAGCCTCTGGGACAGCTTCAAGCGTATCAACATCAGAACTGTGGGGGTGCCAGAAGAGAGAGAGCAAGATACTGAAAACCTATTTAAAGAAACAAGGACTGAAAACTTCCCACATCTGGTCAAAGAAATAGACTTACAAGTCCAGGAAGTACCCAGAACCCCATATAAAAGGAATCCAAAGAGGACTACACCAAGACACATCATAATTAAAATACCAAGAGCAAAAGACAAAGAATATTAAAAGCAGCAAGAGAAAAACAATTAATTATCTACAAGGGAGCACCCATACGACTGTCAGCTGATTTCTCAACAGAAATGATGCAGGCCAGACGGGAGTGGCAAAAAATATTCAACGTGATGAATAGCAAGAACCTACATCCAAGAATAATCTATCCAGCAAAGCTATCATTCAGAATTGAAGGGCAGATAAAGAGCTTCACAGAGAAGAAAAAGCTAAAGGAGTTCATCAACTCCAAACCAGTATTATATGAAATGCTGAAAGGTACTCTTTTAGAAGAAGAAGAAGAAAAAGGTAAAAGACAAAAAATTATGAACAACAAATACATATCTATCAACAAGTGAATCTAAAAATTAAGTGAATTAAAAATTTGATCAACAGAATAAACTGGTGAATATAATAGAATCAGGAGCACAGAAAGGGAGTGGACTGATAATTCTCAGGGGGGAAGGGGAGAGGGGTGTACAGGGAGTGACTGGACAAAAATCATATAGCTATGGACTCATCAATTGGGAGGGAAGGTCCTAAGGGTAGAGGGAGGGGTGGGAGCGGGGTGGAGGGGAGCTATGGAGGGGAGAAAAGAGAGACAAATGTAATAATCTGAATAATAAAGATTTAATTAAAAAAACAAGAATAACAACAAATAATTCATTTGGAAATTGCTTTATAACTCGGGTAGTTGGTCTTATAAATATTAAGATCAAATAATCCATCTATGATAAGGAGTAGTTTAACAAATTAAAATGTTCTATTTAAAAATACACAGTAACCAATAAGAAAGATAATAATCATACATACCTTCTGCATTAGTAAAAAGAAGTCATGAAATATAGGAGCAAATTAAGAGAAAATCAAATGTAATATTCTACATTCTCAGACAAAACAAAGACCCTCACTATGATTAAAAACAAACAAACTCCAAAACTTGTTAGTACCAACCAATCTAAATGGGGTGATTGATATAATCAACAGAGTTAAGCTCTGGCAAGGCATAAAGTCGTGTAAATGAAAATAATTACTGAATTTAGAAAATTGTAGAAAGAGATATAGAAATTATTGCTCAAATATAATTTCAACTCTTATAAATTTCTGAACAGTCATTTCCAAAGTTGGTTTATGGCACCACAGTTGTGAAGCTCTGTATCATATACTTACTATCTACAACACTGCCAGAAAAGCAGGACTATTTGGCTAGATTCCAAGTTATATAAAATATGAATCTTAAACTCTGAAAAGGAAATCTTACAATTTTGCTATTTTAAATGAGGCCTTTCTTATTCAAAGGCAAAGTGTACTTAAAAATGATTGCAGCATTTTTATTGACTATAATTATTAACAATTACTACAATTTTCATTTTATTGGACTGTCAATGTTACTTAAAACACAAAGGGGGAAGTTCTAACTGACTTTATTCAATTCTTATAGCATAAAAGGGTACAAAAATATCTTCATGCCATAAATCATGTAATTTTTACGATCAATCACCTCTGCAAATGATTACCTGGCATCTTCTCCTCATCCTGCTGGTCTTCCCTCTTTTCAGCATCACCTGCCAGAATTTCATCTAGTTCATCATCACTGATTGGCTCATATCCTTCTCCAGCACCTGATCCTAATGAATGTGCATCATCTAACTTGGATTCATCATCTCCTGCTAATTAGAAAAAGTAATCTCATGTCAAAGAGAGTGTTAAAGGAAAGAATGTCTAAGTCAAACCAAAGATGTAGAGGCTGTGTCACTAAAAAAAACCCAGAAAAGTATTTTCACTAGAAAATGACATTTTTTAATTATTCAAAAACACTTGAATAAAAAACCTAAAAAAATATAGTCAAATTTAATTTTAATGGCAAGAACACCATAGAAACAGCCATATAAAAATAAGTTAAAATATGTGAAATAGAAGCTAACATGTTAATGTTGATTATATATTATATAACATAATTTTATACAGTTAAACTTTTAAGTAAATCCAGACAAATAGACTTACCTTCAAAAGGATGCATTGATTGCTTTACTTAAACTCATATGTTTTTATTTATTTTTAGAAAAAGCAAAGGGGAGAGAGAAACATTGATGTAAAAAATATCAATAGGCTGCCTTCCCACATGGGTCCTGACTGGGGATCGAACCTCCAATCTAGGTATGTGCCTTGACCAGGAAATCAAATCTTCAAACTTTTGGTGTATAGGATGACACTCAAATCAAATGAGCAACCCAACCAGCACAAAACTCATTAGTTTTTTTAAAAACTTGAAAACCTGTTAATAAAATTTAGCTCATATAAATGACTTTATAGCAGTGAAGTAAAAATGTAAAAGTGCTATTAATTCTCCCCCTATATCACAATTCACCTTCCCTGTCCCAACATTATTCTTTAATGAACATAATTTTATAAATAATGCTGTAATATAATTTTAACACATTTTTATTAGTACCACTGGTATATATTCTACTTCTTGATTTTATCAACTTTTCTCAACCACCTACACCCCTAGTGAGTTAGTTGTAAACTTCAATTATCCAAAAATTAGAGTACATTTAATGTTTCTAATCATTAGTTATGAATATACTTTATTAAGTTTACAACACTAGTTTTCAAAATACAACAGTATGCTTTATAAATATTTTCAACAAATAAAATATAATTAACTATGAGATGTTTCTAAGCCTTCTAATAATTTTCTATTTTATTAAATTCTGTAATAATCTCTCCATACCCTCACCAATTCACTTATAAGATAACCAATTTAAATAACTTCATTATATAAATACTAGTGGCCCAATGCACGAATGAAGATTCATGTAAGAATGGGTTTTCATTCCCCTGGCTGCCAGCACCACCTTTGCTCTGGCCGGAGCCTCCTTTCTGCCTTCCCATGCTGCCCAGAGGCCCTGAATGGCTGGGGTGGTGAGGAATGCCTGTGTTGTCACCCACTAGGTGTCTGTGCATGCAAATTAACCCGCCATCTTTATTAGGTTAATTTGCATACTCACTCCTAATTAACTGGTGTTGCAAAGGTACGGTTAATTTGCATCTTTCTCTTTTATTAGGTAGATACATCAAGTGTAAATGTTGGGATTTCTCAATTTTCAAGTTTATCCAATTCATTTTCCTACTATAGGTGAATAAAATGTTTCATCTCACAATATGTAATTCACCTATATATTTCTATGCTATGTTATCAATGACCACCACCAATGAATGATATAGTTTAAAAAAAGGGTCACAAGAGACCTATTATAATCATTAGTTTAATTATATTCAATTATATACCTCCATTAGTGTTATGTCTCCCGAACTGATGTTATATGAACTCAAAATTGAGAGGAAAATGTAATTGAAGAACGCTGAGTGTTTTTGTCAAATCAAGTAGATAAATGTTTAACAGATGACATATTGGAATATTAATTCAGATAACTAAAGATGTAAGGATGTTTCATTTTAAAAGAATGTAAATTTTACTCTGGGCCCAATGCTATAAGATAGTCAATAAAATATTACTGTTTATATACTAAGAATACCAGAAGTTTCTTTGGGGGCTTGAAGTAGACAGGTTATGAGAGAACAATGGTGTAAGCGCTGATATCAGAACTAGACAGTGCCATGGAGATAGAATTCCCAATTTTTCAGGGAGAGTCATAACTGTTGTTACCTAGGCTATAATTTAGCAAAGGATAAAATGTAGAACATATATGTATACTCAAAATACATTTTCACTTATCTACTATTTATTGTTTGCTTGCTATAGTATCAATGATAAAAAAAAAAAGAAAAGGTAAGGTCCTTTATAACTCTGGAGAGAAATCCAAATAATTATAAAATAATTATAGTACAGTGCAGGGATGCCATAAAAGATGTATACAATTTAAAGACTAAGACTTTAGCAGAGGAGGCTTCTTAGAATAAATAATCCATAAACTGAGACTTGCAGTTTGAATTAAAATGAGAAGATAAAAGGGAAAATGTCTATGAGACAATGAGAAAAGCAGGTACAAAGAAGGCTAAAGAATGGAACCCTTTCAGAGAATGCAGAGGCATGAGTCAATCTGTATGGTAGACTGGGAGTGAAGGACAAAGAATGACGTTCCAGAGGAGAATCCAAGATGGCGGCATAGGTAAACACCTACACTGCTGCCTCGCACAACAATTTCAAAACTAAAACTAAAAGACAGAACGGACATCATCCAGAACCACACGAAAGCTGGCTGAGTGGAAATTCTACAACTAGAGGGGATGAGAGGGGCTCACGGAGACCCAGAGGAGCTGCAAAAAGCTGAGGTATAGAGACGCGCGCGTGGAGAGAGCGGGTGACGGAGAGCCTGGCTGGCTTTCTCTGGCGGGAGGGAAACGGAGACTCTCAAAGGCACTGAACCCCTTATCCTATGACACTAAACTCCAGATACAGCGGAAACTCACACAGGGGGAGTTTGGACTGTGAAAAGGGAGAGGTGCATGGAAATTTAGGGGAGTCGCAAAAGATCAGAGGCCTAATGGCGCGCACGGCACTGCGCGCAGAGGACAGACTGCTGATTGTGCTGCTGGCTTTCGCGAATGGGTGGGAGACAGACCCTCCCAACTGTGCCACTTCTGACTCCACTAAGCCCCTGTTTCGGGTGAAACCCTGGGGAGCTATACTCATGTGGTCCTAGAGCGCAGGAGAGCCCGAAAGGCAGTGGCCTAGAGGCACTGTGCTCGCACACAAGGACCGCTCCAGCGATTACCCAGACACATGAGACTCAGGGGCCGTGGAGGGCGGGGCTGACTGGAAGGCAAGGCCGTCCCTTAAGCCCTGAGACTCCACCCATCCCAAGCTCAACAGAAAGGCTTCTGCGGTTTTGCAAGTCTGGTATCAAGGCTGAATCCAACACAGAAGTTCTCCCGGCATAGTGAAAATGCCGAGACAAGGGAAGGGATCACAAACAAAAGAAATGGAGGAAAACAAACAACTGGATATAGAGTTCAAAACCACCCTCATAAGGTTTTTCAAGAATATCCTAGAAAAGTTGGATAAAGTTAGCGAGAGCCAAGAGGAGATGAAAAAGGACCAACTATAGATGCAAAAGATCCAACTAGAGATGGAAAAGGACCAACTAGAGATGGAAAAGGTCTAACTAGAAATTAAACATATACTGACTAAAATAAAAAATATTATACAGAGTCCTAACAGCAGACTAGAGAAAGGCAAGAATCAAGTCAAAAATTTGAAATATAAAGAAGCAAAAAACACTCAACTGGAAAAGCAAGAAGAGAAAAGAATCCAAAAATGTGAAGATAATGTAAGGAGCCTCTGGGACAGCTTCAAGTGTACCAACATCAGAATTGTGGGGGTGCCTGAAGAAGAGAGAGAGCAAGATACTGAAAACCTATTTAAAGAAATAATGACTGAAAACTTCCCACATCTGGTAAAAGAAATAGACTTACAAGTCCAGGAAGCACACAGAACCCCATATAAAAGGAATACAAAGAGGACTACATCAAGACACATCATAACTAAAATACCAAAAGCAAAAGACAAAGAGAGAATATTAAAAGCAGCAAGAGAAAAACAGTTCCTTACCTACAAGGGAGCACCCATACGACTGTCAGCTGATTTCTCAACAGAAACAATGCAGGCCAGACGGGAGTGGCAAGATATATTCAACGTGATGAATAGCACAAACCTACAACCAAGAATAATCTATCCAGCAAAGCTATCATTCAGAATTGAAGGGCAGATAAAGAGCTTCACAGAGAAGAAAAAGCTGAAGGAGTTCATCAACACCAAACCAGTATTATATGAAATGCTGAAAAGTACTGTTTTAGAAGAGGAAGAAGAAAAAGGTAAAAGATAAAAAATTATGAACAACAAATACATATCTATCAACAAATGGATCTAAAAATTAAGTGAATTAAAAATTTGATCAACAGAATAAACTGGTGAATATAATAGAATCAGGAGCACAGAAAGGGAGTGGACTGATAATTCTCAGGGGGAAAGGGGTGAGGGGTATACAGGGAGAGACTGGACAAAAATCATACACCTATGGATGAGGTCAATGGGAGGGAGGTAAGGGGATAGGAAAGGGTGGGAGTTGGGTGGAGGGGTGCTATGGAGGGGAAAAAAGAGAGACAAATGTAATAATCTGAATAATAAAGATTTGATTAAAAAAAAAAAGAAAGAATGATGTTCCATATAGCGGATGCTGGCTCTGAATGAGCTAAAGGGCTGTTGTGAACTTTTCAGGGTTCCAATTCTAGGAATGGGGAGCACAAATAGTATTCTATAGTCCATCTGTCATTAAATGCCGTTTCAGGTAGTGTTATTTTCATATACACATTTCTTCTCTACTGCCATAGAAACAGAAACCACTAATAGTTTTTTAAATCCTTTTCAGAACCAAGAAATCCCTTCAATTTTTATGATTTCTTCTATTTTTTTTTAAACATCTAAACACCATGCAACTAAGTAATCTTTTATTTAGGTTTATTTGAAGGAAGTCTGTCTTGATAGTAATTATGAGAATAGATTTATTTTCTTCTTATATATATTTTTTTAGGGGAGGGGCAGGGAGTGGAAGAGAGAGGGAAAGACAGATAGAAACACATTGATTGGTTGCCTCCTGCATGAGCCCCAACCAGGGCCTAGGCTAGGGAGGAATCTGCAACCAAGGTATGTGCCTTTGACCAGAATCGAACTTGGAACCCTTTGATTCACAGGCTGATGTTCTATCCACTGAGCAAAACCAGCTAGGATGAGAAGACATTTTAAAAAATATGCCTTATAAAACATTATGCTAAGTGAAATAAGTAGATCAGAGAAAGATAAATATCACATGATCTCACTCATTTGTGGATTATAATGAACAACATAAACTGATAGATAAAAACAGATCCAGAGACAAGCATTAATTAGATGCTCAAACTTCAAGAGAAGGTAGGGGAGGGTGGGGGAGAGCTCAACCAAAGGACTTGTATGCATGCATATAGGCGTAAGCAATGGACACAGACAACAGAGGGTGAGGGTGTTGCCTTATGAAATCTATTTTTCCTTAAAACAATGGAGTTAGTAGGTTACCTTTTAAAACAATGGTTTTCTATAAAATCTGAATAGGAATGAAACAGTATAACAGACTATAAGGTGTGACTCACCTTCTAGACTCTCAGTTCTTCCAGCTTTATTTATATCTTCAAATCCCTGTATGGAAGCTAGATCTTTATCCATCCTTTCTTTATCCAAAGCTACAGAGTCTCGAGAAGTGCCTTCTAGTTCTCTTTCATGTTCAGGCTCCACTTTTGCTTCACTGCGTTTTATAGACTCTGTTTGAGAACTATCAAAAATTCTGTCTCTGTCTCTGTCCCTTTCCACAGAATCAGAAATTAGTCTCTCTCTTTCCCTGTCCATGTCTCTCCTTTTGTCTCGATCTCTCTCTCGTTCCCGTAATCTATCTCGGTCCCTGTTACGTGACCAGTCTTTATCAGCATCTCGATCCCATTCTCTCTGCCTTGTATCTCTCCTTTCTCTTTCCCTGTCTCTATCATGCTCATACCGATCACGTTCTTGAAGCCGATCTCTGCTATCAAATGACCCAGATCTTGAATGAACCTGTCGATCTGACTCAGGAGAACTTCTTCTTGAACTATGGCTTCTTGAATCCTGGCGATCTAAAATAAATATATCATACACAAAAAGTTAACATGTTAAAATAGTAATAAAATGCTTCATTTTAGGGTTCTTTAAAGTTTACAATTTATGTTTGTCTATATTTATTCCTACTATCCAAAGAACTCATTAAGGAAAAACTGCTCTCAAAGTGCTAACTGATATGTAAAACACATGTTTTCTTGTGTATTATCATTATAACCACAAAATATCTTCAAAGAAATAAATACATAAAATGATTACACGAAATAAATACATAAAATGATTACACATTAACAGAAACATCACTTCGTTATCTGATCTTTTCCTATCCCCCTACTTTATTTTCTGTGGTCAAAAGAGAATGAACGAGCTCTTGGAAGAGCAGAAAGGTTAAAATTTTAGACACGAAAAAATGACTTGAATACATAAGCCCTTTCACCAAGATATACTACTAAAATCTTGATATTAAGCAGACCGACATCACTGAATGTAACTTTATTATAATATTGATATTAATGTGGTAACAGGTAACATTTTAGAGGGATGGTTAAACTTCTAAGTTCCTTGAAATTTAGGGCAGTGAGTGAAGTAATAAATTTAGCATTTACTTTAAAATTATAATTTGTACAAAATATGCTAACACAGGAATCATCAGCTAAATTATATTTCAATTTATTACCTGAAGAAATACTTCGACTGGGCTCTCCACGTTTTAACTGATCAATCCTTGATTTTCTCTCTCCTGAGACTTCCAAGCTTTTTGTTTTTTCTCTGTCTCTTGAGCCACTATGCAGTACTCTCTTTCGACCACTTTGGTCATCTCCACTTCGATGGGCCGAATCACTGGATGGGGAACGTAGACGACCAGATGTATGACTACGATTACTCCGATTGCTCCCAAGGCTGCTACTCCTCTTTTGATCCACTGGTTTGCGATGTGATGCATCTTCTATAGAAACATGAGGTGCCTCTACTTTTTCGGCTCGTGTTTTATGGCATTTTCTATGAGAGTCTTCACTTGTATTGGTGGGGATAACAGAAGTGGAAACAGTGGTGGTACATGGGCTGAAGGTGCTGATAGCAGTAGCAGTAGTGGCAAGAGTAGCAGAAGCATTCATAGTAGGAGCTGTAGCCACAGGAGGAGGAGGAGGGGGAAGAGAAGATGGAGAAGTCCTTCCAGGAGCAGCAGCTGTGGCAGCATGCTCTGATTCTGTCAACTCTGCACGGTCAGGCACATCCTCATCAGACCAGTCACTAAACGCTGTATCTTCTTTTCTCTGAGGATCTTCTATAGTCAAATCTTTATCATTGGAAATTTCAACCAAACCCTCTTTGGTTGTTATAGGGGGAGTCCGGGGGCCTCTTTTTTTCTTACTCTGCTGGACTGCTTCTTCATCAGAAATATCAGAATCACCTCTGGATCTCTTATGTTTTTTTTCAATACTTTTCT
This sequence comes from Lasiurus cinereus, assembly GCA_011751065.1. Taxonomy (NCBI): domain Eukaryota; kingdom Metazoa; phylum Chordata; class Mammalia; order Chiroptera; family Vespertilionidae; genus Lasiurus; species Lasiurus cinereus. The sequence goes on along the minus strand of JAAGEH010000012.1, from coordinate 9,610,053 downwards.
TCTTCTGTCCTTTTTTTGGTGAAAATACTTGACCATCTTCAGATGCTATCTCTGTGTTAGCCCTCTCTATTCCAACATCATCCTCTTTCTTTTTCTTAATAGGTTTCTTTTGAATTTTTGCTTTTTTCTTATTTTCATCATGGGCTCCATCAGATGTATCACGGTCTTCAGATGGGTGGTGTCCTAGCATGTCTTGTGCTCGAACTCTTGAGCTTTCTGTGATTTCTGTCTGTTCTCTCTGCTTATCTAAAGAAGAAACTTTCTCTTTGAGCTCCTGCTCTTCATAGCGCCTTGAACTCTCTTTTTTTTCTGGTTTACGATCTTCCTCTTTCCATCTAACCTGTCTGTCTTCTGGAAAGTGTGATGGACTGAGAGAATGAGATTCTTGAGGTCGTACAACCTGGCTCAAGAGTCTGTGTCTTTCATCTATTTAAACAGATAAAAGTAATTATACTTTCACCAAATTAACAAACTTTCAGGTAACATATAACTAATAATAAGCCAATCTTTTATTTTCATTTTAAAACTTAAACAACTGGCAATCATTTTAATAAAAATTAAAATATGGCTTTTCTGCAAATAGTAGGAAATGACAGTTCCATTGTGATAAAATAACTATTTCTAACACATACTTTACTCACACTAAAGATATTCAGAGACAGCAAAAGAAAAAAATTTATATTTGAATTCATCACTTCCTACTAATGTCAAAGAGAAGTCTTACGGTTACAAATGAATATGAATATAGAAACATAAAAAACAGACTCTGCTTACTTTTATCATCACCACTGTTGTAGTTGTCACTGTCAGGAGAATGTTCTCGTCGCCGCTTAGGTGACTGACGAGGGCTAGGACTCCCTTCATTTCTATAGCGCTTCCTAAGTTGGACAAAAAAATATAATTCATAAAATTCTAGGAATTATAAAGAGATTTATTTAATATTTTTTTAAAACTATTATTTCTTCACTATCTTATATAATAAAGAGCTAATATGCAAAAGGTCATCATGGTATCATGGCTCAGACACTTAACACTGGGGAGAGATGAATGGGAACCAGTCAGGCACAAATGAGCATGTGAAAGAGGAATGGGGACCAGCCAGGTTGTGCCCGGGGAAAGGGACAAGCCACCCGCCCTGCGGTTCTGGGTGCCAGTGGCTGCACCTGTGCCTGCAGCCCAGTTCAGGAGAGGGACGAGCCGCCTGCCCCATGATCCCGGGTGCCAGCGCCTGTGGCCCAGGAGAGGGTCAAGCCCCCTGCCCACAGTCCCCTACAGTTGTGGTCATCCAGGGTGAAGCTAGCCTGGGTCTTGGTTGCCTGCATCAGGTCAGTGGGCAGGAAGCCCAGGTCCCGGGTGCTGCACCTGGCCAAAAGAGGGAATCCTGGTTCCCAGGAGTGGGGTGAGGTAGTTAGGGGTGATCAGGCCAGCAGGGGAGCAGTTAGGGGTGATCAGGCTTATAGGCAGAGGTGGTTAAGGGTGATCAGGCAGGCAGGCAGAGGGGTTAGGAGCAATCAGGCAGGCAGGCAAGCAAGCAGTTAGGAGCCAGGGGTCCCAGATTGCAAGAGGCAGTTGGACATCCTCCTAGGGGTCCTGGATTGCACCGGGTGCACCAGGCTTCTAGTACTAGAATAATTGTAGGATAGCAATATTGTCAGTGCTGTATCATACAGTCAGCATTTTTAATAAAATGAAAAACTGCATTTGCTACGACTTATAATTGTGAACTTAAATACATAGCAACACATTTTCCTTTCTTCATTATACATGTGGAATCACTCAACTAAAAATCATTAGGTATAAATGCTCTAAGATGGAAAGCATGCAGCAGAAGAATCAAAATATTCATAAGCCCTCTACTAAAATTTGTTAATTAATTTTATACTTTTATACTGTTGGGAAGCCAAATGAAAACAATATTTGCTTCAAAGTCAAAAGATGAGTTAAACTTATAGCCATGTTACTTATTATGCATCTTTAGGTATATTCCTTAAAGTCATTGAATTTAGCTTCCTCACCTGAAAATGGGGTGGGGGGAAACAAGGGTCCACACCATAAAATTGTAATGAGGAATAAATTAGTTATGCCATAAGCCCAGTACCAGGCATGTTATATAAAAATTAGTTCCTTTCCTCTTCTTAGGACTAAAGCACTTGCTTGGTGAAAATTAATAAAAATAATTCATATGTTAATTACCTTTCTTGTTCTTCCATTGAATTTTAAATAAGTAGTGATTTATATCTCTGAGTACTTAAGAAATTCTGGTATTTTCCTATACTATGTTCATTAAATTTTGACAACTATTTTTTAATAACATTGTTTGTTAATAAATTCTATGTTCAAAAGTTGTGACACATATTATAGCACAATTATTTCCTTGATAGCTCATTTTATAAATGAGCAACCAAGTGGAGAAGGAGGCCTCAGATGTAGTATGACAATTTACAAACCCAACCTTGTGCAATTCATTATCTGAAGCGCCTTACATCTTCAGGCAATATACTTTCCCATTCTTCGAATCTAGGCTGACCCAGTGACTTACCGTGACAAAGAATGTTGGGAAAGTGACACTGTGTAAATTTGGAGAGATAAGACGCAAGAGGCCTTGCAGCTTCTGCTTTTGCTGGCTTGGTATGTTTCTACCACTATATGTAAAAGCAGAGTTTAGGTTATTGGTAGATAAGAAGTCATATGGCTTGGTAATTGCCAGACATGAGAGTAAGGCCATTTGGAGTCATTCAGATCCAAGTGAACTGCCATATTGACTGTAGAAACATGACTGATCCCAAGTGAAACCAGTAGAACTGCTCTGCTGAGCCCAGTAAAAATTGCTAATTCACAGAACCATGAACAAAAAAGATGCTGTTTTAAACTATAGCAAGAGATAATTGGTACACTAGAATAAAGTGAAAATTTAAAACATGCAAAACACAGACCTTAATTTCAAAACAGTATCTACAGAAACAAAAAGTAAAATAAATACTATGGAAATTCTGCAAATCTTCTATATAATAGTGGTTAAAAAAATGCTGGATAAGTTCAACTACTGAGATAACAAAACAACTGATGAAGACATCAACTTATTAACTTCATATAAGTAGTTACTGAGGTCCTTATTAATGATTGGATTGTCTAGTTACAAAAAAACAAAAAACCACACAAGAAATTTTTGCTATTATAAGCAGAGAACAGAAGCATGGCAAAATATTAATCAAAGCAAAGGACTGCATATTAAACACAAAATACATTTCAGAATTCAGTATTAGAAAAGAGCTAAAGAAGTCAGAGGAGATAAGAGAAGTAATATGTATTGTGTGCTATATGTGTTAAAAGTAGTATATGAATTTTATATTAATGTAAGATTAAAAAAAAAAAGGAGGGTGAATTACAGAAAACCTTGGCTGCACATGAAGGGAAGCTAGGACCTAATGAAAGAGGCCTTCACTTCTGTGCTATGTTGTTTCTCTATAACCATAATCCATAATAGTAATGATGAAAAAGCCTAAAGGATTGAGTTGGAGTCTGTCTTTATTAAGAAGCAAATAGCTAGAGGTAGGATCAAAGAAAATGAAGATATATAAAATATTTCCACAATTTATTTTAGAAACATAACCATGCCTTTTTCTAAGTTAATATTTTTTACAAGGCAGTTTACTCCCAATTTGGTTTTGTGCCTGTAAAACCTCAAAAATAACCAATCAGAATCCAAAGTTCTCATGGTCAAAGTGATTGGCTTAGTTCCCCTGTCTGCTTCTCAACTAATAAAAGCCCCAAAACAGAGGATTGTTAAGCTGATCGATATAACTGTGCGTGGGGCTGTCTTAGCTATCATTTGGAGAAAACCTTTCTGAGATTGGAACTAGTACAGGAGAAAACAGTGGTGGAATGAAGGTATACCATTCCTGATGCTTTGAGAATGTGGATACATCAGAACAAATGAAAGGTAAACCTAGATTTCCTGGATACTTGAGCAAATAAATTCATGCCTTCAAGTGTATTTATGAATAAGAACACATTTTTGTCCCTAATTATCTCTATACTCCACATCTCAAAAAAGGATACCTCTCTTTCTTTCGCCTTTTTCTAGCTCTGCAGTGGTTACAGAAATGGCCTCAGTTCACTGTGAATGTTTCAGTAGCCTGGAAGTAGTGACTCCAGATTTTCAGTACACAAATCTCATGAAAAATTATTAGTAATAGCATAGGGAATATCTCTTAGTAACTGATCAACTCCATTAACTAGTTATAAAGTGGATATGATGGAATAAAATTAAGTTAAATAATTTTATATTGTTTTTTTATATTGGTTTCTTATTAAAAACAAGTCTGAAGTAGGTGAATAAGCTATATGCCATCAAAAATGTAATTTAAATAAGAATAATTTAATTATAGCCCTGGATTAAGAAGTTCATGAATGAAAAAACTACTATTTTTTCCCAGATAATTAAAAAAATTTTAAACACAAAATTATGTAATTAAAATTGAAATACAGAAACATGTAGAGAGGAAAAAATTAACAAGCCATTAGGAACACAATAAAAAGCATTAAATAAACATTTTTAATTCTTTATTGAGATGGAACTTATACTGATTCACCTCTCTCTCTCTCTCTCTCTCTCTCTCCCTCTCTCTCTCACTTTCTTTTGGGGGAGGCAACCAAAATTTTTGGTGGCCTAAAAAGAAAAGAAAACAAAACTGATTCACAATCACTCTTACTTTGATTTTCTCTCATCATGTCCATCTCTTAGATTCCTGTCTTCTCGGACATCTTCTCGCTTTTCTCTGCGGTCCTCTCGTCCTTTGTCTTCCCAATCCCTCTGACGCTCTCGTTCTTTATCCCTTTCTCTTACTCTTTCTCTTTCCCGCTCTCTCTCCCTCTCCCTCTCCCGTTCTCGCTCTCTCTCCCTCTCCCTTTCTTCTCTCTCTCGCTCTCTTTCTTTTTCTCTATCTCGCTCCCTCTCTCTTTCTCTCTCTCGATCATGGTCACGATCTCTTTCACGGTCTCTCTCTTTTTCTCTTTCTCTTTCCCTCTCCCGTTCCCTAGCTCGCTCTCTTTCTAGTTCTCTTTCCTTTTCTCTTTCCCGATCTCGCTCTCGTTCCCGCTCTCTTTCCCGCTCTCTATCTCGCTCTCGTTCCCGATCTCTTTCTCTAGCTCTTTCATCTCTTCTATCATCCACTCTGTCTACTCTTCGTTCCTCTCTTCTTTCATCACGCTCAAGCTCGTCATTCCTTCCCTGATGTCGAATTGGTGAGCTTGTTCTTTGATCTACAATGAAAATCAAGTTTTGTCAGTGATTAATTTGACAGATAACCTATTGGTAAAACAGTATGGCAAATTTAAAATTTTATATGTATAGGGTCACAGTGGCAATAATATAAATCAGATACCACCTTTATATTTAATTTAATCATCCAAATAATCACCCCTAGATGTTTAAAAATATTTTTTCTTAAAGGTATTTTTTTTTTTTTGCTCTCTAACTAACATGTTTTCTGCTCCCCATCAATCCCCCATCCACCTCCCACTGATCCACCTTTGATCTTTCTCTGCATGCTCCTTACCCTACCTCCAGCCCACTGCTCCAACCCCACTTTCTGCCATCTCTACCCTTCACCTCTGATCTTCTCTGTCCCCCCAGCAGGACCTGAGAACACTGGTGGCAAAGGATAGGGGCAGCAGGAGGTGTAGAACATAGGAGCTGAAGGAAAAAAAAAATTTCCCTCGTAAGTTCACACCTCTAATTTCAGGCAAAAATATATATACATAAAAGTGCAGCTATTATGTGAGGAAAAAATAGTAGAACAAAACAAGTATTTGTTGCTGCAATATCAATTTATCATAAACTAAAATATTAAGGGTACTGACGCTTAGCAATCTTCAAATAATCAAATGTAAAAAGTGTTTCATATATGTGATATATTTACAATTAATAACTAACTACTAATTAAAGTTTTATTTAATTACATAACTGATTACTCAGATGAAGAGTTGTTTTCTTAAAATACGAGTTAATAATCTCATCACATCATATATATGTATATTTTTTGATATATAAATCATATAAACAGAAAATTAATGCTTGATGCTCAAATGCCTAGTGAAGCAAAAAATTATTCTGGGATCAAAAAATGTATAATAAAATGGCATGCACTCTTCCATAGAAGATAGCCACTTTCATATTATATAATAATATTTACAAGTTAATTATAAAGTTATACTATAATATGGCCAACAGATTTATAACTGGCATATCTAACATCAACTTATTAAGCAGAATAATTTTAGGATATTTCTAGGAAAGGGCTCATTATAGTAATTTAAATTTACTTTCCTACCACATATGAAAGATGATAATTATCCATATATACTCATTAGAAGTTACAGATTGATATAAAAGTTCGTAACATTTTAAAGCTAAAACAAAACCAAACCTTGTCCTGCCCCCTTCCTCCTTTTCCTCTTAAAAACACAGAAATTATGCTCCAGAAGTTTGTCAAAGTCATACAGATGGTAAATACATCAGGACAGTAGAATTAGAATTCATTTCTCTTAAGTCCCTTTTTACCTTTGCTGAAACTATTTACGAAGGTTTTATTATATTACACCTTTGATTCCCATAATCTATATGATTGTCTGAATTCCTGGTTTGAGGGTCATAGTAATGTCACAATGATTACAAAATGTTGAACAAACTCAATACTGCATCTCATAGGAATAAGGGAATACCAGGGATAGGTAACCTTTTTTCTGTTAAGGGCCATTTGGATATTTATTACAAAGTTATCAACTTAAAAATTAGCCTGCTATATTTGGTAAAGCATTTAATTAACGCATCCCTAATGCTTGGCAAAGCCAGACCAAAGGATTTCTCAGGCCTTGTACGGACCATGGGTTGGATTTTCCCCACCCTTGGAATAGACTATTTTACCCAGACACTATTTTGACGTATAAAAAGTATTTTACCAACAAAATGACCATCTTCCTTACTTCAGAGAAAATGGAAAAAATATAAGAACACCAGTTTAATGTCTAAACTATTTCTCTTATCTTTTCCCCCAAAATGTGTTCTTTGAAGATGTGCTTCTTGTTATATATTTCCTTTATCTTAATGAGTAACATACCCATTCATGAAAGTTGGAAATCTCTAAATACCATCATATTCAAATAACCATCAAATTCACTCTCAAAATATTTCTTATTTCCTCTCTTCATCCCTACAGTTAATATTAGACTTCCATAAGCTCTTCTTAGATAGCTATGTCATCAACAGTCTGGTCTTCAGTCTTTCCCCAGACTCTCATAGTTATGATGAAAACTCTGTTCTTCCAGCTGCTTAAAGGATATATGCACCCCTATGTTCATAGCAGCAAAATTTACAATAGCTAAGATTTGGAAACAGCCTAAGTGCTCATCAGCAGATGAATGGATTAAAAAACTGTGGTACATCTACCCAATGAAATACTATGCTGCTATAAAAAAGGAGTTTTTACAATTTGCAACAGCATGGATGGAACTGGAGAGCATTATGCTAAGCGAAATAAGCCAGCCAGAGAAAGATAAATATCACATGATCTCACTCATATGTGGGATATAATGATCAACATAATTTGATGAACACGAAAGGATCCAGAGACAAATGGCAAGGAAGGGGAGAGGGGTTTATAGAGCAACCTAAGGACTTTTATGCAAGCATATTAACATAACCAATGGACACAGACACTAGGGCAGTGGGGGCTTGCCCGGGGAGGGAGTGGTGGTGGTGGTGGTGATCAACTGGGGAAAAAGAAGAAATATGTAAAACTTTAGACAATAATAATAATAATAATAATAATAATAATAATAATAGCAGTGAAAATTTTCAGCCTGATTTATAAGCCTGAAAACCTGGCCTATCAACTCTGATCAATACTTTTTCCTAGTTTCTTTCCTTTTCTATCAAATATAGCATACTTCTACTCCAACCTCATACTTCTTTACTACTTCAAAACATGTTTCTTTTAGTCTTGTATGTTTGCACATGCTGCACCTTCTCCCTGCTAAGTGTTTCTTCCATCGTTTCTTTAGGCCAGTGGTCGGCAAACTCATTAGTCAACAGAGCCAAGTATCAACAGTACAACGATTAAAATTTCTTTTGAGAGCCAAATTTTTTAAACTGAAACTTCTTCTAACCCCACTTCTTCAAAATAGACTCGCCCAGGCTGTGGTATTTTGTGGAAGAGCCACACTAAAGGGGCCAAAGAGCCACATGTGGCTTGCAAGCCACAGTTTGTCGACCACAGCTTTTGGCATTCTTACTATCCTTCAGACCCTAGTTCAGATGTTCCCTATTTAGGAAGCTTTTTTTTGATTTCCTCAGAATTATGTTTGCTCCTTTGTCTTCTCATAGAACTTTATACAGTAGTTGTATTTATCACACTTCAATTGTTAATTTGTACCTTCTAGGTGTACTGGTTAATAATGCACATATTTTTCAATAGATGGATCACACATATGCTCATATATATGCGATTTGATATGTATGCTATTTTGTTGTATTGACAACAAGTTTCAAAACTTAATATGTCAATTTTTCTGAAGGTGTTAACATCATAGATATTTTGACACTTAAAAATGTCGAATTTCCACCACACCTAAGGTTGACCCAGAAAAGCAGATGCAACCGGAAAAATGAGTTGGCCTCCCAGATCCCAAGTATTCCTCCTATATTTGCCAATTTTTGCTTGATTGAGGCATTCTCTCTACAATTAAGAATAAAGCATTTCATAACATTGGTTTAAAAAAAAAAAGTCGAATTTCATGCCAAAAAAAGAGCATTTGCAGAATGTTTTAATTCATTATTTTGAAGAAAAGTGCTGCTGAATACTTCGGTAAGTTTATGGTGAACATGCTCCATCTCAAGATACTTGTGAATGCCGGTTTAAATGCTTTGAAAGTGATGATTTCAATGTGAAAGACAAAGAACGCCTAGGTCAATTGAAAAAGTTTGAAAACCAATAATTACAAGCATTATTGGGTGAAGATCCATGTAAAACTTGCAGAACCAAGTTCCAATCATTTACAAGCAATGGAAAATGGGTGCCATATCAACGGAATGAAAGACAAATGGAAAACCGAAAAATCATCAGTAAAATATTGCTTCAACGGCATAAAAGAACTAAATTCTTGAACACAGAACAAAGTGCCTGGGCACATCTCTAACCTAAACCTCCTTTAATCTCCCTACTGCCACCATACGCTAGTCACATTGATCTTCTTTCAAACTAGGACATATTAAATTTTCCCATGGCATATACTCTTCTTTCTGCACAGAACGTTTTTATCCTCAATCTGTGTAATACCAATGTCTCTTGTATTTATGCCTCTGCATAAATATAATTTCTTTAAAAAATTTTCATAAATACTTCAGATAAAAAAACCTCCATCTCTTAAACCTTTACTTCTTTCTATATTTGGGTCCCTTGCTTGTTTCCTTGATAGCACTGAATCATTGTTTATTATTTTTATTCTTTGGGGGCGGGGGTTATCTTCACTTCTATTAAGTTCTACAAGCACAAGGACTATTGTACTCTAAGAACCTAGCGAAGTGCATGGGGACATTTGTAGAATATCATTAAACCTCAAAAATAATTTCTATCTCAGTTATACAAATGATATTTGTTGAAATAGTTATAGTAAAGTAAAACAGAAAAATAATAGGACTTGTAGTCAGAAGACCTAAGTTTGAATTCCAGCTATGGAACTATTTCTCTGTAATAATATTGGAAAAATTACTACCTTTTTCTCGGTCTAAATCTCCTAAATTATAAAACATAGATTTTATATCTATACTTACAAGGATATTTTGAAAGGATTTTGTGGTTTTTAAAAAAAATATAGATATGTTCTTTGATTTAATATTATAAAAGGATATTAAGTCAGAGAATACATATAAAGCAACTATAAAGAAAAACAAACAAAAATAAATAAAGCAACTATCAAAGTTCTTGGTAACTTAATGTATGTGGGGTTGAACTAAATATAAAACTGAAACCAAATGCATGTCATGAATTCAGGCATGACATGAGAAAAACCTGAGCAAGAATATAAAACTAGAAAAGAAAAAAAAAGGAAAAAAAAAAAGATAAAAAAAGCATTACCAGGACACAGTGTAAAAGAGAGTAGAGAGAGGTGAATCAGTGTTAGGAAAGAAATAATTTCAGATATAAACACAGAACATATAAACTCCAGCCTCATCTGTGACTAAAGAAATCAGACACATCATCTTTTAACTTAAATATTAGGCTTATCCTAACAAACTCAACCCAACCAGCACTAATTTCATCTACACTCCCTAAAATACATTGTATCTTAGAGATTTCATTCATTCTCCTCTCAGTACTTCCCATATTAATATACTGTATTACCTCTTTGATTCAGCTCACTGTGAAACATCAATATTCAATTCTCTACTCCATCAAGTTTTGTATTATACTAATCTCAGCATTACAGCAAACCTTACTTTAGTAACCAGCCATAAAATCTTAACTACTTATGGCCCTAATATGTAAAAGCTTGTAAAGAGAACACTTAATACCCTTCTTAAATGCTTTCTAGTAGCCTCGCTTTAAAATTTATTTAAGAGATCATCTAATAGAGTAACAGAAAATGTTTAGGTTAAGATATACAAGAATCTAAAATTAGCTAAACCCAGTCCTGTAATTACCATTTTTTTTTTTCTTTTCCTTTACCACAGTCCTTACAAAACTGTTTATCACTGCTGGTGAGGGAGTGGCTAAGATACTCAGATGAGAAAGTTTAAGTATCTCCTGAATCAGAAATGCCAGAATAGTATCCCAAATCTACATTTTTTAAAGGGTTATGAACTATTTGGTAAGGTGATAGACATACAAAAGTGCAACCCACATGCATTAAGTTACCAAGAACTATATGAGTAAATATAATTGAATATTGATGCTTCACAGTGAGCTGAATCAAAGTTCTTTGAGTGTGCAACTACCTCTGCTGTTGCCCAACAGGTCATGGTAGTTAGTTACTTACACCTTCTTCCCTAAACTAAGTATACAAGAAAAGATTACATGAGTAAATATAATAGCTTCAAATGTGTCAACAAACAAAAATCTAAAAGACATCATTCATGAAAAAGTAAATTGATAACTATTTAAAAAATAATAATTTCCCCAATCAATGTTGGTCATTATTTAATAATATTCCATTTGACAAACCTCTTTCTCTGTTGTCACGACGGTCTCTTTCCCCATGTCTTCTCTCAAAGGAGGAATCTCTTGTTTGATCTCTGTTGTCTCTTTCAGGATATCTGTCTCTTTCAGGATAACTACTTCGATTTTCCCAGCTTTCATGATAGTTGCTACTACTACTGTGACTATCAATTTGAGAAGCTCTTGTGCCTCGGCTTCCTAAAAAGGATATTCATACAAATGTTTACTTATACACTTCATTCAATAAGTTTTATTAATCACAATTTTTTCAACCAAAACCCATACAGATAAAGGTGTTTTACTTAATTCAAAAGTGTCCTAATCACTGTTGAAAAGAATATTAGTTACTATATCAGAACACCTATGGATGTATATTATTGCTTTGATTACAGTTTAAAATGAGTGAAAATATTCCAATTCAGAACCAAGGCACTTTTGTCGACATTAAGTGGCACCTAAAAATTTACATTTTAAAATGTGGGAAATGAATGGTCAGAGTAATCTTATTTGTAATACCAAAAACTGGAAAGGACCCAAATGACTTTCAATGGGTAACTGGTTAAAACAGTGGTACATCCAAACCATGGGATACTACAATAAGGAACAAACTATTGACACATGAACCTCAAGGAAATTATACTGAATGAAAAAGCCAATTTTAATAGGATACTTGTAACATGATTCCATTTATGTAACATTTGTGAAATAACAATTATAAGATAGAGAACATGGTGGTTGCCAGGGATTTAGGCTGTGGCTATAAAGGAATAACACAGAGAGTCTTGTGATGGTAAAGTTGAGTATTTAGATTGTGATGACGGTAATGCAAGGTTACACAACCACTAAGGAAAACCGTGGAGACTCCTAAAAATAGAATTATCATATGATCCAGAAATTCCATTGCTGGGTATATGTCCACAGGAACTGAAATCAGTATTTGGAAGAGATATCTGAACTACCATGATCATTACAGCATTATTCACAACTAAAGGCCCAGTGCATGAAATTAGTGCACTGGTGGTGGTGGTTGGGGGGTGTCCATCAGCCCAGCCTGCACCCTCTCCAATCTGGGACACACCTCTCACAATTTGGGACTGCTGGCTCCCAACCACTCACCTGCCTGCCAGCCTGATCACCCCCTAACCACTCCCCTGCCAACCTGATTGATGCCTAATTGCTCCCCTGCCTGCCCAATTACCCCCAATTGCCATCCCCTGTCAGCCCAGACACCCCCAACTACTCTCCTCTGCAGGCCTGGTTGCCCCTGACTGCCCTCCCCTGCTGGCCTGATTACCTACAACTACCCTCCCCCATCGGCCATCTTTGACTACATTGGGGTGACCATCTTGAGTGAGGGTGTGATGGTCAATTTGCATATTACCTCTTTATCATATAAGATAGCTAAGAAATGGAAGCAACCTAAAGAAAATGTGGTATATATACAATGGAATATTATTCAGCCTTAAATAAGAAAATCCTGCCATTGGCAACAACATGAATGAACCTGGTGGACATTATACTTAGTAAGATAAGCCAGACCCAGAAAGACAAATACCACATTATATCACTTATATGTAAAATCTAAAACAGTCAAACTCAGAAGCAGTGAGCAGAAATAGTGGTGGCCAAGGACTGGAGGGAGAGGGAAACAGAGAGATATTAGTCCAAGAGTACAAAATTTCAGTAGTACATTATAATGAGTCCTAGTTATTTATTGCATGTTATAGTGCCTATAGTTAGTAATAATGTATCAGAAACTATAAAATTTGGTAAAGAAGGAGAGTATTCTCATTATACACATTTATACTAATAAGAGCCTAGGTGGCCCTCAGGTGCGACGTTATCATAAGATGGCCACCACAAGATGGCCAAGCACACAATGGAGGTGGGGCCTGGATGTAGCTCCATGCGGTGAGGGCTGGTAGTCCCTCAGCTCTGTGTGGTGCAGAGGAGGCTAGTCCTGGCGTCTCTGCTGCCTTGCACAGAGGAGGCAGGTTTCGGCCTAGGAGGGCAGTTTTTGTCAATCAGACCAGCAGGGGAGGGCACTTGTGGGTGATTGGGCCAGCAGGGGAGGGCAGTTTGGGGCAATCGGGATGACAGAGGAGGACAGTTGGAGATGACTGGGCTCACAGGGGAACAGTTAGGCATTGATCAGGCTAGCAGGGGAGTGATGAGGGGGCGTTCAGGCTGGCAGGCAGAAGCTGTTAGGGGAAATCGAGCGAGTGGTTAGGAGCCAGCAGTCCCAGATTGTGAGAGGAATGTCTGACTGCCGGTTTAGGTCCAATCCCACAGGGCCTACACTGGCAGTTGGATATCACCCGAGGGGTCCCAGATTATCAAAGGTGCAGGCTGGGCTGAGGGACAACCACCCAATGGGCATGAATTTTGTGCACTGGGCCACTAGTCCTATATAATAAAAGGCTAATATGCAAATCCACTGAAAGGCAGAACAAGCGGCTGCTATGCTGAGCACTGACCACCAAAAGGCAGACATTCAATGCAGGAGCTGCCCACTGGTGTAGTCAGTGTGCTTCCACAGGGGGAGTGATGCTCAGTCAGAATTCAGGCTCACAGCTGGCGAGTGCAGCAGCGGTGGCCTCTGTTGCCTCTGCAGCAGCGCTAAGGGTATCTAACTGCCAGCATAGGCACGCTCCCTCTGGGCCTCTAGTCTATATACATAAAAGTCCAGTCACCAGAATGACCGAACGACCAGAATGACCTGTGGCTATGACATACACTGCAGCAGCCAATCTGCCTGACCCAGGCCCTGATTGCCCCCTCCTAAGCTGGCCCACAGCCCCTGATTGGTCCTCAACACCCCAATTGCAGGCAGGACTAGCCAACAACTGTCTGCGGGCCCCCAACCACCCAGGACCTCTCCCCCTGGCAGGCCCCACCCTCAATCGGTCCCCAACACTTTGATTGAGAGCAGGGCTAGCCGTCCGATCATTTGCAGCCCCTCCTCCTGGCTGGCCCGATGGGCCCCCATCAGGGCAGGCTGGCCAGATTCCACCTGTGCACAAATTCATGCCCAGGCCTCTAGTACACCAATAATAGAAAAAACAGAGAGAGCAGGATGAAATATTTTTGCAGTTGACAATTATGTTTATGGCACAGATTATGGTATATACTTATCTCAAAGCTTATCAAGTTGTGCAGTGGTACCTCAATATACGAGTGCCCTAACATAGAGATTTTTGAGATATGAGCCGTCGAGCGAGCATTTTTTGCTTTGAAATACGAGCAACATTTGAGATAGGAGTAATCGTGCAGATTGGCCGGCTGAACATGACCCACCAGTTTACCGAGACGCCAGCGTCTCATAGTTTCTCATGCCTCAGTAAGTGTGCTTGTTTACCTCGTTGTCGAAGCATCTTTTGTGCATTTACATACTTTATCACATGGGTCCGAAGAAAGCAAGTGGAAAGGTCAGTGCTCAGAACAGGATGATGTCTATTGAATTAAAGCGTGAAATCACAGAAAAATATGAGCAAGGTGTGCGAGTGGCTGACTTGGCGAGGCAGTACGGGTGTAGTACTTCGATATGCACTGTGCTTAAACAGAAGGAGTCGATAAACGGTATAATGCCAGATAAGGGCGTTACAATAATTTCTAAGCTCTGTAGCTCTCTCCATGAAAAGATGGAGAATCTACTGATGGTGTGGGTGACGGAGAAGCAGCTTAAAGGAGATATATTAACACAGGGCATCATATGCGAGAAGGCGCGAGCGATTTATGGTGATTTGCTGGAGCAGACCCCGCGCACTTCCACGGACCAAGCATCGAAAGACTCATTTAAAGCCAGTAGAGGCTGGTTTGATAACTTCAGGAAAAGGTCCGGCATTCACTCCATCGTCAGGCATGGTGAGGCAGCAAGTTCGGATGTGAAGGCAGCTGAGGATTACCTCAAAACTTTTTCTGAACTGATAGAAGCCAAAGGATATATCCCCCAGCAAGTCTTCAACTGTGACGAGACAGGGCTTTTCTGGAAGAAGATGCCGAATAGGACTTACATAACAGCAGAGGAGAAGGCGATGCCAGGCCACAAACCCATGAAGGATAGGCTAACTCTCGCACTGTGTGCCAATGCGAGTGGCGACTGCAAGATCAAGCCTCTGCTCATATACCATTCGGAAAACTCCTGAGTCTTTAAGTCACATAAGATTGTAAAAGATAAACTGCAAGTTATGTGGAGGGCAAACCCGAAGGCATGGGTCACCAGGCAGTTCTTTGTGGAGTGGGTAAACCTGGTTTTCGGCCCTTCTGTTAAGAAATATCTACAGGAAAACAACCTAACCATGCAAGCCCTCCTCGTCCTCGACAATGCTCCTGCTCACCCAGCGAACCTCGAAGATGAACTCCTCGAAGAGTTCAAGTTTATAAAGGTTGTCTACCTACCTCCCAACACCACTCCTATCCTGCAGCCCATGGATTAGGAGGTGATTTCTAATTTTAAAAAGCTGTACACCAAGCACCTGTTCCGGCGCTGCTTTGAGTTGACGGAGAACACAAACCTCACCCTTCGAGAATTCTGGAAGAACCACTTGAACATCGTGATATGCCTCAGAATTATTGATCAGGCCTGGCTGGGTGTTACAATGAGGACTTTGACCTCTGCATAGAAGAAGCTGTGGCCTGAGGCCATAGCCCAAAGGACCTTGGAAGGATTCGAACCCGAGGTGCCAGTGGAGGAGATAGTGTCTCTGGGAAAATTCATGGGCCTGGAGGTGGATGAGAGAGACGTGAATGAGCTCGTCGAGGAGCACTCTCTGGAACTCACCACGGAGGAGTTACAAGAGTTGCAGTCTCAGCAACATGCGGAGGTTCTCCAAGAAATTGGTTTCGAGGAGGAGCCAGAGGTGGAGGAGATCTCTACAAGTGAGATAAAGGAGATCTTTGGAATGTGGGAGAGGGTGTCACACTTCGTGGAAAAGAAACACCCCGAAAAAGTTGCTACTGGTCGTGCATTGGAGCTGTTCAATGAAACTTGCCTCACCCATTTCAGAAACATTCTGAAAGGGAGGAAGAGGCAAACCTCGTTGGACACTTTTTTTTTTTGAAATCGGCCAAAAATGCAAAGACCAGTAGCAATTAAGTTCAGTGAAGATTAGTTAAGTTACATTCAGTTTAGGGATAAAGTGTAGCATTAAGAGTGTAACGAGTAGGTAAATACACTTTATAAAACCAGTTTATTCCTTTACATTCTCTTTTATGATGTTTTTATACAATATTTGTCATTTATAAATACATTTTTCTTATTCAAAAACACGTAACAAGAACAACTGGGGTGGCATTTTGGGGGCTGGAACGGATTAACGGCATTGCAATTGATTTCAATGGGGAAATTTGCTTTGAGATACGAGCAACTTGATATACGAGCAAGGTTACGGAACGACTTCAACTCATATCTTGAGGTACCACTGTATAGCTTTTTGTATGTTAATCATACCCCAATAAAATGTTTTTTAAAATAAGTCCCTGGAGCCAAACACAATACACACACACACACACACACACACACACATCCCTTACACATAACAGGCTTTAGGAGTACTGAATGAATTATAGGATAATTCTAAATACTGGAAGAGAGTATTTTAATAATCAAAACATTTAAAAAGAACCTACACTAATAAAAGAAAAATATTAAAATTGACCGTTATGTCACAATGCCCACCAGCCAATCAGAATGAATTTGAAAATTAACCTGACAAAGATTGAAGCACCCTGTCCTCCAGCCGCTCAGGGCCTCTGGGCAGCACACATGCAGGTGCAGAGTGGCCATGCAGGGTGGGACACCTGCTACAAGAGGGATGGGGGCGGTGGAGAAAGCTAGAGGAGCAGTGTTCCAGCTGGAGCAAAGATTGAAGGTGGCAGCCAGAGGGAAGGCCTGGGTCCCCAGTGCCAGAGGAAAACTGGTACTGGCAGCCAGGGAAAGGAAGGCCTACTGCATGAATCTTTGTGCGACGGGCCTTTAGTATTTTAATAATTAAAGACCAAACAGAAGAAATTAAAACCATTGTTTAAAATACTACATAAAACTGGGAACAAAGAGGTTAAATGTTGGATTAAATGGTGCTAAGAGAAAATGAGTAAAAAAAGATTATGTCTGAGAATACAACCAAGAGAAAAAAAACAGACAAAAAAAATGAAAAATTTGAAAGGAGAGTTAGGAGTATAAAAAGATACAAGGAAAGATTAAAAATGTGCCTAACATATGTCTAACTATATACTGTTTGGAGTAATTTAAAACAAAAAGACACAGAGAGCTTGAAAATCATATCAAACAAACACTAACCAAAAGAAATTGGTGGAGTGATGTCAGCGAAATGGCAGTGTGAGAGGTTCTACTGTTCTATTCCCACTGAAGTTACAATTTGAACAGCTATAATTCATCAAAGGATCCCTTGCTCAATGCACAAATACATTTGAGAGATCCATGCTTTGAAAATTTGAAGGTGGGAAAGTAGGTAAGGGTAGAAAAAGAGGGATGGGAGAGGAGTAGAGACAGATGCAAGAGAAACTAAAAAAAATAAAATAAAAAAAGAAACAATGAGCAAATGAGATTGAAACTTTAAAAGAACAAAAAAAGATTAAATAAATAAAAATTCTGGATATAAAAAACTCAATAAATTAGAAGAATGAATTAGAGAGCTTAGGAAACAGCTGAAGAGATGGAGGATAGAAATCTAGAAATGACACACATGAAAGAAGAGAAAGACTGAGATTAAAAAAAAGAAAAAACTCTACAAGAAATATGTAACTTCATCAGAAAGAGCAATACATGAATAAAGTATAGTGGAAGAAGAGAGGGAGAAGGAATAAAAAGCAAATTCAAGCTAATAGTTAATGAGAACTTCCCAAACCAGTTGTGCAGGATGATGTAGTGTTAAGCTAGATCTTTGAATCCAAGAAGCCATCAGATACTTAATTATCCCAATCCAGAAAGACTTTTTTTGAAAGCACATTAAATCCCAGTAGATTATCATTAAATTTTTAGCAGAAACCCTATAAGTGTGGCGAGAGTAGTGGAAAAAAATATATAATCTACTGAAAAACAGAAATTACCAGTCAAAAATAAGATATCCAGCAAAGTTATTCTTTCAATATGAAAGAGAAATTAAAACTTTTCCTGACATATACAAAAGGAAATTTACCATTACAACACCTCCATTATAGAAAATATTGAAGATGCTAAATCTCTGAAACAAAAAAGACAAAATATAAAACTTTGAGTAATATATCTAATAGACAAATAAAAGATATTGCCACCCATTTTCAGAATAGGGTATTATACTCTTAAATATAAGATAAAAGTTAAAGAAGGTTAAAGTATTAAAAATGAGAGAAAACAATAGCTTCTGCATTCAGAAATGAATGCACAGGGATACTTTGTGACACCACAAAATATAAAAGGAGAGAGGATAAAGGTATGAATTTTCAAAATGAAGAAAGGATGAATTCAAAAGAAAAAGGATATATATATATATATATATATATATATATATATAAAGCTTTCTTTTGCACAAATCTAATGGTAACTAGAAAAAAAAAATCCAGAACTTAAGACACATAACATAAAAAAAAATAAGAAACAGAGGGAAAAATTATAAATACCACCAAACTAAAACAGATAGAAACATAAGGGAAAAGAAACAACGGAAACACAGAGCTACCAGAAAACTAAAGATAAAATGGCTATATGAAATCATCCTATGTAATAAAAGCCTAATATGCTAAGTGTCTGGTCATCCGTTCAACCAATCAAAGTATACTATGCTAATGATATGCTAAGGCCGCTCAACCACTACAGTTGACCAGTTGCTATGACATGCACCAACTACCAGGAAACAGACAGTATGACCGGTACATTAGCTTGTTGCTGGGGTCTGACTGATCAGAACTGAGCGAGACGAGCTGGACATATCCTAGAGCCCCTCCCGGCTGGCCAACCTCCTGCGTCCCTCCACAGACCTGATCGTGCACCAGTGGTGTCCGTTGGTCTGGCCTCTGCCCTCTGACAATCTGGGGTAAAGTCTGAGGGATCCACAAATTACCTGAAAGATGGGGAAATGTGTAGCTAGCAATGGACATACTTTGAATAAAGCACTTTTGATGTTTCTCTTGAAATTATCATGTTTTCTTTGATTACAAAATCCGCTATTATTAACCAGTACACCTAGTTTATCTGACAAAACAGATTTCAAGATAAAATAGGTAACAAGTGACATATTATAATGATAAAGGGGACAATGCATTAAAAGACATAAAACTTCTAGATCACTGAAATTCAGGCCTGTCTGATACCAGAGCCATGTTTGGCTTTGTGATGGGTTTAATTTGGTCCCTTTCTCTCCCCTTCAAAATATCCATATGTTGAATTTGGAGTCAACCTCAGAATGCAACCTGATATGGAGATAGGGTCCTTACCTGGTCATTAGGGTGGGTCCTAATTTGACTGGTGTCCTTATACAAGAAAGGAAATCTGGATCTAGACACACACAGAAGGAAAACAGTATCTACCTAGCAAGGACAAGGCCCCTAGAGCAGACCTTCCTCATTGCCTCAGGAGGAGCCAGCCTTGTTGAACCTTTGACTTGCAGCCTCCAGAGCTGGGAAACAATATGTGTGATGTTGAAGCCCCCAGCTCATGGTCCTTTGTTCTTATAGCCCCAGACCATGAGTCCAAGTCCCCGAGCCCTGCAGCGCCCAACAGAAGGGTGAAAGGGTTTGTGATAAGGGTAGCAAATGAGTCCTCTCATGTCCACATGAGCACCATGTGAGAGTTTGCATGGTTCTGATATCCTGTCCTGTCACCCCCACTTAGATCTGGATGCTCAGATTCAAGGCACAGAGAGGTTAATGTCTCCCTAAAAGTTGCATAGCTGGCAAGCAGGAGTTTCTTGGCTCTCTCCACAGAGTGCTCTCATGTGGTTGTCCCAAAGGATTTGGCACACTCACCATACCACCAGTAGCCCTCCCTGCCCTGGGGTGGGCTCAGCGAGTCCTGGGAAGGAGATGCCAATAAAACAAAAAACACTCTCTCCCCCCTCGAAAAGAACCACAACACTTCTCAATATATATGTACCCAATCACGGAGCACCAAAATATGTAGAGCAACTAATAATAAAACTGAAAGGAAAAACAAACCACAATTACTGTATAGTAGGAAACCTAAATAGTTCATTGATAGCTATGGATAGCCAAACAGAAAATCAATAAGGAAATTTTGGCCTTAAATGACACATTAAAACAAGTGGACATAATCAACATTTCAGAGCCTTTTATCCTAGGACATTATAACCTAGAGGCCCAGTGCATAAATTTGTGCAAAGATGGGGTCCGGTCGCCCGCCCCCAATTGGGGTAGAGGGGAGGTGGTTGGGAGTGGGGACAGCGGGGGGGAGTTATTAGTATCAAAGATCTTTGCTATTGGCTTTTGGATGAGTTGAAGCTTCAAAGGCACTTTAGTGTCAGGAACACTTACAACATCCGTTTCTAAACCTCTCCCTAGATAGGTAATGCGTTTTAGTTCCCTGTTGACAAACCCTATAAAGAGCAGCCATGGTGTGATGTAACTGCTTTCTTTGGTAGTAAACAGTGGAGAGAGAATGCAGGAAAATAGTGGTTGTGCTGGGTACCTCTCCTGGACACCTGACTGATGATCCAAACCATGAGCAGTTTTCCTCCTGATCATTTGTCATTCAGGTTCCTAGTCTATGAAGGCTGGAGAGCATTTACTTACTTAGAATCACTGAAGGTCACACTAAAGTAATTGGGGTTGGAGGGTCTGATCAGGAGTGAGGCCAGCAAGGAGGAGGGGCCTCAGGTGGTGGGCTGACCAGCTGCACCCCATTGAATCTGTTGGCTGCCAAAGTGCATATCATAGCCACTGGTCATTCCACCGTTTGGTTGCTTGGCTTTTATATATATATATATAGACTAGAGGCCTGATGCACAAAAATCGTGAACAGGGATGAGGCGCTCCCTTAGCCCAGCCTGCACCCTCCACAATCTGGGACCCCTTGGGGATGTCCAATGGCCAGATCAGGCTTAAACTGGACACCCCTCTCGCAATCCGGGACCACTGGCTCCTAACCGCTTGCCTGCCTTATTGCCTCTAAACTGCTTCTGCCCTCACCACCAGAGCATCATCAAGAAGGACATCCAGAACGTCTGGAAGGTTGTTTGGCTATCCGGTCTAATTCAAATATTACGCATTTATTATTACAGATTCTTCTCTACAGCATATGGAATATTTTCAAGGATAGACCATTTGATGGAATACAAAGCTAGTTTCAACAAATCATATCAGGCATATATTCTGTGACTACAATTCTTTGAAACTGGAAATCCACTGAGGAAAAAAAAAGTAAAATCACAAATATGTAGAGATAGAAGAACAATGAATAGATCAAAGAAGAAATAAAATGAGAGATCAAAGATACATAGAGAAAAATGAGAATAATAATATGATAAATCGGAGAATCCAGGATGGCGGCATAGGTAAACACCTACACTGCTGCCTCGCACAACAATTTCAAAACTACAACTAAAAGACAGAACGGGCATCATCCAGAACCACACGAAAGCTGGCTGAGTGGAAATTCTACAACTAGAAGGAAAGAGAGGGGCTCACAGAAACCCAGAGGAGCTGCAAAAAGCTGAGGTATGGAGACGCACGCGTGGAGAGAGTGGGTGCCGGAGAACCTGGCTGGCTTTCTCTGGCGGGAGGGAAACAGAGACTCTCAACGGCATTGAACCCCCTTATCCTATGACACTAAACCCTAGGTCCGAAACTCATACGGGAGGAGTTTGGACTGTGAAAAGGGAGAAGTGCATGGAAATTTAGGGGAGTTGCAAGAGATCAGAAGTCTGGTGACGCGCACAGCATTTTGCCCAGAGGACCGGCTGCTGATTGTGCCGCTGGCTTTCGCGTGTGGGCAGGAGACAGACCCGCCAAACTGTGCCACTTCTAACTTCACTAAATTCCAGTTTTGGGCAAAAACCTGGGGACCCAGACTCATATGGTCCCAGAGCACAGGAGAGCCGGAAAGGCAGCAGTCTAGAGGCACTGCAAGAGCGCATGCGCGCAAGGGACTACTTCAGCGATTACCCAGTGACGTGAGACTTGGGGGCCGTAGAGGGCGGGGCCGACTGGAAGGCAAGGCGGTCCCTTAAGCCCTGAGACTCCATCCATCCTAAGCTCAATAGAGAGGCTTCTGAAGTTTTGAACGTCTGGTATCATAAGGCTGAATCCAACACAGAAGTTCTCCTGACATAGTGAAAATGCCAAGTCAAGGGAAGGGATCACAAACAAAAGAAATGGAAGAAAACAAATGCCTGGATATAGAGTTCAAAACCACGCTTATAAGGTTTTTCAAGAATATCCTAGAAAAGATGGATAAATTTAGCGACACCCAAGAGGAGATGAAAAAGATTCAACTAGAGATGGAAAAGAACCAACTAAAATTTAAACATACACTGACTGAATTAAAAAATGTTGTACAGAGACCTAACAGCAGACTAGAGGAAGACAAGAATCAAGTCAAAAATTTGAAATATAAAGAATCAGAAAACACTCCACTGGAAAAGAAAGAAGAGAAAAGAATCCAAAAATTTGAAGATAATGTAAGGAGACTCTGGGACAGCTTCAAGCGTACCAACATCAGAATTGTGGGGGTGCCAGAAGAAGTGAGAGAGCAAGATACTGAAAATCTATTTAAAGAAACAAGGACTGAAAACTTCCCACATCTGGTAAAAGAAATAGACTTACAAGTCCAGGAAGAACACAGAACCCCATATAAAAGGAATCCAAAGAGGACTACACCAAGACACATCATAATTAAAATACCAAGAGCAAAAGACAAAGAGAGAATATTAAAAGCAGCAAGAGAAAAACAGTTTATTACCTACAAGGGAGAACCCATACGACTGTCAGCTGATTTCTCAACAGGAACAATGCAGGCCAGATGGGAGTGGCGAGAAATATTCAATGTGATGAATAGCAAGAACCTACAACCAAGAATAATCTATCCAGCAAAGCTATCATTCAGAATTGAAGGGCAGATAAAGAACTTCACAGATAAGAAAAAGTTAAAGGAGTTCATCAACTCCAAACCAGTATTATATGAAATGCTGAAAGGTACTCTTTTAGAAGAGGAAGAAGAAAAAGGTAAAAGATAAAAAATTATGAACAACAAATAGGTATCTAGCAACAAGTGAATCTGA
The DNA here is from genome assembly GCA_011751065.1 of Lasiurus cinereus. Lineage (NCBI taxonomy): Eukaryota > Metazoa > Chordata > Mammalia > Chiroptera > Vespertilionidae > Lasiurus > Lasiurus cinereus. Next base: position 9,586,610 of record JAAGEH010000012.1, on the reverse strand, counting down.
AAATTAAGGGAATTGAAGATTTGATCAACAGAATAAACTGGTGAATATAATAGAATCGGGAGCACAGAAAGGGAGTGGACTGATAATTTTCAGGGGGGGAAGGGGGAGGGGTGTACAGGGAGAGACTGGACAAAAATCATACACCTATGGACTTACACTTATGGGAGGTAAGGGTAGAGGAAAGGGTGGGAGCCAGGTGGAGCGGAGCTATGGAAGGGAAAAAAGAGAAACAAATGTAATAATCTGAATAATAAAGATTTAATAAAAAAATAATATGATAAATCAAAACTTTTGGAATGCAATATTGGTAGTTAAGAAGTTCATATCATTACAGTTCTATCTTAAGAAACAAAAATCCTCAAATAAACAATCTAACATTACATTTTGAAGAACTAGTAAAAGAACAAATGCAGCCCAAAGTCAGAAGAAAGGAAATAATAAAAAGTAAAACAGAACTGAATGAAATAGAGAAAACAAACAAACAAAAACAACACTGTCCCCCAAAATATTAAGGTAGCAAAAAGCTGGTTCTTTAAAGAAATAAATAAAATTAATAAACACTTGGCTAGAATCACTAAGAAAAAAAGAGAAGACCCAGATAAATAAAATTAGAGAAAAGAAGTGGGGAAAAAAAAAAAAAGGCAGCAGAGTAAGTGGAAACTCACAGACAAAGTCCCAGTATTAAACTAGGGAAAAAACAAAACAAAACAAAAACCACCCTATCTAATAAAAGAGTAATATGCAAATTGACCATGCCTCCGCCACACCCACCAACTATCCCACCAACCAATCAGAACAAGTATGCAAATCAATGCAACTAAGATGGCTACAGCCACAGAGAGCAGGAAGGAGGCTTGGGTTGCCCCTGGCAATGGAGGAAGCCAAGCTTTCAACAAACCCTGGCCCACCCAGGCCCCTGCTCAAGACAACAAAGTTTCAATGGCTACTGCCATGGAGCAAGCAGAAAACTTGGCTCTGTTCCAGGCTACTAAGTTTCAATTGTAGAAGATAAATCCCAGATACCAGGGCCTCTGCTTGGGTTGTCAGGGGGTGTAGCTGGCCTGCAAACCACACAGGCCCCTCGCCCAGGCCACCCCATGCCCCAAGGAAACACCCACCCTCATCCAGGACACCCTTCAGGGTAAACCAGCTGGCCCCAACCTATACACCAGGCCTCTATCCTATGTAATAAAAGAGTATTATGCAGATTGACCATAAGTCCAACACTCAAGATGACTGACCCCATATGGCAAAAGATGGCCACCACAAGATGTCCAGCAGGGGAGGGCAGTTGGGAGGGACCAGGCCTGCAAGGGAGGATTGTTGGGGATGATCAAGCCTTCAGGGAAGGGCAGTTAGGGGTGACCAGGCCAGCAGAGGAGGGATGTTGGGGGTGATCTGGCCTACAGGGGAGGGAAATTAGGGGCAAACAGGCTGACAGGGGAGCAGTTAGGCATCAATCAGGCTGACAGGCAGGTGAGCAGTTAGGAGCCAGCAGTCCCGGATTGTGAGAGGGATGTCCGACTGCCCGTTAAATAGGCATTTGGACATCCCTCAAGTGGTCCCAGATGGGAGAGGGAGCAGGGTGGGCTGAAGGACATCCTCCTGCACGAATTTCGTGCACCAGGCCTCTAGTTCTGAATAATCAACTGAAGGCTTGCTGGAGAGAGCCCTGATAACCTAGGACAGAAACTGGAGACTGACTAGTGGGAAGGCTAGAGGAGTGAAAGGTTGGCTGGGCTCCCAGAGAGATAATCTAAGCTGTGGAGGGTTGCCACTAAGAACTCTGGAGTCTAATCACCAAGCTAGCCCTCCACCCCCATCCCAACCCAGAGCACTAGAGTTGAGAAATGTGGCCACACAACATCAGGCTGTGAAAAACAGCCAAGTTGCTATCTGCAAGGGAGAGACAGCTGGAAATGTAGGCACCCTCTTAAAGGGCCAACATAGAATATTTTGAGTGCAACCACTCATCTTGGGCTCCAGAAAAGGTAGGGAAGAGTGGGATGGTGCTATATAAACATAGGCCAAGGTTGGGGTTTCTGGGGGTTAGAGCTTGGAAGGCAGACAGCCTGGTTTCCTGAGCTGAGTCATTCTCTCATGCTGTGCGAGCCATGTTTCTCAGGCAAATCTTTGCTATCCTGTTTTTTTTTTTTTTGCCTGAGGGGAAGACAGTTGACCACCTAATGGAAAATCCCTTGCCCCATTCTGTGGAGTTTCTGAAGCCTATTAAGAGACTGAGAGTAACAATAAGCCTCCAATCAGAAGCAATTGTCCCATCTTGTTGGAAAACCTCATTCCAACTGTGGGTGATTGATTGAGACTGCTCCAGACTGAATCTAATCAGTCTGTAGGCAGAAGCGGTTCTCTGGAAGCTTCGAGTCTTTGCCTGATTTAATTATTCAGAAAAAACAGTTTGGGTACCCATACACCATCCAGGACTGCTCAGCAAGGCAAAAGCCAGTGGAACCACAAGTACATGAAGCTGATATCTCTAGGACCAGCTCTATGGGGAAGTACAGGGTCATGGCAGACCCAGCTTCTGGGTTAAGCAAATACTATGACCAATTATATGGCAACAAACTGCATAACTTGAGCAAAATGGACAAATTTCCAGAAACACACTATCTTGCAGAACTCAAATCAGGAAGAATCAGAAAACTTGAGACCAATAACAACTGATGAAATTGAAATAATTATTAAAAAACTTCCAGCAAACAAAGTCCTACCTAGATCAAATAGATTTACAGGTAAATTTCACCAAACATTCAAAAAAGAAAACCCATTCTCTTCAAACTATTCCAAAAATTCTAAGAAGAAGCAACACTTCCAAGTTCTTTTTATGAAGCAAGCATTATCCTAATTCCAAAACCAGGTAAAGACACTACAAAGAAAGAAAATTAAAGGCCAATATCATTGAAACAACAGAGGTTAAAATCCTCAATAAAATGTTAGCATATTAGTTCAAGCAATATATTAAAAAGCTCATACACTATGATCAGGTGGCATTTATTCCAGGGATGCAAGGCTGGTAAAATATTTGCAAATCAATAAATGCGATGCATCACAAACAAATTGAAAGATGAAACCACATGATCATATTGATACAAAAAAAGCATTTGACAAAATTCAGCATCCATTTTTGATAAAAATTCAAAGTGGGAATAGAGGGATCATACCTCAACATAATAAAGATCATATGATAAACCTACAGCCAACATCTCACTTACTGGGCAAAAAGTAAAAATGTTCCCTTAAGAATAGGGACAAGACTAGGATGTCTGCTTTCAGCATTTTTATTCATTATAGTACTGAAAGTCCTAAACACAGCAATCAGACAAGAAGAGGAGATAAAAGGCATCCAATATGGAAGAGAGCAAGTAAAATGGTCATAATTCACAGATGACATATTCTACATAGAAAACCTTAAAGACACCAGTAGGAAACTACTAGACTTAATAAACGAATTCAGCAAGATAGCAGGATACAAAAATAATATCCAGCAATCAATGTCATTTTTATACACCAATAATGAACTGTCAGAAAGAGAAAGTAAAAAAAACAAAAAACACCCCAAAACAGAAAAAACAAAACCCATTTACTATTGTAACAACAACAAAAAGATTCTAGGAATAAACTTAACTAGGAGGTAAAAGACCTGTACTTGGACAATTTTAAGTCAATGGAAAAAAATAGAGGAAGATACAAACAAATGGAAACATATACAATGTTCATGGACTGGAAGAATCAACATCATTAAAATGTCTATACTACGCAAAGCAATCTAAAGATTCAATGCATCCCCAATTAAAATACCAATGGCATAATTCACAGAGCCAGAACAAATACTCCAAATATTTATATGAAATCATAAAAGACTCTGAGTAGCTGCAGCAATCTTGACAAAAAAGTAGTAGGAAGGATCGCAATACAGGATATCAACTATAATACAAAGCCATTATTACTTAAACAGCCTGATACTGACACAAGAATAGTCATATAGACTATCCAAAAATGGATGCTGGGTTTTGTCAACTACTAGTAGCTCAGTGCACAGATTCATGCACATTGAAAGGGAATTAATTAGAAGAAATACTTTAATATTGAGCTCCCTCCTCTTTGGTTCCAGGGTGCATCACCTAAGAATCACCACTGCCAAGTCAGTGCAGCTCGGCACCTCCTGTATTGAGCTTCTGCTCCCTGGTGGTCAGGAAGTGTCATAGGTACCATATGGTTGGATGGTCACTTAGCTTTTTATATGTATACTAGAGGCCTGGTGCACAAAAATTAGAGCACTTGCGGGGAGGGGGGGTCCTCTCAGCCCAGTTTGCACCCTCTCACAATCTGAGATCCCTTGGTAGGATTCCTAGGCCTGGCCTGAGGTCAGGGACTATCAAGGCTTTCCTTCCCTGGGCTGCAGGCAGCTAGCCCCAATCCTGCTGCAGTCACTGCTTGCCATCTGTGCAGTGCTGCCTTCCCACCCCTGCCACTGGTGGCCTCCTTCTGCAGGTGATAGGCTGGAGTGCAATGGCTTGATTGGTCTGGGCCTCCCTCTTTTCTTTGCTGGGGTAGGGGGGCAGTCCAGCAAGGGGCCATCTGCCTACCTGATCTCCCCTAACCACTGGCCTATCTACCTGATCTCCCCTAACCACTGGTCTGCCTACCTGATCACCTCTAACACCTCTGCCTTTCTACCTAATTGCCCCTTAACACTTGTTTGGGGGCGAGACCAGCACTGACTTCTTGTTGGTCAGTCTCCGGTCATTATGAACCAAGGTTTTTATATATCAGGACTAGTAGATGGATAAGAATGGAGAATCCAGAAATTGACTGACACCATTATGTTTAATAAACATTTGACAAAGTAAGCAAGAACATACAATGGAGTAATGATAGTCTCTTCAACAAATGGTGCTGGAAATACTGGACAGAAACATGCAAAAGATGAAACTAACAATATCCACAAATCAATAAATATGATATATCATATAAACAAATTGAGAGATAAAAATCACATAATCATATCAAAAGTGTTTGACAAAGTCCAATATCCTTTTCTGATAAAAATGCTCAGCAAAGGAATAGAAAGACTGTACCTCAACATAATAAAAGCCTTATCATACATGACAATATCATACTTATATGACAATATCATACTCAATGGGCAAAAACTAAAACCATTTCTCTTAAGAACAGGAACAAGACAGGGATGCCTGCTTTCAACATTCCTGTTTAACATAGTAACTAGAAGTGCTAGCCAATGCAATCAGACAAGAAGAAATAAAAGACATCCAAATTGGAAACAAAATTGTCACTATTCGCAGATGACATAATATTGTACACAGAAAACCTTAAAGAATCCATCAAAAAATTATTAGACTTAATACATGAATTCGGTAATGTAGCAGGATACAAAATTATTTCCAAGAAATCTGTGGCATTTTTATACACAAACAATGAACTTTCAGAAAGAGAGATTAAAAAAACAATCGCATTTACCTTTGCACACACACACACACAAAAAGAAGATACCTAGGAAAAAACTTAATTAAGGAGGTAAAAGACCTCTACTCAGAAAACTAGAGGATGTTGAAAAAAGAGATAGAGGAAAACTTAAAAAGAAGAACATACCATGAATGGTAGAATCAACATCATTAAAATGTCCATACTACCCAAAACAATCTATAACTTCAATGCACTTCCCATTAAAATACCAATGGCATATTTCAAAGAACTCTCCAAAAATTCGTCTGGAATAAAAAAGGATCCTAAATAGCTGCAGCAATCCTGAGAAAGAAGAATAAAGAAGGTGGGATCTCAATAACAGATATCAAGCTGTATTACAAAGCCACTGTTCTCGAAACTGCCTGGTACTTGCACAAGAACAAACATACAGATCAATGAATAGAACAGAGAATCCAGATATTGACCCAAACCACTATGCTCAATTAATATTTGACAAAGGAGGCAAGAACATACAAATGGAGTCAAGACAGTATCTTTAATAAATGATGTTGGGAAAATTGGACAGATACATGCAGAAAATAAAATTAGATTACCAACTTATACCATACACAAAAATAAACTCAAAATGGATAAAGGACTTATACATAAGATGGGAAACCATAAAAATACTAGAGGAATCCACAGGCAGAGAAATCTCAGACATATGCTGAAGCAATTTTTTTTGCTGATACAGCTCCTAGGGCATTGGAAATTAAAGAGAAAATAAAGAAATGTGGCTACATCAAAATAAAAAGCTCTTGTACAGCAAAAGAAACCATCAACGTAACAACAAGAAAGCCCATTGTATGGATGAACATATCTGCAAATGTTATCCAGATAAGGGTTTAATCTTCAAAATTTACAGGGAACTCATACAACTTAAAAAAAGAAAGATAAACAACCCAATCAAAAATGGGCAACAGACCTAAATAGATACTTTTTGAAAGAAGACATAAGGAAGGCCAAGAGACATATGAAAACATGCTCAAAGTCACTAATCATCTGAGAAATGCAAATCAAAATGACAATGAGGTACTATCTCACACCTGTCAGAATAGCTATCATCAACAAATCAACAAAGGACAAGTACTGGTGAGGACGCAGAGAAAAAGAAATCCTGGTGCACTGCTGGTGGGAATGCAGACTGGTGCATCCACTGTAGAGAACAGTATGGGGTTTCCTCAAGAAACCAAAATGGAACTCCCATTTGACCCAGCAATCCCACTTCTAGGAATATATCCCAAGAAACTAGAAACACCAATCAGAAAAGATATATGCACTCCTATGTTCTAGTAGTACAATTCACCATAGCTAAGATTTGGAAACTGCCTAAGTGACCATCAGCAGAAAAGTGGATTAAAAAACTGTGGCACATCTACACAATGTAATACTATGGTGCTGTAAAAAGGAAGGAACTCCTACCATTTCCAACAGCATGGATGGAGCTGGAGAGGATTATACTAAGTGAAATACGTTAGTCAGAGAAAGATAAATATCACATGATCTCACTCATTAGTGGAATATAATGAATAACATAAACTGATGAACAAAGACAGATCCAGAGACAGAGAAACATTCATCAGATGCTCAAACTTTAGAGGGAAGAGATCAACCATATAAGGATAACCAATGGACATAGACAACAGAGGGTGAGGGTGAGGGTGAGAGCAGGATTGGGGGTGTGGAAGGCAATGGGGGAATAACCACACATTTGTAATACCTTAATAAAAAAAAGATAAAACTAGATTACCAATTTACACCATATACAAGAATAAACTCAAGGTGGATAGAAGTCTTAAATGTAAGGCATGAAACCATAAAAATCTTAGAAGGAAACATAGGCAGTAAAATTTGGACTTCTCTTATAGCAGTATGTTTGCAGATACATCTCTTAAGAAGAGCTCCTTTATTTTCTCTGCAAAGGATACTAAGGAGAAAATAAAAGGGGACTACATCAAAATTCAAAGCTTCTGCACAGCAAAAGAATGAACAGTCAAATTGAAAAGGGATCCCACTGAATAAAAACATACACTGAGTGGCCAGATCTCGGAACACATAATAATCGGGCCACTCAGTGTGCATCCTATATAATAAAAGCCTAATATGCAAATTGTCCCCTCAACCGGGAGTTCGACCAGTAGGCGGGCTGGCCAACTGCTCATACCCCCTCCTCCTGGCCAGAGTGGCTGGACCCTCCCCCCCATGTACAAATTCATGCACCAGGCCTCTAATACACACACACACACACACACACACACACACACACACACACACTGAGTAGATTATTATGCATTCAGAGACCATAATAATCTGGCCACTCAGTGTATTTGTCAATGATACAATTGATAAAGGCTTAATATGCAAAATATATAAAGTAACAAACATATATAAACATATCTATAAAGTAACAATATATATATAAAGTATACAGCTCAACAAAAGGAAGACAAATAATCCAATTAAGAAATGTGCTTCTGCTGTATACTGTTTCTCCAAAGAGGATATACAAATGACCAAGAGACACAAGAAAAGATGCTCAAAATAACTCACTGATCATCAGAGAAATGCAAATTATAAAAGCACAGTGAGATATCACCTCACACCTGTCAGAATGGCTATCATAAAAAAATCAACAAACAAAAAGTGTGGAGAGAATGTAGAGAAAAGGGAGCACTAGTTCACTACTGTGGGGATGCGGGTTGGTGTAGCCACTATGTAAAATAGTATGAAGTTTCCTCAAAAAATTGAAAATGTAACTTCTGTTTCACCCAGTGCTCCTGGGAGCATAACCTAAAAACCCAAATCATCAATCAGAAAAAATATATGATCCCCTATGTTCAGAGCAGCATATTTACAATAGTTAAGATTTGGAAACAGTTCAAGTGCCCATCAGTAGATGAATGGATAAAAAAGCTATGAGGCATTTACACCATGGAATACTATGCAGTTGTAAAAAAAAAAAAAAAAGATCTCTTACCCTTTGGGACAGTATGGATAGACCTGGAAAATATTATATTAAGTGAATTAAACCAACCTGAGAAAGATAAATATCACATGATCTCACTTATTTGTGGAATCTAATGAACATAATGAAGTGACCAAAAAAATAAGACCTGAAGCAGGGAGGCATGGAACACACCGATATACTTCAATGTGGCATTAGGGGGATGAGAAGAGATTAACCAAAGAACTTACATAATTACTAGAGGTCTGGTGCACAAAATTCATGCACAGGCGGTAGTGGGGGTGAGTGGGGGGGATGCGGGGGCGGGGTGAGTAGAGGGATGGGTGTGTGTCCCTCAGTCCAGTCTGCAATCCTCTCCAACCTGGTAGCCCTCAAGGGATATTTGACTGCCCATTTAGACCCGATCCCAGATGCCTGCCTGCCTTCCTGATTGCCCCTAACTACTGCCTGCCAGCCTGATCATCCCCTAACCACTCCCCTGCCACCCTGATTGATGCCTAACTGCTCTCCTGCCAGCCTGTTTGTCCTTAAATACCCACCCCTGTATGCCTGGTCCCCCACAACTGCTCTCCCCTATAGGCCTGGGTCCTCCCCTCCCCCCAACTGCCTTTCCCTGCAGGCCCAGTTGCCTCCAACATCCCTCCTTTGCTGGCGGGGTCACCCCTAACTGCCCACCCCTGCAGGTTTGATTGCCTCCACCTACCCTTCCTTGTAGGTCTTGTCCCTCCCATCTGCCTTCCTCTGTTGGCCTGATAGCCCACAACTGCCCTCAGTTTCAGTCGCGGTCCCTCCTAACTGCTCTCACCTGCTGGCCATCTTGTGTCCACATGGGCAGCCATATTTGACCACATGGAGACAGTCATCTTGTGTGTTGGAGTGACAGTCAATCTGCATAGTACTCTTTTATTAGGTAGGATATGCATAGCTCATGCATAAGGGCAATAAGGTAATGAAGACCTCGAGGGATGGGGGTGGGTATGGGCTGCTGGGTATGGGGGTGTGGGAGATATATATAATACTATCAATAATCAAAAATATATTTTAAAAGAGAAAAAAAAACCCTAAAGAAAAAAAAAACAATACAAAATTAGAAACAACATGGAAGTTATGCAAGATAATACAGAAATACAAAGATTATATAAGAATACTATGCAACAAAATTCAATAACCTAGAAGAAGTGGATGAGTTATTAGAAATATATATCATTCCTAGACTGAATCACGAAGAACTGAAAAATCTAAGGAAAATGAAACAGCAATCAGAAACTATCCAAGAAGTAGAAGTCCAGGATTAAAGAGCTTCACTAGTGAATTTTACCAAACATTCAAAGAAAACTTACTACAGAACTTTCCAAACTTCATAAAAAAAAATGGGGGAAGAGGCAATATTTGTTAACACATTTTATGAGGCCAACATTACCCTGGTACCAAAACCTGGCAAGAATATTACACAAAAAGGAAACTACAGACCAGTATTTGACAAATATAGATGCAAAAGTCCTAAATAAAATACTAGCAAATCAAATACAATACATTAAAAAGATAATATATCATGAACAAGTAAAGTTTACTCCAGGATGGTTCAATATATGCAAACCAATCAATGTGATACATCACATTACCAAAATAAAAGATAGAAATCATATGATCATATTAACTAAATGCAGTAAAAACATTTGACAGGATACAACACCCACTTTATAATTAAAATACTCAGGAGAGGAATCCAAGATGGCGGCATAGGTAAACACCTACACTGCTGCCTCGCACAACAATTTCAAAACTACAACTAAAAGACAGAACGGACATCATCCAGAACCACAGCAAAGCTGTCTGAGTGGAAGTTCTACAACTAGAGGGAAAGAGAGGGGCTCACGGAGACCCAGAGGAGCTGCAAAAAGCTGAGGCACGGAGACGCGCTCGGAGAGAGCAGGTTCCGGAGTACCTGGCTGGCTTTCTCTGGCGGGAGGGAAACGGAGACACTCAAAGGCATTGAAACCCTTATCCTACAACACTAACCCCCAGATCCAGCCAAAACTCATACGGGGGAAGTTTGGACTGTGAAAAGGGAGAAGTGCACGGAAATTTAGGGGTGTTGCAAAAAATCAAAGGCCCGGTGTCGTGAACGGCACTGCGCGCAGGACAGACAGATTGCTGATTGTGCCGCTGGCTTTCACGAGTGGGCGGGAGACAGACCCTCCCAACTGTGCCACTTCTAACTCCACTAAGCCCCTGTTTTGGGCGAAACCCTGGGGACCTAGACTCGTGTGGTCCTGGTGCGCAGGGAAGCCGGAAAGGCAGCGGTCTAGAGGCACTGCGGGCGCGCGCGCACAAGCACAGCTCCAGCGATTACCCAGTCACGTGAGACTCTGGGGCCGTGGAGGGCGGGGCCGACTGGAAGGCAAGGCGGTCCCTTAAGCCCTGAGACTCCACCCATCCCAAGGTCAACAGAGGCTTCTGCAGCTTTGCAAGTCTGGTATCATAAAGCTGAATTCAACACAGAAGTTTCCCCGGCATAGTGAAAATGCTGAGACAAGGGAAGGGATTACAAACAAAAGAAATGGAGGGAAAAAAACGACTGGATATAGAGTTCAAAACCACGCTTATAAGGTTTTTCAAGAATATCCTAGAAAAGATGGATAAATTTAGTGAGACCCAAGAGGAGATGAAAAAGGACTAACTAGAAAAGTTGGATAAATTTAGTGAGACCCAACAGGAGATGAAAAAGGACCAACTAGAGACACTGACTGAAATAAAAAATATTATACAGAGTCCTAACAGCAGACTAGAGGATGGCAAGAATCAAGTCAAAAATTTGAAATATAAAGAAGCAGAAAACATTCAACTGGAAAAACAAGAAGAGAAAAGAATCCAAAAATGTGAAGATAATGTAAGGAGCCTCTGGGACAGCTTCAGGCGTACCAACATCAGAATTGTGGGGGTGCCAGAATAAGAGAGAGAGCAAGATACTGAAAACCTATTTAAAGAAATAATGACTGAAAACTTCCCACATCTGGTAAAAGAAATAGACTTACAAGTCCAGGAAGCACACAGAATCTCAAATAAAAGGAATCCAAAGAGGACTACACCAAGACACATCATAATTAAAATACCAAGAGCAAAAGACAAAGAGAGAATATTAAAAGCAGCAAGAGAAAAACAGTTCATTACCTACAAGGGAGAACCTATACGACTTTCAGCTGATTTCTCAACAGGAACGATGCAGGCCAGATGGGAGTGGCAAGAAATATTCAACGTGATGAATAGCAAGAACCTACAACCAAGAATAATCTATCCAGCAAAGCTATCATTCAGAATTGAAGGGCAGATAAAGAGCTTCACAGAGAAGAAAAAGCTAAAGGAGTTCATCAACTCCAAACCAGTATAATATGAAATGCTGAAAGGTACCCTTTTAGAAGAGGAAGAAGAAAAAGGTAAAAGACAAAAAATTATGAACAACAAATACATATCTATCAACAAGTGAATCTAAAAATTAAGTGAATTAAAAATTTGATCAACAGAATAAACTGGTGAATATAATAGAATCAGAAGCACAGAAAGGGAGTAGACTGATAATTCTCAGGAGGACAAAAATCATAAAGCATCAAACAGACTGTGAAATTACAGCAGAAAGATTAAAGTTAGATGAGGTAGATAAGTGATCAATCAAAGGACTTGTATGCATGCATATAAGCATAACTTATGATCAGACACTGGGGGGTTGGGGTATGCCTGGGAGGTTGGGGGGGGCAATGGGGCGATATGTATAAAAAATTAATAATAAAAAAAAAGAAATACTCGTATAACACATGGCCTCATGCATTCGTCCTTCCATGACCCTAACAATTATTAGAGATTTAAAAAAAAAAATTAGAATCAGCTTTGTATTGATTGACAGGCAGCATGGGCAAAGGCCACCCCCATTGTAATCTATTTTTATAAAAGGCTAATATGCTAAGTGTTTTTGCCACCTTCCTACCAGTTGCTATAACGACTTGCTTTATAGCCAGGTGGAAACACTTTACACTGTAACCAAATGTCTGTTAAGCATTTTCCTCTGCCTAATCTCATTTGATCCTCACAGAAGTCTTGGAGATAGGAATTCTATTTTCTTTTCATTAGTCGGAAAATGGAGATTTAGAAAGCTTAGAAACTTGACCCAACTGAAAAGAATTAAGAAATGGTGGACCTTGAAAATGACTTCAGGTTTTCTCACTGCACAGAATATAGTCAAACACTGCTGCAGTTAAATATTTGTTCTCCCTGCATGATCTACAATAATAATCTGCTTCATGCTGATATTTACTGCTGTGTTGCTGACAATTACCTGAAAGAGCATTTGAGATGCTTCACTGGGCTGGAAAAATTTTAGCTAAATCAGAAAGCAGGTCTAATTAAGCAAGTTTATCCTATATATATACACAATGAGTGGTCAGATTATCATGATCTCTGAACACATAATAATCTGGGCCACTATGTATTAGAGGACCGGTGCATGAGTGGGGTCCGGCTAGCCTGGCTAAGGGGAGGGGACATGAGTGGTTGGATCTCCCATTTGACCCAGCCATCCCACTCTTAGGAATTTATCCTAAGAAATTAAAAACACCAATCAGAAAGGATTTATGTACCCCTATGTTCATAGCAGCACAATTTACAATAGCTACAATTGGGAAACAGCCTAGGATGCCTGTCAGCAGATGAGTGGATCAGAAAACTGTGGTACATCTATACAATGGAATTCTATGCTGCCATTAAAAAGAAGGACCTCTTACCATTTGCAGCAACCTGGATGGAACTGGAGAGCTTTATGCTTAGTGAAACAAGCCAGTCAATGAAGGAGAAGCACCACATGATCTCACTCATTTGTGGATAATGAAGAACATTGTAAACTGATGAACAAAAGGATAGATACAGAGGCAGTAAAGCATCAAACAGACTGTCAAATTATAGCAGGAAGATTAAGGAGAGGTGGGGTAGATAAGAGATCAATCAAAGGACTTGTATCTATACATACAAACATAACCAATGAACATAGACACTGGGGGGTTAGGGTATGCCTCGGAGGGAGGGGGGTCAATGGGGAGATATGTATACATGTAACACACACACACACACACACACACACACACACACACACACACAAGACATCAGTTAATGACATCTATACATAGTTATTCAGTTAAGCACTGTTCAAATAATGGATTGAAACATCTAAATATCCACCAATGTAGAGCTTATTACTTTTACTGGAAGCCTTGTGCACGAAATTTGTCCATGGATAGGGTTCCTAGGCCTTGGTGGCAGTTCCCCCCGCCTCCTCACTTCCTACTTCCCTCACTCTCTCAGTGCCCTGCAGTTGCCACGATTGCCCACCATGTTCTGTGCCACCCCCTGGTGGTCAGCACATGACAAAGCGAGCAATCAAACTTGTTTTTCTGGTTGAAGGCCTGAGGGGACACTCTGAATATCAGCCTTTTACACACACACATACAAACACACACACACACACACACACACACACACACACACACACACACACACACAC
>JAAGEH010000012.1:9528697-9572585 GCA_011751065.1 Lasiurus cinereus | reverse complement strand
CACACACACACACACACACACACACACACACACACACACACACACACTAGAGGCCTGGTGGACGAAATTTGTGCATGGGGGGGGGTGTCCCCTCAGCCCAACCTGAACCCTCTCCAATCAGGGACATCCCTCTCACAATTTGGTATGACTGGCTCCTAATTGCTTGCCTCCGTGCCTGATCGCCCCTAATTATCCCACACTCCCCCTGCAAGTTTGGTCATCCCTTACTGCCTCCCTGCCAGTATGGTTGCCCCTAACTGTTCCCCAGCCGGCCTAGTCATCTCTTACTCCTCCTTGCCCCTCCCCCCCCACTACCCTGGTCGCCCCTTACTGCCCACCCCTGCCGGCCTAATCACCCCATGCAGTCTATTCGGTTGTGACAGTCACTTAGGCTTTTATTACTATAGGTATACTATATAGATAGGTGATCTATCTCAATGTTCGGCAAACTCATTTGTCAACAAAGCCAAATATCAACAGTATAACGATTGAAATTTCTTTTGAGAACCAAACTTTTTAAACTTAACCTTCTAACGCCACTTCTTCAAAATAGACTCGCCCAGGCTGTGGTATTTTGTGAAAGAGCCACACTCAAGGGGCCAAAGAGCCACATGTGGCTCGAGAGCTGCAGTTTGTCGACCATGGGTCTATCCTATTAAATAAACACTATGCACCAGAAAAAGACAGTGGCTGTTTACCAAACTGAGTAATATGGAATTATTTCCAATATATTTTTAAGTGAAAATAGCAGGGTATAGAGCAGTTTGTTGTTTTTATGTTTGTTTTTAAATAAAAGGGTATATTTTATTTACTTTTACAAAATGTAAATAAAAAAGCAAAGGGCTAAGAAAACCCAAGACAACTATGAAGAAGACAGTGAGGGGCCAACTTAAGGTGAAGCTGTAATAATGACCAACAGACCAATGAAAAGAATGAGTAATCAATCAGGCTGCACAGCAGTATTTTGGGGAAGAGAAAAAAGATGGTGGAAAAAGACAAAGCTAATTCATTCCAAGCAGTTTGGAGATAGTCAAATACATTAAGGTAGTAGTTTTATGTTAAGACAAATGTTTTTTTGGGAAAGATTAGAAAAATGGCTCAAAATCCTGATATGTGATGATCTGAGGTGTTCTGAAGCAAGTACAAATACTGAAGAATATACAAATCAGTCATTTCTGAGATCACCAATTTTGAAAGCCCACCATTTAATCCTATTTTAATGATCATTTTGAAATTAAACATAGTATAGAAATTATTTCCTTTTCCCTTTTTTTCTCCTGAGAGCAATTTCCTTAGTGTTTCACATTAATCAAGATTTTAGGCATGATATAATTCAAACTGGGGTCTAGTTCAGGCCCAACTTACCTTTTGCTACTTTAGCTCACAATTCCTATTCAGAATTAAGAGTTAATTAACTGAAAATTACTTTGACAAAATGACAATATATGTAGAAATAATATATTTAGAAAAGAAATCTTAGGAGATTTAATAATTTCTATATAAATATATAAGATACAGTTAACTGACAAGTCAAAAATCTTACCTTTTTCAGGTAACTCTGGACCTCTTCCCCTACTTCTGCCCATCCGGTCATTCCTAATTTCACCTCGAGACTCACTTCTGGAATCATTCCTTAATTCAGTACGAGAACTTTCTTCTCTCAAATGGTTTCTGCCATAACTTCTGGATTCTTCTGGATATGTATCCTCCTTTCGATGAGCATCTCGACTTTCCCGGTCCCTGTAGTCATGGGCATCACGAGTAGACCGAGAATCTCTGGGATCACGGCTCTCCTTGTTATCTCTGCTATACTCTCTCATCTCCCTGGAGTCCCGAATGTCTCTGGAGTCTCTTAGTTCCCTCCGGTCTCTAGTATCTCTGGCATCTCTTCGATCCCGAACATCTCGAGGTTCTCTGTCTTCTCTGTGGTCTCTAGAAGAGCTCTGATCCTGTTCATACTCTCGTTCATCTCTTGTGTCCTTTTCTCTATCCCTTTTGCCTCTAGTATCTGTAATGCAATTTTGGAAATAAAACCCCCCAATATGTTTAATATGGACCTTTAAAAATTTTATTACACTGATAATTCATGTTCTTTGAAGAAAATAAAAGGAGAAAATATGGTCAAGTAAGAAAATTAAATCCATCCAAAGCTAAAATTCCAAAGGTAATTTTTATTAATGCTTAGATAATTGTTTTTTATTGAATAAACTCTAAATAAGATCTTCCCCTATCCCAATTTACCCATACTTATTTCTTTAAAAAAAAAAATTTATTGATTTTTTTCCAGAGAGGAAGGGAGAGGGATACAGACTTAGAAACATCGATCAGCTGCCTTCTGCACACTCCCTACTGGCTATGTGCCTGCAACCAAGTACATGCCCTTGACCGGAATCAAACCTGGGACCCTTGAGTCCGCAGGCCAATGCTCTATCCACTGAGCCAAACTGGTTTTAAGGCCATACTTATTTCTTAAATAATTGAAATAAATAAATTGATCTCATATAATTAGTGTCTTAGTTTTAAGAAATCACTTTGAAATGCAGAGGCACACAGCGACTTTAATTATCTCTACCAAATATTAGGTCAGATTAGACCACATCTGACCATTTCAAATGGCATTAAAGACTTTATAGTGGCCTACAGGGAGTAAGCTGGATGGCAAAGGCAAGGATTTGATATGTCTCCATCCCTTCTTATAAACATCTATTACTTCTAGTCCTCTTCCAATACCAACTGGCCTAAAAATATATTCACTTAATAGTATTCTTTTTTTCATGATGCCCCCATCTGTCTGTATAAATACATCTAATAATACATATACAGTCTGAAGTTTTACATGTCTCCTTTCTCCCGCCAAGTGAACCCCTCCCCATCAGCCATTCCCACTCCAGGCAAGCCCCTACCGCCCAAGTGTCTGTGTCCACTGGTTATGCTAATATGCATGCATACAAGTCCTTTGGTTGCTCTCTAATCCCCTTCCCTCACTTGCCATTTGTCTCTGGATCCATTCTTGTTCGCCAAATTATGTTGCTCATTATATCCCACATGAGTGAGATCATGTGATATTTATCTTTCTCTGACTGGCTTATTTTGCTTAGCATAATACTCTTCTGTCTCATCCATGCTGTTGCACATGATAAAAAGTTCCTTCTTTTTAATAGCAGCATAGTATTCCATCGAGTAGATGTACCACTGTTTTTTAATCCACTCATCTGGTGATGGGCACTTAGGCTGTTTCCAAATCTTAGCTATTGTAAATTGTGCTGCTAGGAACATAGGGGTGCATATATCCTTTATGATTGGTGTTTCTGGTTTCTTGGAATATATTCCTAGAAGTGGGATTATTGGGTCAAATTGGAGTTCCATTTTTAACTTTTTGAGGAAACTCCATACTGTCTTTCTAATGGCTGTACCAGTCTGCTTTCCTACCAATAGTGCAGGGGGGTTCCTTTTTCTCCACATCCTCGCCAGCTTTGTCATTCGTTGATTATATTTTTTCCTTTACCTCCCTTTTCTTTCTTCCACTAAAATTATTCTTATTTCATGAATAACATCAAGAGAGGAACAAACACCTGCTACATTCTTTTATGGAAGGTTAAAGAAATGTCCTCCTTACAAAGAACCTAAACTCATATGAATTCTTCCTATAACATAAGCCATTCTTATCTCAAAAAAAGCAATCTCTCAAATACTCAACTGTATATTATTCCTCCTCATTAGTGTCTTTAATAATTATGTTTTGAAATAAAGAGTTTTCATTCAGTACTCACTAAAGAAATAGATTTCTAATCAATTCTAGTTGTTAAATATCTTATTTAAAATACTAATGTACTGACCTTATTCCAAAGATCATGTACACAGGGATAATTCTATAAAACAGGTGCTCGTTCCAATTTCTACTTATGTATTCATTATTTTTGTGAATAAAAAAACTTGATTAATTATTGCTTGTACTGTTGATAGGAAGAGAACAACTAAATTCAACACATTTCATGGGAGACTGCTATACTATACTCATAAACAGCCTTTTAAAGTGCATATTGTTGCAATAAGCAAGTATTTTCTGAGTACTCCTTATGTTAAAACTAACTGAGGAAAAGTTAGGGAAAACATGTCAAGATAAATAGACAAGGACAAAAAGCTTATACAAGTACAAAGATATTAGAGATATTACACTGTATTGTCAGGTAATGATATCAACTCAGGTTGAACAGGATGTAACAAATTCAAAGTTAACTTAATTCTCAGGGATCTAAAAAAGGAAACTGCTTTGTTTACTTTACTTCTTCCTTGAGTTATACCTGGAAAACTATCACTTGGTTTGCACTGACCCTTTGAATACTACCCCTACTCTCATCTCTTTATCAAAACACTTCTTATGCTTTTAAACTCTGCCCTCTGGTTGGCTGCTTCTCATTCCCCTCACCTCGTTATTTTAACTCAGCAATTAGGAGGGTGTGCTAAAAATAAGATGACCAAAAATCTCTAGAACTTGAGGGTACTCAAGTAAAACGTCTTAAAAAAACCCACAAAAATAAATAAATAAATGAATATAAATATAAATTGATTTTTTACATAGAGGAAAGGAGAGGGATAGAGTTAGAAACATCGATCAGCTGCTTCTTATACACCCCCTACTAGGTATTTGCCTGTAATCAAGGTACATGCCCTTGAACAGAATTGAACCCGGGACCCTTGAGTCCGCAGGCTAACGCTCTAGCCACTGAGCAAAACCGGTTAGGGCTCAAGTAAAACTTCTTAAAGACAGCACCAACTTGGTTTACATATAAATAACTAATCCACATGCTAACAGCTTACATGCCCATGCCATTAAGCACCTCCTATTGTCCTCAGGACCTCTCCTCTGTGTATTACAGAAGATTTAATATAACAGAGTTATCTTCTATCCCTTATTATAATAAAACAACTGAATATCCAAGTCTTGCTTAAAAAACAAACAAACTACTTAAAAGACTTTTAAAAATCCAGATAAAATACAGTGCATACCTTCCCTCTTTTCATGACGCCGATCATGAGACTGTGAAGTTCGTTCATGATCATGCCTCCCTTTCTCTCGCACTGGAGAGCGATGTCTTGAAGGACTTTGCTTTCTCTGAGGAGAAGACAGGGAATGTGAAGGATAAGGCGAAGTAGAACAACGTAAAGGTGGAGTTACTGTCCTCTGATAAGATGGTGAAGGAGTTCTTTTTCGATGAGGAGAAAGAGAATGTCTTTGAATAGATGATCCTGACTGTGAGGAAGATGAGTGATGTCTAGAAGACATAGGAGAATGATGCTGCCCTGCAGGGGAAGTAGACCTATAAGGAAAAATAACATTAATAAAAAACTATGTTTAAGAACCTTCATTTCTAGCCAAAAGAACATATATATATATTTCAAAATAAAACAAAAATAACTGCATGTGAAAAAGCCAAAACTGTGAATAATTCTAGGATAAATTTTAATTCACATTGCTATAAAATAGTAAGTTTACTTTTAAAGATTTGACGGATTTTTAAATCAGCTCGAAGGAACAGTTCTAGAGCAGACATGCACTGCTTTTCTCCCAAGCTATGGCTGCAAGGTAACATTCTCCCTGAGCACAGATGTTCTAACCCTTACTTAAAATATAGAATTCACTCTTGTTACAGGTAATCTATGACAGAGTGACTAGGTACTTGGAGGGGGGAACCCACAAAGAGCTAAAGAAAAAATATACTGGTAAGATCTAAATAGAAAGCAGCTGTGAGAATGCCTACACTTCAAGGTTGTGGGAAAGAGAAAAACTAAGTCAAACCTAGTCTGCCCAGCCTGAGTTGACATCCATGGGAAAAAACTGCTAGGGTTAAGAAAAGAATGTATTGTCTATATAGTTTCATCTATATTAATAAAAGAGTAATATGCTAATTAGACTGGACGTCTTCTGGACAAAGCCACTATGGCAGGGGCCAAGGCAGAGGCAGTTAGGGGTGACCAGGCTGGCAGGGGGGGAACAGTTAGGGGTGACCAGTCCAGCAGTGGGCCAATTAGGGGCAATCGGGCCAGCAGGGAACCAGTTAGGGGGCAATCAGCCTGGCAGGCAGGCGAGTAGTTAGGAGCCAGCAATCCTGGACTCCGAGCGGGATGTCTGACTGCCAGTTTAGGCCCGATTCCCTGAAGGGTCCTGGATTAGAGAGGGTGCAGGCCGGGTGAGGGCCTTACCCCCCCACACCTGTGCATGAATTTTGTGCATCGGGCCTCTAGGATTAAATAATCTGCCTTCAGTCTTGGATAGCACAAAATGAGATTTAGTCTGTAAGTCTTGGTTTAACTAAGGCATTCTATATACCTTTAAAATAATCTTTTTTCACTGGTGCCAAGGAAATAACATACTGAATCACTCCTACAATCTATTATTGACCTGGGCCCTGTCTACAATGAATATGCAAAATGTGTGCATAATGAAGAGCTGGAATACAAACATTTATGCAATTAAAAACAGGACTAATATTTAAAAAATAACATTCTAGATATCATATACCCAGATAAATATCATATTCTTCAAATCATTTAGAGGACTAGAAATTCAAGTTAAAGTATTTTAGAATTACCTTGCATGCTTACAATAATTATTACTCAAATTTGGTGGAAACAAATTTTTCGGTTCAAGGTTTGAATAATCGAGCAATTGCATTAAGGTCAGAGCACCAATGTGTTGTCAAGTTATGGTTTCAGCTTTTAATCGTATTTTTCTTCTTACTAATCTTTTAGGAAAAGAATATTTTATGAAAATTGTTGATTTAATTTAAGCATGTTATAGACTGAATGTTAATTTTATGTGGAAACATCAACCCCCAATATGATGGTATTTGGAGGTAGAGCCTTCGGGTTTAGATGAGGTCCTAAGGATGGGGTTCCACGACTGGACTAGTGTCCTTATTAGAAAAGGAAGAGACCAGAGTGCTCCTCTCTACCTCTCCCTTTCATGTGAGGACACATTGAAAAGACAGCCATCTATGAGTCCTGAAGTGGGCCCTCACCAGGAACCAAATCTGCCTGGCATCTAGACCTTGGATTCTGGTCTCTAGACCTATGAAAAATAAATGTCTATTTTTAACCCACTTAGTCCATGGTATTTTATAATAGTAGCCTCGGTTGGTAAAGATAACATCTTTATATTCTCACTCTGTTACTATTGTTTTATTTTGAGGACCCAAGAATAGTGGAAAGAGAGAATCTGTAACCGAAGCAAAGATAGATTAAATTATGGATGTGAGCCTGCCTGTACCAAGAGCTATGTTCATTCTGCAAATATAAAAGGTGTGACTTTAATAAAATCATCTTGAAATATGATAAAATTATCAGTACGGTGGCTAATACTATATAATTAAATTACATTTTCACTTAGAATAGCAATAATTTCAGATGAACTAGTTTTATGCTCTAGAATTGGGTGGTTTCTTATCAGGGGGATAAGAAGTGAAACTTGAAATTCAAATAAAAAAAAGGTAGTAAACCATGAGAAGCTTAATACCTTAACATAATTATCTGTATACTGTCAGCAAAAGAACTGTAACTTATAGCACAAAGGGAAAGATGATCTTTAGCCTGAATTGGTTCTCATCAAAAGATTTTTAATGTTGCTATAATAAAAACATGATGTGTAATGAGAATATTCAGAGTATATTTTATTTGGGAAAAATGTAAAAGGTTAAGAAATTAAAGAGAAAAACTCCTCATATTCAAAATGCAAGTAATTTTACTTACAAACCAATATGTTTACAACAGATTTTATTTATTTCTTTTTAAAAATTTTTATTTATTGAATTTTAGAGAGAACGCAAGGAAAGGAGAGACTAAGGAAGAGAGGGAGGGAGAGGAAAACAATTTGTTGTTCCACCTATTTATGCATTCATTGGAACTTACCAGGAATCAAACCTGTAACCATAGCATATGAGGGTGATGTTCTAACCAACTGGGCTACCACTAAGGCCAACCCTAGACGTTCTTAAATTAATAACAATGACTTTTCAGTCAGTAATTTCTATTTTTCAAATATGAAAATATGCTTATATAATGTAACTAACATTCATAAATGCAACCTTTAAAATCATCATGCAAAAAAGTATATTTTGAAAAATACAGACACTACAAAAAATGCAACTTTATTTCCAATAGTAAAATACAACACAATATTACACACAGAAATATTTAGGCTTTAAATAATTTTAATTCACTGAACAAATACTAAGTGAGCACTTTTTATGCTCCAAGGATTATTTTTGGCACTGAAAATACAGAAGTGAAGAAGATGGACAAAACCACTAAAATAATCGTGATGTTAATACTAACAACAGCAGGTAAAAAATATATTGGTACTAAAGTGCATAAGACTGTAACTAACTTCATCTTTATGATAACAACCCCATGAGGTAACTGAAGCAGAAGGCTGAAAACCAATCTGTCTTAATTACAGGATCTAGGAGTAGACAACATAGAATAAAGCAAGGCAATTTCAGCTAATTAACACAACAAAGTCTACAAAACAGGGTAATGAAACAAACTGTTAGATCCAAAAAATAGTTTGTCAAGTTGCTTACTAAGGAACAAGCCTTTAATAAGTTGATGACATTTGAGTCAAGAGTTGAAAATCCGAGGGCAGAATTTCAGTGCAGAAGGCTCAGCAACCATCCATGAGGCAGGAGAGATTATCCTATATAATAAAATGTAATATGCAAATTGACCGAGTGGGAGAAAGACTGGTTGCTATGATGTGCACTGACCACCAGGGTGCAGAAGCTCAATGCAGGAGCTGCCTGCCCCCTGGAGGTCAGTGCACTCCCACAGGGGGAATGCTGCTCAGCCAGAAGCCAGGATTATGGCTGGCTGGCGAGTGCAACAGCAGTGGTGGGAGCCTTTCCACCACTGCTGCAGATGGGCGAACATCCTTTAAGGGGTTCTGGACTATGAGAGAGTGCAGACTGGGCTGAGGGACTCTTCCCTCTGCAGTGCATGAATTTTGTGCACTGGGTCTCTAATCATATATAATTTAAACAGAAAGAAGATAAGTGTTAAGTACAATTTATGAGAAAGTAAAAAGACTTATGAAAGAATCACAGAGAAGGCAGGGGCCAGATGATATAAAATCTTCTAGGTTGTGATGAAAGTCTGGTTGTATTTTAAACATGAAGAAAATCATTTCATAGTTTTAGACAGAGAAGTGTCATTCAAAATCTAGTAAGATCTTACTTGCCTAAATATGAACATGGGAGAAAGAAAATGTTTCTGTGTAATAATTTGTTTTAGGCCTAGTAACTTGCTGAACCTTTGGATCATGATAAATACTCCTTGGAAAGAGATCAATTCTAATTAAATGATCTAAAGAAGCAATCACCAACCGGTGGTCTGCAAACACTGGTGGTCTGTGAGGTCCAAAAGGTTGGCCAACAACTGGTTTAAGGAAATCTTTGGAGCAGCGGTCGCCAACCAGTGGTCCGCAGAGACAAAGAAATAGAACACAAATGAAAGAAATGGAGAAAAACTAATGACGATATAAAGTTCAAAACCATAGCTATAAGGTTTTTCAAGAATTTCCTAGAAAAGATGGATAAATTTAGCAAGACCCAAGAGGAGATGAAAAAGGATCAACTAGAAATTAAACATACACTGACTGAAATAAAAAATATTATACAGAGACCTAACAGCAGACTAGAGGAATGAAAGAATCAAATCAAAGATCTGAAATACAAAGAAGCAGAAAACACTCCACTGGGAAAGCAAAAAGCAAAAAGAATCCAAAAATGTGACGATAGTGTAAGGAGCCTGTGGGACAACTTCAAGCGTACCAACATCAGAATTATGGGGGTGCCAGAAGAAGAGAGAAAGCAAGATACTGAAAACCTTTTTGAAGAAATAATGACTGAAAACTTCTCCCACCTGGTGAAAGAAATAGACTTATAAGTCCAGGAAGCACACAGAACCCCCCAAAAAAGGAATCCAAAGAGGACCATACCAAGACAAATCATAATTAAAATGCCAAGAGCAAAAGACAAGAGAGAATATTAAAAGCAGCAAGAGAAAAACAGTTAATTACCTACAAGGGAGCACCCATATGATTGTCAGCTGACTTCTCAATAGAAACTATACAGGCCAGAAAGGAGTGGCAAGAAATATCCAAAGTGATGAATAACAAGAACCTACAACCAAGATTACTCTGCCCAGCAAAGCTATCATTCAGAATTGAAAGTCAGATAAAGAGCTTCACAGATAAGAAAAACTAAAGGAGTTCATCAACACCAAATTAGTATTATATGAAATGCTGAAAGGTTCTTCTTAAGAAAAGGAAGAAAAAGGTAAATAAAAATTATGAACAACAAATACATATCTATCAACAAGTGAATCTAAAAATGAAGTGAATTAAAAATTGGGTAAACAGAATAACTGGTGAATATAAGCAAATCAGGAGTATAAAAAGGGAGTGGACTGACAATTCTTAGGGGGAGAGGGGTCAGGAGGGTACAGGGCGAGACTGTACAAAAATCATACGCCTATGGATGAAGACAACTGGAGGGGAGGTAAGGGAAGAGAGAGGGGTGGGAGCCCAGTGGAGAGGAGCTATGGGGGAAAAAAAGAGGAACAATTGTAATAATCTGAACAATAAAGGTTTATTAAATTAAAAAAAAAAGAAACTGTCAATTTAGTCTGTAGACCATGCTTGTTACTCATGGATTCCTCCCTGCCCTGTGGGTCATGGTCATAGGAGGAGCATGGTGTTTGAACATGAATGATAAATAATGAAGAAATCAAAGAATGAATCCAACAGATAATATTCTTTGTTAAATGTCTGAAATTTCTTATTTTAATTATTTTAATAAATAGGTGTAATCCCTAAAAGGAAATAACACTGCCAATTTGGTGGTAATTTGCTAATTCTAAGTTGAAGTCAAAACCAATTAGCTTTAAAATACCATATCTGTTTTTCAAATCTGAAACAAGATTCACAAGTCCATATGTACTTCCAGGTAGGGGCCATATCTGAAAGAAGTAAACAACTACATAAAAATTACAACTAAAATACAGAACCATCATTCAGAATTGCCTGAAATCTAGTTGTCATACAACTACGGATTCAAAGAATAAACCACATAGAATCTGGCAGTAGGGTCAGAGATCTAGAATGGGCTGGTCCCCACAGCCACTGTGGTGGGTAAATATTGGGAGAACTACCTCAGCTGTGGAGGTACCCCTAGTGAAGCAAGGGATCCCAGACCTACAACAGCCTCCCAACCTCCCACCCCAAAGTTCTAGTGCCAGGAAGAGAAGTCCCCATAACTTCTGGCTGTAAAATTGAGTAAGGATTGTGGCTGAGTAATATGAGGCTGTTGGAGTTCCAAGCAGTTCCTTTTAAAGGGCCTGTGCATTCACTTACTCAAACTCCTTCCCTCCAAGCTCCAGTGCTGGGGAAATACATCAAAAGGCACCAGGGACATTTGTAGAGGCAGTGCATTGTCTGGCATTGGGAGAGAACTGAGGGCCCTGCCAATAGAGTAAGCAGGTAGGCCACTTCTGAATCTCCATCAACCTGAGTAATACTATTAACCCTGCCCTGGTGATTCCCTGAAATTCTGCTCCACCCTCAAGCTATTTCCATACAAATGGCCTGTCCTGGCTCATGCTTCAGACTTTCCTAAAATTTCTCAAACAAGCAGCATCTGACCTCATTTTGCCCTTTACCATTCGCTAAATGGCCCCAGACTTGGTACTAGCAGCAGCTGGCCTAAGTTTCTAGCTTGGCCCTGCCTGGGCACCTCTAATGCTAGCTCAAGTAGTAACCACCTGCCATTATTTTGTAGCTCATGCTGGGTGGCCCGAGACAGTTGTTAGCTGACCTTGGCTGCACTTTCCAAGAAGCCCTAGAGCCAGTGCACCTAGTGGACAGCTTCAGATCACATTGAAGCACTATCTAACTGCCTCCAAAAGTGACACACTCTGGGGTGGATTCAGCAGGCACTAGTGCTCCACTAATGTAGGTCCATCTCTATGGGGTGGGCCCTGTACTGCTCATTCTCCACAGTGGTAGTCACAGCTAATCCTTGCAGGTTATATATAGTCCACACAATATTGTAGAGGGGAACAAGCTGGAGTGCTTAGTGAATGTGACCATGGAAGCTAAGCCACTACATTATACAAAATGCCTTCTACATTAGGCCACTTTATTAAGCCTAGGAGATGTAAAAGCTCTATCTTATACATAGAAACAAACATAGGGAGGCTGAGAAAAGGAGGAGACAAAGAAGCACGTCCAAAATGAAAGAACAGGAGAGGAAAAATGGCGGCGAAATAGATGCGTTTGGAGCTTTGTCGCTGGGCAGAGGGAGAGAGAGCAGCTGAGAGTCTCACTGGGAGTGTTTGTTGGCAAGTTAAGAGTCAGTTATCTTCCAGGAGAAGGTGGGGGACTGCTGGACGGGCCTCTCCTGACCAGGCAGCCCCACTGCCACGAGGTTTTTGTCTGCTGGAGCCACCAGTGCAAATGCGGAGACTGTGCCATCTTGCAGAGGGAGGTGAATGTCTGCGGTGGTCTGAAAGCTGCAGCTGAAGCACTCACCGAACAGTCGGGGGACCCAGAACACCGCTCTCCAATCTGTGCAGACACACAGACTCACAGGAGATCCACATGGCACACGGAAAAGTCAGATTCTGCCTGGGATAAGGAGAGAGAACTACAGAACCAGACACCAGGAGAAGAAAGACCATGGGCAGAAGAAGCAGCAGCTCGCATACGACAGAAAGGCAGGTATCACCAGAAAAGGAAGTAAACAAAATAGAAGCAGAAATAAGCCTGCCAGAGAAAGAGTTCAGAGAAATGATCATAAGGTGGATGAAAAGAATGGAAGACAAAATTGACAATGTGAGTAAGAGCCAAGAGGAAATGAAGAAGCAAGAAGAAATGAAAAATGACATCACTGATATAAAGAACTCAATAGAAAGCATCAAAAGTAGACTAGAAGAAGCAGAGGACTGCATCAGTGAGCTAGAAGACACGGTAGGAAAAAATACCCAAGTACAGTAGCTTCTAGAAAAAACATTAAAAAGCAAAATGAAAGAACAGACAAAACTATAGGAAAAGAACTAAACAAAATGGAGACCAGCAATCTACTAGAGGCAGAGTTCAAAATACTGTACTGGTCATACTAATGCTCGAGGAACTTAGTAAGAATTTCATAAAAGGACATTGGAACTATAAAAAAGAAATACTCAGAAATGCAGTATGCACTAACTGAAATGAAGAATAATTTACAGAAAATCAACAGTAGAGAAGATGAAGAAGAGGATCAAAAAATGATTTTGAATATAAGGAAACAAAAATATTCATTACATAAGGAAGGCCAAGAGACATATGAAAACATGTTCAAAATCCCTAATCATCCAAGAGATGCAAATCAAAATGACAATGAGGTACTGTTGTAGAGCAAATGGAAGTGAACAACCACTGGAATCCAGAGCAAATTAAAATCTAGGGAGCCTTTATTAGCCAGCTGGCGACTGCTCTGCCTTTCTCCACACAGGGAGTCCAAAAAGCAGCAGCGACCCTTTGTGCAGGACCACTTTTAAACATATTTACCATATCCTGTTTTTGCACAACAAGCAACCCAAGACAAAACACTTTTCCCCAAGCAACCTCAAGGTCATGCTACTGACAACCATGTTATTTACAGGGTCATCTTCTTCAGAAAGCTGACAATGTTCTATGAAAGAAGGCCAACATGCTGGGAAGGGGCCTTGAGACTGTATCTCAAGGTCTGGCCTGATATCAGCACTGACAACTCTATATGGGGGATAGTCCCCGGCCTCTCTAGAATGGGGCATGCTCAAAAGTTCCCACTATCTAGCAGTACCATCTCACACCTATCAGAATGACTATCATCAACAAATGACAAGTGCAAGTGAGGATGTGGAGATAAAGGAACTCTCCTGAACTGCTGGTGGAAATGCAGACTAGTGCAGCCACTGTGGAAGACAGTATGGAGTTTCCTCAAATACTAAAAATGGTACATTTGACCCAATGATCCCACTTCTAGGAATATATCCCGAGAAATTAGAAGCACCAATCATAAAGGATATATGCACCTCTATATTCATAGCAGCACAGTTTACAATAGCTGCTAAGATTTGGAATCAGCCTAAATGTCCATTAGTAGATGAGTGGTTTAGAAAACTGTGGTACATCTACACAAAGGAATACTATGTTGTGGTATAAAAGGAATTTACCATTTGCAACAGCATGGGTGGAGCTGGAGAGCATTATGCTAAGCGAAAAAATCCAGTTAAGAGAAAGATACATATGATCTCTCTCATTTGTGGAATATAATGAACAACATAATCTGATGAACAAAGACAGATCCAGAGAAACACTGCTCAGATGTTCAAACCTCAGAGGAAAGATAGGAGAGGGTGGGGGTAAGGAGAATAAATCAACCAAAGGTCTTGTATGCATGCATACATATAAGCATAAGCAATGGATGCAGACAACAGGGGGTGAGGGCAGGATTAGGATGAGGCATCAATGGGAAGATAAGGGCACATTTGAAATACCTTAATCAATAACAGAAAAAACAAACATCAAATCAGAATACCAAAAATAAGAATAAAAAAATCTGAAGATAGTATAAGGAGCCTTTGCGATAACTTCAAGTTTATCATCATATGCATCATGGCAGTGGCGGAAGAATAAGAGAGAGTAAGAAATTGAAAATCCATTTGGAAAAATAATGACAAGAAACTCCCCTACCCTGGTGAAGGAAATAGACACACAAGTACAGGAAGCACAGAGATTCCCAAATAAGATGAATCCAAAAGGATCACACAAACATATATTAGAATTAAAGGTTAAAGACAAAGAAAGAATTTTAAAAGTAGCAACAGAAAAACAGTTATCTACAAGGCACCTCCCATAAGACTTTCAGCTGATTTATCATCAGAAACTTTGCAGTCCAGAAGGGATTAGCAAAATATATTTTAAGTGATGAAAAGCAAGGACCTATAAATATGATTACTCTAATCAGCAAAGCTATCACTTACAATCAAAGGACATATAAAAAGCTTCCTAGACAAGAAAAAGGAAAAGGAGTTCACCACAAAACCAATATTACATGAAATATTAAAAGGTCTTCTTTAAGCAGAAAAAAATTGTCAAGAATATGAAAATAAATACATATCAACAACTGAATCTAAAAAAAAAAACCCAAAAACAAACAAGCAAACAAAAACACACACATGAAACAACAGCACCAAAGTGAACAAGCAAAACAGAAACACACTCAAGTATACAGAGAATATTTTGAACGTTGTCAAATAGAAGAGGGTTTGGGGGAAAAGGGTAAAAAGAAGAAGGGATTAAGAAGTATAAGTTGGGGGAGAATCCAAGATGGCGGCATAGGTAAACACCTACACTGCTGCCTTGCACAACAATTTCCAAACTACAACTAAAAGACAGAATGGACATCATCCAGAACCACAGGAAAGCTTGCTGAGTGGAAATTCTACAACTAGAGGGAAAGAGAAGGGCTCACAGAAACCGAGAGGAGCTGCAAAAAGCTCAGGTATGGAGACACGCGTGTGGAGAGAGCGGGTGCCGGAGAGCCTGGCTGGCTTTCTCTGGCAGGAGGGAAACGGAGACTCTCAAAGACATTGAACCCTTTATCTTACGACACTAAACCCCAGATCCAGCCAAAACTCATCCGGAGGGAGTTTGGACTGTGAAAAGGGAGAGGTGCATGGAAATTTAGGGGAGTCGCAAAAGATCAGAGGCCTAATGGCGCGCACGGCACTGCGCGCAGAGGACAGACTGCTGACTGTGCCGCTGGCTTTCACGAGTGGGCGGGAGACAGACCCTCCCAACTGTGCCACTTCTGACTCCACTAAGCCCCAGTTTCGGGTGAAACCCTGGGGACCCAGACTCATGTGGTCCCGGAGTGCAGGAGAGCCGGAAAGGCAGCGGTCTAGAGGCACTGCCCGCGTGTGCGCGCACATGGACCCCTCCAGCCATTACCCAGTCATGTGAGACTCAGGGGCTGTGGAGGGTGGGGCCGACTGGAAGGCAAGGCGGTCCCTTAAGTCCTGAGACTCCACCCATCCCTAGCTCAACAGAGACTTCTTCGGTTTTGCAAGTCTGGTATTATAAGGCTGAATTCAACACAGAAGTTTCCCCAGCATAGTGAAAATGCTGAGACAAGGGAAGGGATCACAAACAAAAGAAATGGAGGAAGACAAACGACTGGATATAGAGTTGAAAACCACGCTTATAAGGTTTTTCAAGAATATCCTAGAAAAGTTGGATAAAGTTAGCGAGACCTAAGAGGAGATGAAAAAGAACCAACTAGAGATGGAAAAGATCCAACTAGAAATTAAACATACACTGTCTGAAATAAAAAATATTATACAGAGTCCTAACAGCAGACTAGAGAAAGGAAAGAATCAAGACAAAAATTTGAAATATAAAGAATTAGAAAGCACTCAACTGGAACAGCAAGAAGAGGAAAGAATCCAAAAATGTGAAGATGATCTGAGGAGCCTCTGGGACAGCTTCAAGTATACCAACATCAGAATTGTGGGGGTGCCAGAGGAGGAGAGAGAGCGGGATACTGAAAACCTATTTGAAGAGATAATGACTGAAAACCTCCCATATCTGGTAGGAATAGTGAACTTATGAGTCCAGGAGGCACACAGAACGCCACATAGGGGGAACCCAGAGAGGACTACACCAAGACACATCATAATTGGAATGTCAAGAGCAAAGGCAGGGAGAGAATATTGAAAGCAGCAAGAGAAAAACAGTTCATTACCTACAAGGGAGCACCCATAACACTGTCAGCTGATTTCTCAACAGGAACGATGCAGGCCAGATGGGAGTGGCAAGAAATATTCAATGTGATGAATAGCAAGAACCTACAACCAAGAATAATCTATCCAGGAAAGCTATCATTCAGAATTGAAGGTCAGATAAAGAGGTTCACAGAGAAGAAAAAGCTAAAGGAGTTCATCAACTCCAAACCAGTATTATATGAAATGCTGAAAGGTATTCTTTTAGAAGAGGAAGAAGAAAAAGGTAAAAGACAAAAAATTATGAACAACAAATACATATCTATCAATAAGTGAATCTAAAAATTAAGTGAATTAAAAATTTGATCAACAGAAAAACTGGTGAATATAATAGAACCAGGAACACAGAAAGAGAGTGGACTGATAATTCTCAGGGGGAAGGGGTGAGTGGAGTACAGGGAGAGACTGGACAAAAATCATACACCTATGGATGAGGTCAACAGGAGGGAGGTAAGGGCAGTGGGAGTTGGGTGGAGGGGAGCTATGGAGGGGAAAAAAGAGAAACAAATGTAATAATCTGAATAATAAAGATTTAATTAAAAAAAAAAGAAGTATAAGTTGGTTGTTACAGAATAGTCATGGGTATGTAAAGTACAGCACAGGGAATATAGTCAATAATCACGTAATAACTATGTATGGTATCAGATGAGTATGAGATTTATTAGGATAATCTCTTAGTAAGTTATGTCTAACCACTGGGCTGTACAACAGAAAATAATATAACATTGAAAAAAAAGTGAGAAAATGTGAGTTTACAAAAGCTTTAGTGAAGTTTAAAAATAACAGTCAACTGCCCAAATGGCATGGCTCAGTGGTTGAGCATCAATCTATGACCCAGGAGACCTCAGTTTGATTCTCGGTCAGGGCACTTGCCTAGGTTGTAGGCTTGATCCCCAGTAAGGAGCATGCAGGAGGCAGCTGATTAATGATTCTCTCACATTACTGATGTTTCTCTTCTCTCGTCTTCTCCCTCTCTCCCACCCTTTTCCTGCCTCTCTGAAATAAATAAATATATATTTAAAAAATAAGTCACCCTTTGGCACTTTTCCAAGGAAAGTAGGTTTCTATTTCTTTTATTTATTCCTTTTTTTCTTATCCACTCATTCTCTTTCTACTTCCTCTATAGTAAATGGTGGTCCTTTCCCTATTCAATGAATTCTTCAACCCTACTTTCTGTATATAAATTCTGTCTCTGTCGTGGCCCCTCTCCCCCTTTTTGAGTGATTGTTGTTTGCAGTTTTTGGTTTATTTATTTGTTTTGTAGAGTTTTCTCTCTATATGTATATGTTTTTTCTTCTTTTTATTTTCTCTCTTACCTTTATTCCTTTCTCAATATTATTTTTGCTCTTGACTCTTTCCTAATTCTCTTTCCTTTGGTGGTCACTTTTATTGTGGTTACTGGTGTTGTGAGTACATTCTTGTTTTGTTCCCTTTGTGTTGTGTCTTTTCAAGTTGTATTTTGAGCAGTTTGATCAACATGGCAAAGTGCAATCCACATAACCAGACATCCTGAGAGGAAACTTCATCCATGAACAGGACAGTAAACTCAAGAGCCAACTATATTAAGGGAACCCAAATATCCCAAGTACTGGGCTCAAAAGACCTGAGAGATTGCACCACTGGGTGCCACAAAACATCCATTATATTAAGAAAAACTCAAAAATAATTTGGGTGACATAGAAATTTGATCTAATACACAGAAACAACCACAAAAGAACAGCCAAAATGGGAGACAAAGACACAAAAGAAAAGAAGGAATCCCCAGAAAAGAAAATAAATGAAATGGAGGCAAGCAATCTGTCAGAAAAAGAATTCAGAGAAATGGTTATAAAAATGCTGAAAACGATGGAAGATCAATTCAATAAAATACGTAAGAATAAAGAGGAAATAAAGAATGACAATACTGCAATAAAGAACATAATGGAAAGCATCAAGAGTAGGCTGAGGACTCAATCAGCAAGTCAGAAGACAAGGTAAAAGTAAAACACTTAAGCAGTGCAGCAACCTAAAAGAAAAAAAGTTTAAAAAATAAGTGAGCTTAAGGAGTTTTGGGATAATACAAAATGAAACGACATAGACATAACAGGGGTACCAGAGGAAGAGGAAGTTGAGCAAGGAATAGAAAACGTGTTTGAAGAAATAATGATTGAAAACAACCCTGATTTGGGGAAGAAAAAACTCACACAATTCCAGGAAGCACACAGAGCCCCAAACAAGATGAATCCAAAACAACTGACACCAAAAATTAAATTGGCAAACATCAATGACAAAGAATCTTAAAGGTTGCCGAAGAGAAAGATCCTTGCCAAATACAAGGATCTCCCATTAGACCAGTGGTTAGCAAATCGTGGCCACATGCGGCTCTTTGGCCCTTTGAGTGTTCTAATGCCCCTCCTTCAAAATAGGCTCGTCCAGGCCGAAAACTGACTTCTGTGCATGGGCCACAAAGTTTCAATCGCACTGTACATGCACGTCTGCACATGGTATTTTGTGGAAGAGCCACACTCAAGGGGCCAAAGAGCCGCATGTGGCTTGCGAGGTGTGGTTTGCAACTACTGTATTAGACTATCAATTGATTTCTAAGCAGAAACACATCAGACCAGAAGGGAATGAAATGAAATATAGTTATGAAAAGCAAGGGACTGAATCCAAGAATACTATACCCAGCAAGGCTAACCTTTGAAATTGAAGGTAAATCAGGAGCATCACAGACAAAAAAAGGCTACAGGAGTTCATTACCATCAAGCCAACAAGCCAACAAAGCAGGAAATGCTAAAAAGACTGGGAGCAATTCAACAAAAGGATATAACTGTGATAAACATGTATTTACCCTATATAGGAGCACCCAAATACATAAAAAAAAGTTTGGAAGATATCAAGTGAGAGATAGACAGCAATACAATCATAATAGAGCACATGGATATCCAATTGACATCACTGAATCCCCAACAAAAAAAATCAGCAAAGAAACAGCAATGTCAAATGACTCACTAGATCAGATAGAATAAATTGACATCTTTAAACATATCATCCCAAAGCTTCAGAATATACATTCTTCTCAAGTGCACATAGGACATTTTCAAAGACAAACCACATATTGTGACAAAAGCAAAGTCTCTTCAAATTCAAGAAGATAGATATCAAATCAAGCATCTTCTAGAAACACAATAACATAAAATTTGAAAGCAACTACAATAAAAACAATGAAAAATAAAAATCAAGCACTTGCAGGCTATTAAATAATGATTGGGTTACCAGAGATATCAAAGCAATAAAAAGCATCCTGGAAACAAATGACAATAAAAACACAACAATCCAAAATCTATGGGACACAGTGAAAGCAGTCCTGAAAGGCAAGTTTCTAACTCTATAAGTCTACCTCGAAACGAAAAGAAACAAAACTAAACAAACAACAATGTCCAGGTTAACCGAAAAAGTTTAAAGACCAATTACAAGCATTATGGGGTGAAGATGGGTGTCAAACTCAAAAACAACTTGCAGAAAGATTAAACATTGTTCAGCAAACAATTTCCAATCATTTACAAGCAATGGGAAAGATTTTAAAGGAAGGAAAATGGGTGCCA
The DNA here is from genome assembly GCA_011751065.1 of Lasiurus cinereus. Lineage (NCBI taxonomy): Eukaryota > Metazoa > Chordata > Mammalia > Chiroptera > Vespertilionidae > Lasiurus > Lasiurus cinereus. Next base: position 9,552,144 of record JAAGEH010000012.1, on the reverse strand, counting down.
TATCAACTGAACGAAAGACAAATGGAAAACTAAAGTTATCAGTAAAATGCTGCTTCAACAGCATGAAAGAAAGTCTTTTTTGGCAAGCACTGTGAATCACAAAGAGAAAAGTGGATTTATTTTGAGAATCCCAAATGCAAAAAATCATGGGTTGATCCAGGTCAACCATCAACATCAACTGCAAGGCCAAATCGCTTCAGAAAGAAGGCAATGCTCTGTGTTTGGTGGGATCAGGAAGGCGTGGTTATTATGAGTTTCTAAAACCAGGTGAAATGGTTAATACTGATTGCTACCGACAACAAATAATAAATTTGAAACACACTTTGATCGTGAGTTGACCAGAATGGGCCAGAAGACACGGCAAAATAATTTTGCTTCATGATAATGCACCATCACATACTTCAAAAACAGTTAAAGACACATTAAAAGATCTTGCCTGAGAAGTATTAACCCACCTGCTGTATTCACCAGACCTTGCTCCTTCAGATTATCACTTGTTCTGATCGATGGCGCACCCACTTTCTGAGCAGCACTTCAAAACATATGAAGAAGTGGAAAATTGGGTCTCTGAATGGTTTGCCTCAAAACAAGAAAAGTTCTATTGGGATAGTATCCACAAATTACCTGAAAGATGGGGGAAATGTGTAGCTAGCAACGGACATTACTTTGCATAAAGCACTTTTGATGTTTCTCTTGAAATTATTGTATTACAGAATCCGTATTACTAACTGATACACCTAGTAGAATCATCAAACAGTCCGTCCAACCTCATAAGGAAGGTGAGGGTGGGGGAAGTGTAAGAAATGAACCAAAGGACTTATGTGTATGCATATAATCGTATCCCACGGACACAGATGGTAGGGGGGTCTGGGCTTGTGCTGGGGGGAGAGTGTGACCAGGGAGAGGTCAATGGGGAAAAAAGGAAATGTATGTAATACTTTAAACAATAAATAATTTAAATTAAAAACAAAGAAAGAACATAATAATCATTCAGGTGAGTTCTAGGTAATCAAGATTTTATTATTTTCTACTCAGATTATGTTATGAAAAGTTTATTTTTAAAAATTATGGGAAGCTATTCACTTCAACAACAACTACACAACAGATTTCAGTGTTATTCTGGTTAACAAATATTCTGCAACAGAATATATTCTTTTTTATTTGTATTATCATTTAATCCCCACTCAGTATCTTTTTCAATTGATTTTTTTTTTTTAAGAGAGTGGAGGGGCGAGAAGAGGTCTAAGAAATGTTTAAGAATTCTTAAAAATTTTTGGAGGGGGAAATCATAAATTTTGCTTGGAAACTTATGGATACTTTCCCTCACTAAAACACAGGGGCTAAATTTTACCCAAGTATCAAGAAATTTGCAGACTACTAAAATCCACCAATGGATCTCAGGTTATCAGGCCCTGATCTAAAAGAGTGTAGAACTGAGACACAGAAGATAGGGACTTACTGGGTCATGTGGTTTTCTTACATCATTTGTCCCATATGAATACATACTTTTCTAGTAATTCAATAGGAACCCATTGAAATAACCCTCCCTTCCCCAATATTAAATAATAAGTCTTACTTGGAAGGAAGGGGGAAAATCCATATTCAAAAAGATATTATTTTACACACACATTATTACTGTTATTATTTCCACCCCATAATAACAAAGCTTCTGACAACATTTCACTGCTGCATCGTCAGCTTTTAGAACAGAATCTATAACATGTATTAGGTATTCAATTACTATTGGACAAATAGATAAATTAGCATATAGTAAGTCCTCACTTAACATCATTGATAGGTTCCTTAACTTTAAGTAAAACAATATATAAGAAGACAAATTTTACTACAGGCTAAATGATATAAACAAGAGATAAGTTCCTATGACACCTCATCAATATTATAACAAAATGATGTTGACAATCTGCTGTACTTTTATTTGAAAATACATCTAAATTAATTTTAACAGGCAATTATTGGACAGCCAGAAAGAAAAACTGAAAAATGAACAATCAACCTCAATTTTCCCTAATTCACATTGTGTTATCATTTCAATGATGAACTATGTAGGGACATATGCTAAGAACCATCTCTCAGAAATTCCTGGGTCACAATAACAAAATAAGAACACCAAGAACCATCAGAGAAGAATAAAAACTTCTTCAACTGTAAGTCAACAAGAACATTTAACATAATTTATATCTGATTTATATGTCATTTTCAAAACATAGTTATTGGATTGAATAAAACACAATGTATATTTTAGGAATTTATGTTCAGGAATTGTGGATGTGCAAATTAACCACTTTCTTATTCCTCCAGTAAAACACAATGTAGTTAGATCCTAGCAACAGCTGAGAGAATCATTATGGTTCTTCTAAGTCAGTGGTCGGCAAACTGTGGCTCATGAGCCACATGTGGCTCTTTGGCCCCTTCAGTGTGGCTCTTCCACAAAATAACACAGCCTGGGCGAGTCTATTTTGAAGAAGTGGCATTAGAAGAAGTTTAAGTTTAAAAAATTTGGCTCTCAAAAGAAATTTCAATCGTTGTACTGTTGATATTTGGCTGTGTTCACTAATGAGTTGACCACTGTTCTAAGTCACCACAGGGGAGAGGGAAAAAAAAAATTTGATCTACCTAAATAAGTTAGATTAAGATCTCTTATGAAGACAAAGAAAGGACTAAGCTTAATACCAAAATATATTTTTGGGAAATTACTGGGTTTTGGCACTTACAAAGTTGTAATAACTACTTATTAGGTAGATCATTTATTCTTAATAATATTATAAATACCATTTCACAGAGCTTTCCAGATAAAGGGCCAGATAATACTAGTTTTACTCTAATGATCTTGTTACTTAATAACATGAGGAGAAATGGCATCTCACAGGTGTAGCAGACTGCAATGTCCTATCCCTGTGGTCGGCAAATTCATTAGTCAACACAGCCAAATATCAACAGTACAACGATTGAAATTTTTTTTGAGAGCCGAAAACCAACTTCTGCGCATGGGCCACAAAGTTTCAATCGCATTGTAAGTGCACAGCCGCGCGCGTGGTATTTTGTGGAAGAGCCACACTCAAGGGGTCAAAGACCGCATCTGGCTTGCGAGCCACAGTTTGCCGACCACTGTCCTATCCCAACACCTATTCTCTCCTTGCTGCTTAGTAACCCTAATTTTACTTGGTTGAGATATATGCGCAGCTAAAGGATTACATTTCCAAGAAGGCTTCATAGCTAGATATAGCCATGTGACTAAATTCTGGCTAATAGGATGTAAGGGGAAATAGTGTGTGAGACTTAAGGTTTTCTTCCTTTAATTTTTCCTATTGCCTGGGATATGGATGTAAAGGCAACAGCATTAGCAGTCAAATTTAACCATGAGATAGCTAACCTTTTGCTTGAAGAGTGAGCATGCACAAGGAATCCAGTGTCATGACATTGAAGAATAGTGTATCAGTCTCGGACCCAAATCCTTCTGACCTTCTTTAAATGAGAGAATAAATCACAATTTATGATTCCCAAACTTTGTTGAACACTGGAATCCTAGTGAGCTTTTAAAATTCTGGATACCGAGGTAGCAAACCATACTAAATAAATCAGAATACCTGGGGACTGGAATTAGGTATCAATACACTTTAAAGACACTCAGGTGATTCCAATGTGCAGCGAAGTTTGGGCATGAATCCTTATTTCTAACAGCTGACTATAAATCTACCAATAGTGCATTAGTAATAAAAAAGAATAACAATTAGAAAAATAAAATAATTTTATGGCAACATTCAATTAAGTATTAGTGTAAGTGAAAACCTGCAAATGGAAAGCCATATTTAAATATTACTATGTGGTAAATTATTACTGAAGTAGAAAGATAAAGAGTATATTTATTGAGCACTTTGCTCATATTCTGAAGCTTTACCTCATTTAATCCTCACCTCAATCCTGAGGCAGTACCATGCATATTTTACAAACTGAGACTCTGAGAAAATAAATACCTTACTCAGGGTCTGACATCAAGTAATTGGCAGAGCCAAGATACAAGTTCCTGTTTGTGCAAATCTAAGTTTTCTGTATTTTCTATGACATTGTAACTCAAAAAGAAAAGAGACTAAGAGGTTTCTAGAGTTATATATTTTCTTGAGGAAATATTAGTTTTATGAAAGATTTTGAAAATGAATTTAAAATATTAACAAGGATAAAACATCCTTATCCAATCTGTAAACATTTCATAAATCTTGTGAACCAAAAGATCAACATACTAAACCCATGTTTATAATAGCACTATTCAAAATAGCCAAGAGACAGAAGCAATCCATGTCCATTGAGAGATGAATGGATAAACAAATGTGCTATACACAGATAATGAAATATCACTCAGCTTAAAAAAGGAAGGCAATCCTGTCACACAGTTCAACATGGATGAACTCGTAAGACATTATACTAAGTCAGTCACAAAAAGACAAAATTATTCCATTTATATGAAGTATCTAACATGGTTAGATCAATAGAAATAGAAAGCAGAATAGTGGTTACTAGAGGCTGAGAAGTTGGGAGCAAGGGGAGAGGGGAAGGAAATTTTTTAATGGGTCTAGAGCAGCGGCCGGCAAACTCATTAGTCAACAGAGCCAAATATCAACAGTACAATGATTGAAATTTCTTTTGATAGCCAATTTTTTTAAACTTAAACTTCTAACTCCACGTCTTCAAAACAGACTCACCCAGGCCTTGGTATTTTGTGGAAGAACCACACTCAAGGGGCCAAAGAGCCACATGTGGCTCGCAAGCCACTGTTTGCCGACTACAGGTCTAGAGTTTCAGATTTGCAAAATGAAAAAGTTCTGGAAAAGTGTTTCTTGACAATGTGAAAATAGTTAACACTACAGAACTGTACACTTAAAAATGAAGATAGGAAATTTTGTTTCTTCATCACAAAAAATATTAATATTTACTAAATTATCCATAACTCAATATGGGAATTATTAAGTATACATAAATAGTTTAATACCACTAAAAAAACCATTACAGTAATGCCTAAGAGCTCCTGAATAAGTATTTTAGATTCTACAAAAAGCAAGATTGTCAACAACTCAGAATCCTCCTTACCTGGGCTTGTCTCTTTTTTCTCTTTGTCTTTCAAAATCCCGTCCTCTGTCCTTTCCATCTCTTGGTTTTTCTTCTATCCGATCTTTTACTTTATACTTTTCTTTATATTTTTTTCCCAGAGCAATATCTTCTGGTAAAGGAGGGGGTGGACTAGGAGTTCGAGGTCCTTTCTTTTTACTTTGGTTGCTTTTTGAATTCCTGAAGATAACACAAAGTTATCATTAGAGGTCCAAATACTTTTGGAAGGTCTAATAGATATTTTTCTCATTTTAAACAAACAACATTTTAAAAATGGTGGCATTCCTTTCAATAACTTGCCTTTGAATATTTTTGATACTAGTAATAATATCTAGAAAACAACAGAAATAAGCAAAGAAAGTTTGTTACTTATATCATTAATACTTATTACATAATTTACAGGGTAAGTTTCTAAGACAGAAGTAGAGTAGGAAGAGATTCAGAAAATGAAATAATAAAAAAACTGCATGAAGTGGAGGTAGTTTTTTTTAAGCTTACATAGAAAAGTAGATGAAAAAAGTAAAAATCACCTATAGCTCCATCACCCAAAGATAACCATTGTTAAAACCTTGGATATATGTTCACACTATTTCCACGTTTCATTCCCTCCCTTCCCTGCCACACACAATCCTACTTTTATTTTTATTTTTTCAGATTTTTAACTCACTTGACTTTTATTGTTTTTATTTATTTTTAAAATCTATATTATTCAGATTATTACATTTGTTTCTCCTTTTTCCCCTTCATAGTTCCCCTCCACCCGGCTCCCGTCCCGTTGACCTCATCCATAGGTGTATGATTTTTGTCCAGTCTCTTCCTGTACACCACTCACACCTTTCCCCGTGAGAATTATCAGTCCACTCCCTTTCTATCTCCTGATTCTATTATACTCACCAGTTTATTCTGTTGATCAAATTTTTAATTCACTTAATTTTTAGATTCACTTATTGATAGGTATTTGTTGTTCATAATTTTTTATCTTTTACCTTTTTCTTCTTCCTCTTCTTAAAAAATACCTTTCAGCATTTCATATAATACTGGTTTGGAGTTGATGAACTCCTTTAGCTTTTTCTTATCTGTGAAGTTCTTTATCTGTCCTTCAATCCTGAATGATAGCTTTGCTGGATAGAGTATTCTTGGTTGTAGGTTCCCGCTATTCATCACGTTGAATATTTCTTGCCATTCCCATCTGGCCTGCATCGTTTCTCTTGAGAAATCATCTGACAGTCGTATGGGTGCTCCCTTGTAGGTAATGAACTGTTTTTCTCTTGCTGCCTTTAATATTCGCTGTCTTTTGCTCTTGGTATTTTAATTAAGATGTGTCTTGATGTAGTTCTCTTTGGATTCATTTTATATGGGGTTCTGTGTGCTTTCTGGACTTTTAAGGAAGTCTTTCACCAGATGTGGGAAGTTTTCAGTCATTATTTCTTCAAATAGGTTTTCAGTATCTTGTTCTCTCTCATCTTCTGGCACCCCCACAACTCTGATGTTGGTACACTTGAAACTCTCCCAGAGGTTCCTTACATTATCTTCACATTTTTGGATTTTTTTTCTTGCTTTTCCAGTTGAGTGTTTTCTGCTTCTTTATATTTCAAATTTTTGACTTGATTCTTGCCTTCCTCTAGTCTGCTATTAGGTCTCTGTATAATATTTTTTATTTCAGTCAGTGTATGTTTAATTTCTAGTTGGAACTTTTCCATCTCTAGTTGGTTCTTTTATATCTTCTCTTGGGTCTCACTAACTTTACCCATCTTTTCTAGGATATTCTTGAAAAACCTTATAAGGGTGGTTTTGAACTCTATATCCAGTAATTTGTTTTCTTCCATTTCTTTTGTTTGTGATACCTTCCCTTGTCTCGGCATTTTCCCTATCCCGGCAGAACTTATGTGTTGGATTCAGCCTTATGATACCAGACTTGCAAAACTGCAAAAGCCTTTCTGTTGGGCTTGGGATGAGTGGAGTCTCAGGGCTTAAGGGACCGCCTTTCCTTCCAGTCGGCCCCGCCCTCCAGGGCCCCAGAGTCTCACATGACTGAGTAATCACTGGAGCGGTCCCAAATTTCCGTGCATTTCTCCCTTTTTATAGTCCAAAATCCCCCAGGAGATTCGGCTGGACCTGAGGTTCAGTGTCATAGGATAAGGGGTTCAATGCCATTGGGAGTCCTTGTTTCCCTCCCGCTAGAGAAAGCCAGCCAAGTACTCTGGCACCCGCTCTCTCCACACGCGCGTCTCCGCACCTCAGCTTTTTGCAGCTCCTCTGGGTCTCCGTGAGACCCTCTCTTTCCTTCTAATTATAGAACTTCCACTCAGCCAGCTTTCCTGTGGTTCTGGATAATGTCCGTTCTGTCTTTTAGTTGTAGGTTTGAAATTGTTGGGCGAGGCAGCAGTATAGGTATTTACCTATGCCGCCATCTTGGTTTTCTTCTCCACAATCCTACTTTTAGTACTAATTTGTATATTCAGTACAAAAAGTTTTTTGTACTAAATATAATATGGGTGTCTGTCTATAACAAAATGTAGATTTAGATAATTATTATAGATTGTAGGGAATTTCTTTGTATACATGTATTCTATAACTTCTATTTTTTAAAATATATATTATTGATTTTTCACAGAGAGGAAGGGAGAGGGATAGAGAGTTAGAAACATTGAGGAGCACGCCCCACACTGGAGATGTGCCCACAACCAAGGTACATGCCCTTGACCGGAATCAGATCTGGGACCCTTCAGCCCGCAGGCCGATGCTCTATCCACTATATTGGGGAAATTAAAAAAATTATATATTGATAGTTTTTAAATAGCCTCTATACTTTTAACATTACAAAGAACACACAATTATATAAACCATAAATGAAATCTTAAACATTGTTAGTAAACATTGAAATCTTTCAGTCTTATTTAAAAAAATATTTTTACAGCATTCAAATTATAAAGATAGTCCTATAAAATTCTGGAATTTTGTCTTTCATATTTAACCTACCTAGAATTAATTAACAGCTTATCATTTTTCATTTGTCACTTAAAGTAATTTTATCTAAGTAGTATTAACTTTGAGCCTTTATATATCCCAAATTATCTGTCTTTATGTTATACTTGAACAACAATTTGACTGAATGCAACATTTGGTGTCACTATTCTTTTGCCTCAGAACTCTCTAAGTATTTTCACACTATTTTCTAAAAAGTTCAATGAGTGCTTTTTCCCCTCCCGCTATGAAAGTTACTTGATTTATCTGCTAGGATGCATATATTATGCCTTGTTGCTGAGCAGATAGAAAGAACAGCTGAGGGTTGCACTGGAAGTGTTTGTTGGCAAGTTAAGGGACAGATATCCTCCAGGAGAAGCTGGGGGACTGCTGGACGGGAACTCCCCTGACCAGGCAGCCCCATTGCCATGGGGTTATTTTCTCCCGGAGCCACCAGCGCCAACGCCGAGACCATGCCATTATGCAGGGGAAAGTGGATGACTATGGCAGCCTGAAAAGCTACAGCTGCAGCACCCACTGAACAGCCAGGGAACCCAGTACAACGCTCCCCAATCAGCGCAAACACTCGGATTCAGAGGAGCTCCACACGCCAACTGGAATGGAAAGAGAACTACATAATCAGACACCCGGAGAAGAAAGACCATGGGCAGATGAAGAAAAAGCCCGCATATTAAAGAAAAGCAGGCACCACCAGAAAAGGAAGTAAACAAAATAGAAGCAAATAATCTGCCAGAGAAAGAGTTCAGAGAAAAGGTCATAAGGTGGCTGAAATGAAAGGAAGACAAATTCGACAATATGAGTAAGAACCAAGAGGAAATTATAAAGAATCAAGAAGAAATGAAAAATGACATCGCTGCTGTAAAGAACTCAATAGAAAGATTCAAAAGTAGACTAGAAGAAGCAGAGGACCACATCAGTGAGCTACAAGACAAGGTAGGAAAAAATAACCAAGTACAGCACCTTCTAGAAAACAAAATTGAAAATCAAGAGGAGAGCCTAAGGGAACTTTGGGATAACACAAAACAAAACAACATCTGCATAACTGGGGATCCAGAAAGAGTGGAAACTGAGCAAAGAATAGAAAACCAGTTTGAAGAAATAATGACAGAAAATTTCCCCAATATAGAAAAGAAAAAAACCAACAAATCCAAGAAGTTCACAGAGTCCCAAGCAAAATTAACCCCAAAAGAACGACAGTCTTGAGAGGGAAGTTCATAGCTCTTCAAGGCTACTGCAAAAAACAAAAAACAAGAAACAATGGTAATAAATTATCTAACCCTACAATTCAAAGAGCTAGAACGAGAGCAACAAGAAAAGCCCAGTGTAAGCAGAAGGAAAAAAGTAGTAAAGATTAGAGCGGAGATAAACGACATAGATACCAAACAAAACAATTCAAAAGATCAACAAAACCAAGAGCTGGCTCTTGGAAAGGATAAACAAGATTGATGGACCTCTAGCCAGGCTCACCGAGAAACAAAGAGAGAAGACCCAAATAAACAAAATCAGAAATGAAAGTGAAGAAATAATAATAGACCCCTCCAAAATACAAAGGATTGTGAAAAAATACTATGAACAACTCTATCCCAACAAACTGGACAACCTGCAGGAAACTAACATATTCCTAGAAAAATATAACTTTCCAAAACTCAATCCGGGAAAATCTAAACATCTCAATAGTGCAATAATTATGGAAGAAATTGAAGCAGTCATCAAACAGCTTCCAGCAAACAAAAGCCTGGGACCAGATGGCTACAAGGAGAGTTTTGCCAAACATTCAAAGAAGAACAAAAAACCAATCTGCCTCAGACTAATCAAGAATACTCAAGAAGAAGGAACACTTCCAAACACCTTCTATGAAGCCAGCATCACCCTAATACCAAAACCAGATAAAGACAATGTAATGAAAAAGAATTATAGGCCAATATTTCTCATGAACATAGATGCCAAAAACCACAACAAAATTCTAGCAAATCAGATCCAGCAGTACATCAGAAAAATTATACACCATGACCAAGTAGGATTTATCTGAGGAATGCCAGGATGGTACAATATCCACAAAACAATAAACATGATACATCACATAAACAAATTGAGAGATAAAAATCACATAGTCATATCAATGGATGCATAAAAAGCATTTGATAAAATCCAACATCCTTTCTTCATAAAAACTCTCAGCAAGGTGGGAATTGAAGGATCATACCTCAACATCATAAAAGTCACATATGATAAAGCCACAGCTAACATCATACTCAATGGGCAAAAACTAAAACCATTTCCCCTAAGAACAGGAACAAAACAAGGATGCCCACTCTCACTACTCCTGTTTGACATAGTAGTGGAAGTATTAGCCATGGCAATTAGACAAGAAGAAATGAAAGACATCCAAATTGGAAAAGAAGAAGTAAAGCTGTCCTTATTTGCCGATGACATGAGACTGTACATAAAAAACCCAAAGGACTCCATCCCAAAACTAATTGACTTAATAACTGAATTTGGCAATGTAGCAGGATACAAAATTAGTGCCAAGAAATCTATCGTATTTCTATATACTAATAGTGAAATTACAGAAAGAGAGACTAAAAAAGCAATCCCATTTACCATCACACCAAAAAAATTAAGATATCCAGGAATAAACTTAACTGAGCAGGTAAAAGACCTATACGCAGAAAATTACAGGACACTGAAAAAAGAGATAGAGGAAGACGTAAAGAGATGGAAGAGCATACCATGCTCATGAATTGGGAGAATCAACATCATTAAAATGTCCATACTAGTCAAAGCAATCTATAGAGTCAATGCACTACCCATTAAAATACCAACGACATATTTCACAGACCTAGAAAGAACTCTCCAAAGATTCATCTGGAACAAAAAAAGACCCTGAATAGCCATAGAAATCCTGAGAAAGGAGAATAAAGTAGGTGGGATCTAAATACCAGATTTCAAGTTATATTACAAAGCAACTGTTCTCAAAAACAGCCTAATACTGGCACAAGAACAGACATATAGACCAATGGAATAGAATAGAGAATCCAGATATCCACCCAAATCACTATGCTCAATTAATATTTGACAAAGGAGGCATGAACAATACAATGGAGTCAAGACAGCCTCTTCAATAAATGGTTGTTGGGAAAATTGGACAGATACATGCAAAAAAATGAAACTAGACCACCAACTGGCACCATACACAAAAATAAACTCAAAATGGTACAGGGCTTAAACATAAGAAGGGAAACCATAAAAAATACTAGAGGAATCCACAGGCAGCACAATCTCAGATATATGCCGAAAGAACTTCTTCACTGATACTGCTCCAAAGGCAATGGAAGCTAAAGAAAAAATAAACAAATGGGACTACATCAAAATAAAAAGGTTTTTCACAGCAAAAGAAACCATCAACAATACAACAAGAAAGATCACTGTATGGGAGAACATAATTGCAAATGTTATCACTGATAAAGGTTTAATTTCCAAAATCTACAGCCAACTTATACAACTTAATAAAAGGAAGATAAATGATCCAATTAAAAAAATGAGCAACGGACCTAAGTAGAACCTTTTCGAAAAAAGACAGAAGGAAGGCCAAGAGACACATGAAAATATATGCTCAAAGTCACTAATTATCCGAGAGATGCAAATCAAAATGACAATGCGATACCATCTCACACCTGTCAGAATGGCAATCATCAACAAACCAACAAACGACAAGTGCTGGCAAGGATGTGGAGATAAAGAACCCTCGTGCTCTGCTGGATAACAGTATGGAGTTTTCTCAAAAAACAAAATGGATCTCCCATTTGACCCTGTAATCCCACTCTTAGGAATTTATCCTAAGAAATCACAAACACCAATCAGAAAGGATTTATGCACCCCTATGTTCATAGCAGCACAATTTACAATAGCTACAATTTGGAAACAGCCTAGGTGCTGGTCAGATGAGTGGATCAGAAAACTGTGGTACATCTACACAATGGAATTCTATGCTGCCATAAAAAAGAAGGAATTCTTACCATTTGCAGTAACCTGGAGGGAACTGGAGAACATTATGCTAAGTGAAATAAGCCAGTCAATGAAGGAGTAACACCACATGATCTCATTCATTTGTGGATAATAAAGAACATTATAAACTGATGAACAAAAAGATAGATACAGAGGCAGTAAAAGCATCAAACAGATTGTCAAATTACAGCTGGAAGGTTAGGGAGAGGTGGGATACATAAGAGATCAACCAAAGGTCTTGTATGCATGCATATAAGCATACCCAACGAACACAAGACACTGGGTGATTAGGGTATGTCTGGGAGCGGGGGAATGGGAAGATAAGTATACATGTAATACATTAAAAAAATTTTTTTAAAGTATGTTTATAGTTGTTAGTTTGGAAAATAATAAAATAATAAATAATAACAAGAATAAACTTCTCATGTACTCACAAATGCAAACCTACTTTGCCCCACCCTATGTGCAAAAATAGTAGTCATATATTAATATAATAAAAAAGCAAAAAAAATATAATAAAATTTTAAGGAAATAAAAATTTCCTCAAAATGGCTGGTGTGGCTAAACTGGTTAGAGCAATATCCCATATGCCTAAAGATGGGTATGATTGCAGATCAGGGCACATACTCATGTTATGGGTTCAATCCCTGGTTGGGGAGTATGTGAGAGGCAAACAATCTATGCATCTCTCTTTCTAAAAACAAAAATATTTTTTTAAGTTCTCAAGATAAATCATTGTCTTTTTTTAAAGCTTTTCCCAGTACTCAGTGAACTATTTCCATTTGAAACCTCAAGTCTTTAAATCAATCTCTTCTACTTTATTTCATCAATTTGCTATATGACTAAGTATCTCTGGCTTTTTATTATAATTTAACGAATTCCCCTGGAACTCTCTTCCATTTAAAAAAAATATTTTATTGATTTCTTAGAGAGAGGAAGGGAGAGGGATAGAGAGTTAGAAACATTGAAGAGAGAGAGACATCGATCAGCTGCCTCCTGCACACCCCCTCTATTGGGTATGTGCCCGCACCCAAGGTACATGCCCTTGACCGGAATTGAACGGGGACCTTTCAGTCCGCAGACAGATGCTCTATCCTCTGAGTCAAACTGGTTTTGGCTCTCTTCCATTTCTTAATTTTCTGTTATTTCCTACAATCTTCTGCTTTCCTATAATCTAAATATATCCTCAAATTTGGTAATTTTTCTTTTAAGCAAGACTCATTCTCCTAATTCTAAATTTGGCAATCTCATGATTGCACTATTTTCAGTTTAAAAATTGTTTTTTCTTCCAAAATATATTTCTTCACAGATGGCTCATATTTTCATCAAATGCTCTTATCATGTCAATGCAGTATTCTCTCAAACTGTTCCAAAAATTATAAATAACTATTTCAATTGTTCCCATTTTCTGTAACAATGAGTATTCAGTCCAGTACTGAGTTTTTAATTAGCCTTTTCATTGCATACATCTGGCAAGTTTTCACTAGCTACTCATTTCACTATCTATTGATTTTATAAATGATGACCTGAGCCTGAATCTCAGAACTTACTTTCTGTGACCTTGAGTTCTCTAATCAAAATATTCTGTAGCTATAAAAAGGATAATATATAGTAATTTCCTCAAAATCTTGATAACATTTTAAAAAGATAACAATATAAAAGCAACTGATTTATGGTGAACATTCAGAAAACTTAGTTCTCTTACTTCTTTATCCCTATTTCTTATTATCATAGACCAGAGGCCTGATGCATAAAATTCATGCATGGAGCGGGTGTGTCTCCTTCAGCCCAGCCTACACCTCTGAGATTGGGCCTAAACCGGCAGTCGGACATCCCTCGCACAATCCAGGATCACTGGCTCCTAACTGCACATCTGCCTGCCTGCCTGATTGCCCTAACAGCTTCTGCCTGCCAGCATGATCGCCTCCTAACTGCTCCCCTGCCTGCCTGATTAACACCAAACTCGCCCCCCCCTTCCAGCCAGATTGCTCCTAACTGCCCTCCCCTGCAGGCCTAGTTGCCCACAACTGCTCTCTCCTCCTGGCCATCTTGTGATGATGTAAGGGCATTGCGCGAGGACCCACCTAGGCTTTTATTAGTATAGATAGGGTTAACCACCTAGCAAGTCAGAACTAACCAAATCTCTTTTTCAACTTCATCTTCTGCCAAGAACCAGATGACAAAAATATTTTATGTGTTTAACAGATCAGTGATAAATGTCTGCATTTCTAAGTATTTCAAAAAGTAATCAGTAGTTGGTATCAGTTAAAATAATAAAAAATTATTTTTAAAACAATATTTTGAAGATAAAATAGAGGAGTTCTTATCACAAACTTTATTTTAACATTACTGCCTATGACAGAGATTAACTAGATGTTTACTAGAATTAAACTTCAGTCCTGGACATAATGTTTAACCATACTGTACAGACTTTGAAATCAGGTATGGCCATGTGACCAACTTCTGGCCAAAAGAATGTTTGCGAAGTGATATATACTATTTTCTGGCCTACTAATGAAAAGACTCCCAGGTTCCAGTAAGTAGGAAACAATAGAGTTAAATAAATGTAATACTCCAATTAATTTTTTTCTTTAAACATTGCATTTTTTTGGTGTCTTCAAAAACCTAATAAAGTGGAGTCACAGTCAGAAAGAGTCTAGGTTACTGAATCTCCATTCATAGAAGAGTCACCTGTTAATCAGAAATATCCATTTTTATTTCACTTAAGTGAGAAATAAACTTCTGTGTGTTAAACTCATATTTGGTATTAAATTATTATAACAACTAGGCCCTGGCTGGTGTTTGTCAGTGGTTAGAGCATTGGCTTGTGCACTGAAGGGTCTCAGGTTTGATTCCTAGTCAAGGGGATATAATTGGGTTGCAGGTCTGATCCCGGGCCCCAATTGGGGTATATATAGGAGGGAACCAATCTCACATAGATGTTTCTTTCTCTCCACCTCTTCTCCTCCCTACCTTCCACTCTCTCTTTAAAAAAAAAAATAAAAAGGAAAAAAATCAAAATATCCTTAGGTGAGGATTAACAACAAAACACACAAACAAACACCTATTATAACAACCAGATTATCCCAATACACTCACTAAAGTACAGAATTTCTTCACATTACCATAAAACGTGAATGTGGTTGGAAAATACACTTACATTATAGGACCTATAATATAGGTATAGGAGTTCCAAGTGCCTTCCAAATGAATGGGCTAGATTGATTTTCAATGTTTTGAAGTCAAGAGGATCTTTCAACATTTTTTAAGTCCATTGATTATTCTCTAGTGGCACAGAGCCCACTTCCTATTTGTGACATACAGCACAATTAAATACTTCTATTATTTTTAGATCCTTATTCTCTCTCTCCACAAAACAACTTCTTTTAAAGAGCCTTTGCCATACTTCAATCTTTGTACAAAGAGGTATAAAGAAAAATTTACTTAATAAAATCTAAGAAACAATGTAGATCAAGCATGTCAAACTCAAAGGCTAACACAGGTCATATAAACAAGGTTTAAGTTTATGTGGGCCACAAAAAAACAAAAGCTTCAATTTTCACAGAAACATAGGTTTATTTCAATAGAGACATGCTGGATACACAGGCCTGAAATAAATGAGTAATCATTAACATAAAATAGGACATTTTAATAAAAACTAATATTTTTACTTGAACATTAGCTTACTAGACATTGAATAACTGTACAAATTAATAAGCATAATGCAAATAAACCTTTTTTTTTTCTCCAAAAACGAAATATTTTCTATTGTGCACACCAAATGTCAGTCCATGACTAATGACATGGCAATCGGCTGCTAAAATATTCACTGGTAGAATTAGTGGAGAGAAATGGTGTGCCTGAGTGAAAGGCATGTAAGAGAAATGAATGCAACATGATTAATACAGTCAATCATTAGCGAACACTGTAATTCATTATTCATAACTAGAGACCTGGTGCATAAAAATTCATGCACTGGAGGGGGGCCCTCTGTCAGGCTGGGAATCCTCAGGGGTGAGAGGTGACCTAGCAAGCAGGGGAAGGTGACACCCCCATCATACCTCTGCTGCTGCCACTGCCAGCAGCACAAGTCTCGGCCACCCTGGTTACGGAGCCTTGGGTGTCGGCTCAGCAGCTGCAGCCCTGGTTACCTGAGCCTCGGTTATCGGCTGTGTAGCTGCAGCCCTGGTTACCTGAGCCTTGGTTATCGGCTGAGTAGCTGCCATCTGAGACTTGCCTGTGCCTCAGGGATCGGCTGGGCAGCCACCATCCAAGGCTTGCCTGTGCCTTGGGCTGGCCCTGGGCAGCTGGGCAGCCACCATTGGAGGCTTGCCAGTGCCTTGAGCTGGTCCTGGGCAATTGGGGGATAAGGGGACTGGGCATCACCATCTTGTGGCTGTGGATGCTGCCATCTTTGAGGGCATGGCAGTCAATTAATATATTCCCTCCTTATTTGCTGTGGGTGCCTCCATCTTTGTGAGGGCATGACTGTCAATTAGCATATTCCCTCTTTATTAGATAGGATTATGTATAATAGGATATTATAAAAATTAAGTTATGAAATTTTTATTAAAATGTTTTTTTTATATACCGCTATATTGGCTAGGCTGCAAAAATATTTGTTGTGGGCCACATGTGGCCCTTGGGCTGTAAGTCTGACATGCTTGATGTAGATGGCCAAAACAGATAATACATTTGCGGATTCTAAGCCACACTATATCTCACATATCAACATAAACTTTATTATCAGGCTATATCTCACAATGAAAGTAAAAGAAAACGGGCAGCTCTCAGGGAGAATGGTCAGTTTTAATTTGTAATTATCTCTGCCTCCCCAATTTGATAACCATGTAAGACTAAGACCCAGAAGTTTGTTTACCTGATTATTACCTTAGTTGACTTACTGGCATTGGTTGCAACATTCCAATGAATTTTAACTGAAATTCTAATCCTTACTTGTTGCTTAATATAGTGTCTTCAGTTTATAGTATGACCAAGAAATGAAACTGTAAGCTGGTGATCTGACACACTTTAGATAAAGTATACTGTATAGCTAAAGAAATGGTATATGCAATGCAATGTTTTCTTTGCACCTATAATGTATTGTTTTTCAGATCCTTCTGCTTCTATTATTAAATTAATAGTAAATCTTAAAGTCAACAACATTGTAGAATACAGGAAATATCACAGTTAAGTCAATAAGTAATTACTCATGCTAAATATTTATCACAAGATAAGTGAGCTACTAAAAAGCAGTAAGAGATGACTACATGAAAAAGAACAGGATACAACCAACCACTCATCTAAATAGTTATGATTTCTATGAAAAGATTACATTTCAAATATTCTATTTTCTTATTTTCAATACTGAGTAATTACTTATTGACTTAACTGTGATATTATTTTATTGCATCAAAGATTTTATAATTAGAAAGAATAAGAAAATAAAAAGAATATTTCTGATACGTTGTTTTTTGAGAGGAAAATTAATGAAATTGAAGAAAAGTTAATAATTGGTTAGCCAAGTGGATATAGAGCAAGTAGGGTTAAATCACATCACTCTATATTTAACCTCTTCCATATCACTTGCCATATTTACTCAATCCCAGGAGCAAAGAAAAGTATCAAGTCAACTATTTACAAAGTGCCTTAAGAAAATGCAAAACTCTATGCAAACAAGGTGTTTTGCAGAGACAGAACAATGAACCATCAAGATCCCAATATAGCCTGACCAGTGTCACTCAGTGGTTGAGCACTAACCTATGAACCTGGAGGTCAGTGCACATGCCCAGGTTGCAGGTTTGGTCTCCAGAAAAGGGCATAGGAAGCAGTCAATCAATGTTTCTCTTTCACTTCGATGTTTCTCCCCTTCCCTCCCCCTCTCTCCAAAATCAATAAAAATATATATTAAAAAAAAATCCCAACCTATAAGGAGCTTAAATTTAATAGAGGTTGTAAAACATGTATGCTACAAACAATAATTAATATTACAAGGAGAATATAAGTAAAATTTGATACAAAGAGAATACAAATTATGTTCAGTAAAAAAAACTTAGCAGAAAGATAAAAATTGGGTTAGACATTGAAGGATTAAAGATGCATGACTATAGAAGGATGTTTGGATAAAAATATGGCAATACTGAAAGATCAAAGTAAAACGTCATTTTAAAAAAACCAGAATTTCACTAAAGAGAAAGGAAACCACTAAGTTTTTTAATGATATAATTAATTGGAATTGTTCTCAAGATTTCTCTTACAACATTTATAAAATAGATGGGTTAGAGTATCTGATTGTTTATATGTGTGGGGAATAGATACTAGATAAAGGCGATGTAATTAATGAGATGATATAATAACCTAGGCAAAAAGTAATTAGAATCAGAAATAGGATTAGAGCCTCTGCAAACTTGAAGGAAGGAGTAAAATATGGGTTTCATTATGGGTTCAGATAGTGAGGGTTTCCAACTGGTCAAAAGTTGGGAAGAGATTTTTATTTAGCATTTCCCTTAAACAAAATCAGTGTATGTACTTTCATTAAAATTTAAATAGTACAGCATGTCTTATGTCTTATTCTCAGTCCTGCAATGTAATAATATTCAATAATTTCTGTTTTTATTTCTTCAACTGGCTACTACAATAAAACTAATATATTATTACTGCTACATATGTACTGTAAAGAATTTAATCTCTTGATCATGTACACAAGACAAAAATTAAGTTCATTATGTATCATTTCTAATAGCTAAAAACTAGAAACAACTTAAATATTCAACAAGGTAGATTAATACGTATATAGTATAAATACGAAAAAAACTAGCTATATATATCAATACATATAAATGTAAAAAATGTTAAGTGAAAAAGTTATAATGTATCTGTATTAAGATTAAAATGATGAAAATACTATATATTGCAAAATAATACATACTATGGAAGTACAAAGACATGCTCAAATATAAAACATAATTCAAGAGGGGAAAACAGGAAATATTTCTTAAAAAAAAATAAAAAGTTTTGAAGCACATATAGACGTGATATTTGTTTTATTGTTTTGTATCTTCATTTGTTACATTAAATACTGAATGTATTCAAAGTACCCTTCTGCAATCTACTAATTCCTTGAAGAATCATTTCAGAAAAAGCTACAGTATTTCTTTCCAGCACTATTTATCACCCTACTTACCTTTGTTGGTCCAACATGGGAGAGGATATTGTAGTTGCCTTCCTGTCCTTCTTGCTAGTTGAAGATGATGACTTAGGGCTTGATTTTCGCTTTGGAGATTTGCTAGACTTTCTTAGAGAAGGTGATGGAGATAACTTTGATCTAACCATTTCTGGTGAAACCTTTCAAAAAATTCAGTAAGTCAATTCAGAAACTCTTCCAGTCATGGTTATAATAATCAGGCAGCAAAGCATGGGATTTTAAACCATACCAAAATTAAGATGAAATATTAAGTGTTATTACAATAGTCATGTATTGATAGTAGTCAGACTTACGAACCTATGCTTTTAAACAAAATGCTAATTAAGTCCCTTAAATAATACTAATACCAACAAAACAAAATGAAGTTATGAAATTTCAAAATCTCTTAAAATAGTCACAAATTATATTTAAATAAATTCTCTGTCTACTCTTTAGTAATGAAACAATTATTCTAGAAATAGCATGGGCCTAAACAACAGACAGATATATATATTCAAATCCCACTTTACATTAGCTGGTGACTGGCAACAGAACTACAGTTTTGTTCACCTGTTTATTATCTATTTAACTATCAGAGTAATGTGAAGATTAAATGATTAACACATATGAAGAGACTGATATAGAGCAAGTTGACCAATATGTACATCAATAGCCCAATACAATTTAAGATGTGCCATGAAACTAATGAGTTCTCTGGTCAATATTCATGTTAATCGACTAACATATTTCAATAAATAGTATACCTCCTTTTTAATAATAATTTCTTCTCTCTTTTCCATGTTTTCTTGTTCCAGCTTCATTAATTCCCTCTGTATCTTCTGACGCTTCATTTCCAATGACAACTCATGAACATAATCATAATTAATATCTCCATTGTCAGAATCTTTAAACAAAAAATCTCATTACTTTTAAGAAACTATCATAATAATCTCTATAAAATCTAGAGAAACTTTTCAAATAATTTTTATACAAATCAAAATAGTAAAACCTTTATTAAATTAACATACTTCTAAAAGATAAAAGAAATATATACTGTTTTTATAAAGGATTAAAATTAATTTGGCTGATTTATGAAAAGCCAAATATTTTTAAGGTTTCTGGATTTGCTGGAAGTAATTTTAGGTTGTTGGGAGTTGGAGTTTTGACTAAGAGGTGAGATTTTTAAAAGATAAAATAAAACACTCAATTATAAATCCTAAGCATTAAAAATACCAAAGCCTTCAATATTACACGCTGCATATAAAATGAATCATTACTTCCTTAATTTTCTTAAAGATTCATTAGTACTAAATAAAGGTTACATTAGTTGGACAATAATGCTTCTATAGTTTTATTAATGGCACAATTGATTTGTAACTAAATACAGTTAACTATTTTTTAATATACATATTTTTTATTGATTTTTTACAGAGGAAGGGAGAGAGACAGAAAGTCAGAAACATCGATGAGAGAGAGACATCATTCAGCCGCCTCCTGCATGCCCCACAGTGGAGATGTGCCCGCAACCAGGATACATGCCCTTGACCGGAATCGAACCTGGGACCTTTCAGTCCGCAGGCCGACGCCCCAACCTCTGAGCCAAACCAGTCTCGGCAAGTTAACTATTTTTAATACTAATGTGTACATGAGCTAATTTCTGAAGGATCTATAACATTTTCATTAAAAGTGATTTGTACTAGTTCCTTAGCTTAGAATTGTACATCTCCTCAGTGGGTCTGATACTATATTTCTATTTCCATTCACCTCTTCCAATGGAGATAGGTAGCCAGGAAGAAATTTGGTTAAGGAAAAGAAAACTAAGAATTGATGTGCAGAGCGATTTCATTATAATACATACAAGTTTTCAAAGGCTATTGGCACCACACCCAACATCTCATTCTCATTTGCTATAAATGCCAAGAAGCCTGCAGGTGGGAATTTTACTGACTTCTAACCTAATACATGACTATTTGGGCTTGATGGATTAAAAAATGAGCTGCCTTCTAAAACTATGTTTTTAGCACTTAAGATCACCATTTCTTAACCTGGAGTAAAGAAATAAAATGAACTAAAAAACAAAGATAACTAGTTCTACTTGACTGCTTAAAGCACAAGAAAATGGACATCATTGCCATGTATGAATAAAATACAATAGAATGTCAACTATTCACTTATGCATGAAGACTGAGTGTAGTAAACCAGGTGCACCGGTTATATATGTTATCTGTGTGATAAAACTTGATTACTCATGTTATAGTAGAATATGACAACTTCTCAGTAAATATATAAACTAGACTAACACATGTTAGTCAGTTACAAAACAATCATTAAGTGGCATATAACATTTATTAGGTAAAATAATTAGAGATAGTGAATTAAATTAAAAATGGATCTATATAGTTACTATTTTACTTCCTATTGACAAAGATCAGTAAATAATACGGTTGAAAGACATGGTTTTATTGTATTCCTTATTAATAGACAGATGAATTTTTATAACCAAATACTAAGGGTAAAACAAAGAGTATTTAACAATAATACCGTGCCCATCAAAAAGCTGCTGTGTGAAAATATCACCAATACAGAATACATGTAAGAACTGAGAAGTTGGCTTTCAGACTTCATTCCCAACCATCCAACCAAGGAAGTAGGTCTGAACAGTTAAAACACATGTCAAAGACAATGTATGTACTACAGCTAATATAATTTGCTAACAGGGACGTTGAGTCTCTAATCAGAAACTATTCTTATTTTATGCATATTTTTAAAAATATATTTTATTGATTTTTCACAGAGAAGAAGGGAGAGGGACAGAGAGCTAGAAACATCGATGAGAGAGAAACATCAATCAGCTGCCTCCTGCACACTCCCCACTGGGGATGTGCCTGCAACCAAGGTACATGCCCTTGACCGGAATCGAACCTGGGACCTTTCAGTCTGCAGGCCGACGCTCTATCCACTGAGCCAAACCGGTCCCGGCAATGCATATTTTTATAATAAAAAAAATCATGCCTTTCTAGTCCATAAGAAATGGGCTACAAAATAGGCATGTTGTTAATAAATGTATTTTTTTCCCATCACCATTTCCCCCTCTATGCCCTCTTCCAGCTCCACCACTGCTGCACAATCACCATATTGTTTGCTGTCCATGTCCATGAGTTCTCTTTTTTGCTCAATCCTTCTACCTACCCCCAAATGCTCCCTCCCACTGATGACTGCAAGTGATAATCTCCTGACCAAAATAGCAACAAAATAATTACAATTGCCTTATTAAAATTAATTCATCAGAAAAACATAATTAAAATGGCATACTTCAGAAGGCAATTTTAAGATATATATAACAAAAAAACATGTAATATATAAGGTCGACTTTCTTTATATATAAAGAATTCTT
The DNA here is from genome assembly GCA_011751065.1 of Lasiurus cinereus. Taxonomy (NCBI): domain Eukaryota; kingdom Metazoa; phylum Chordata; class Mammalia; order Chiroptera; family Vespertilionidae; genus Lasiurus; species Lasiurus cinereus. Next base: position 9,529,459 of record JAAGEH010000012.1, on the reverse strand, counting down.
ACTAATTAAGAAAAGAATGGGCAAAGGACATAAACAGGCAATTTACAAAAAGAAATGTAAATGATATATAAATATGCTATTTTCATGTATTAAAAAATTAGAATATTAGGTATTGGCAAAGATATGTATAAAAAAATGTTCACTCCCTAGTGATAACAATATGAACTCCTGGAAAATAATTTGGCAATATGGGTAAGGCTTTAAGAACATTCTGAACTTTTAGAAATTTTAAATTTAGCAACTATATACAAATAATCATCTATATATATAAAATCTCTATATATAAAAGCCAAGTGAATGGAATGACAGGTTGCCATGATGAGTGCTGCAGTGGCCAACCTACCCAATGGAGGCCAAGCTCCTGCAGCCCCTCCTCCAGGGAGGCCCTCCCCAATTGGGGACAGGGATGGCCAGGCAACCTCCCATGTACCTTTCACATACCAGACCCCAACAGCCACCATTGGGGCAGGTGGTGGGACCCCACCTGTGCATTAATTCATGCACTGGGCCTTTAGTTTATACTAATAAAAGGGTAATATGCAAATTGGTCAGGACGTCCTCACAGTAAAAGCAGGCTGTGTGGGGCCACAAGGCTGGCCGAGAGGTTGAGGGAAAACCAAATAACTGAACAGCAGGCTGGGTGGGGTGACCAGGCAGGCAGGGGGAGCAGTTGGGGGCAATTAGGTGTGAGAGTGGGGGCAGTGAGGGGCAACTGGGACAGTAGGAGGGATGAAATTGGGGGTGACCAAGCCAACAAGGGGG
>JAAGEH010000012.1:9186233-9525634 GCA_011751065.1 Lasiurus cinereus | reverse complement strand
TGGTCTTGGATTGGAGAGGGTGTAGTCTGGGCTGAAGGGAACCCTTGTGCATGAATTTCATGCACTGGGCCTATAGTAGATATATAAAAAAGTATAACAATTAACATGTCAAGCGCCCAGCCTATTTTGTCTTCCAGACGGGAAGTATAATGTCAGTCACCGGTGACTGACATGGGATTTAATGTGTGAAAGATTATATATCAGGTGCACCAGTTAATAATGCAAATTTTATAATCAAAGAAAAAACAATAATTTCAAAAGAAACATCAAAAGTGCTTTATTCAAAGTAATGTCCATTGCTAGCTACACATTTCCATCTTTCAGGTAATTTGTGGATATCATCCCAATAGAACTTTTCTTGTTTTGAGGTAAACCATTCAGAGACCCAATTTTCCACTTCTTCATATGTTTTGAAGTGCTGCTTAGAAAATGGGTGTGCCATCAATTGGAACAAGTGATAATCTGAAGGAGTAAGGTCTGGTGAATATAGCAGGTGGGTTAATACTTCTCAGGCAAGATCTTTTAACGTGTCTTTAACTGTTTTTGAAGAATGTGATGGTGCATTATCATGAAGCAAAATTACTTTGTCGTGTTTTCTGGCCCATTCTGGTCAATTCACGATCAAAGTGTGTAGCAATCAGTATTAACCATTTCGCCTGGTTTTAGAAACTCATAATAACCATTCCTTCCTGATCCCACCAAACACAGAGCATTGCCTTCTTTCCGAAGCGATTTGGCCTTGCAGTTGATCAACCCATGATTTTTTGCATTTGGGATTCTCAAAATAAATCCACTTTTCTTTGCGATTCACAATGCTTGCCAAAAAAGACTTTCTTTCATGCTGTTGAAGCAGCATTTTACTGATAACTTTAGTTTTCCATTTGTCTTTCGTTCAGTTGATATGGCACCCATTTTCCTTCCTTTAAAATCTTTCCCAATGCTTGTAAATGATTGGAAATTGTTTGCTGAACAATGTTTAATCTTTCTGCAAGTTGTTTTTGAGTTTGACACCCATCTTCACCCAATAATGCTTCTAACTGTTGGTCTTCAAACTTCTTCAGTTGATCTCCATCTTCTTTGTCTTTCACGGTGAAATCATCACATTTAAACATGAGATGGAGCATGTTTACCATAAGCTTCCCGAAGTATACGATAAATTTCAGCAGAATTTTTCCTCAAAATAAAATAGTGAATTAAAATTTTCCGCAAATGCTCTTTTGACATGAAATTCGACATTTTTAATGTAAAAATATCTATGATGTTAACACCTAGAAAATTTGACATAATGAAACTTTAAATCTTGCTGTCAATACAACAAAATAGTATACCTAGCAAATCGCATATATATCAACATATGTGTAACCCCATCTATTGAAAAAAATCCAATTATTAATCTGAACACCTGGTATATATTTAAGTACTTCTTTTTGTCTTTTATTTCTGGGCAATTTGATTTTATTCTTCTTCACATGTAAAACAGTGATTAGACATTTCTAGTACAAAGTGATAACCTGATAAGCCTAGTAGTAGCAACCTAGAATCTTTCATAATAACATTATTGACTAGTGTTCCTTATTGACATTACATTCCAAGGGCTATTTTATAATTGTCAATTTACACTTCTGAATCCATTCTCCTTTTTCAGCAGATTTCCCATTATCTAGCAATAATAAGTATGTTCTCCATATCTATGAGCCTATTTCTGTTTTGCTTAATTTTAGATTCCACAAAAAAATGAAATCATGTATTTGTCTTTCTCTGTCTGACTTATTTCACTTAGCAAAATACCTTCTCGGTCCATCCATGCTATCTCAAATGGTTAGATTGCATTCTTTTTCTTAGCCAAGTATTATTACTTTGTATATATTTACCACATCTTCTTCATCTAGTCATTTACTGAGAGCCATTTAGGTTGCTTCCACATATTGGCTATTGTAAATAATGCTGAAATAAAACATAGGGATGTACATATCATTTCAAATTAGTGTTTTAGATTTCTTTGGCTTGATACCCCAGAAGTGGAATTGCTGGATCATAAGGTATTTCTATTTTTAATTTCTAAGGAATCTCTGTATTTTCTATAATGGCTATACCAACTTGCAATCCCCAAAACAGTGGATGAGGGCTCCCTTTTCTGCACATCCTTGAGAACATTTTTTTTAAATTTAATAAATCTTTATTGTTCAAATTACTACAATTGTTCTTTTTTCCTCCCATAACTCCCCTCCATCCAGCTTCCACCCCTCCCTCTAACCTTACCTCTCCCTGCATTGTCCTAATCCATAGGTGTATTTTTGTATGGTCTTTCCCTGCACACCCCTCCTTACCTCTTTCCCCCCTGAGAATTGTCAGTCTACTCCGTTTCTATGCTCCTGATTCTATTATATTCACCAGTTTATTCTGTTCATCAGATTTTCAATTGACTTCATTTTTAGATTCACTTGTTGATAGATATGTACTTCTTGTTCATAATTTTTATCTTTACCTTTTTCTTCTTCCTCTTCTTAAAGAATACTTTTCAGCATTTCATATAATACTGGTTTGGAGTTGATGAACTCCTTTAGCTTTTTCTTATCTGTGAAGCTCTTTATCTGACCTTGAATTCTGGATGATAGCTTTGCTGCATAGAGTATTCTTGGTTGTAGGTTCCTGCTGTTCATCACGTTGAACATTTCTTGCCACTCCCTTCTGGCCTGCATCGTTTCTGTTGAGAAATTAACTGACAGTCGTATGGGTGCTCCCTTGTAGGTAATTAACTGTTTTTCTTTCTTCTTTTAATATTCCCTCTTGTCTTTTGCTCTTGAGACTTTCATTATGATGTGTCTTGGTGTGGTCCTCTTTGGATTCCTTTTATTTGGGGTTCTGTGTGCTTTCTAGACTTGTAAGTCTATTTCACCAGATGTGGGAAGTTTTCAGTCATTATTTCTTCAAATAGGTTTTCAGTATTTCTTCAAATAGGTTTTCAGTATTTTGGGCTCTCTTTTCTTCTGGCGGGCGCCCCCCCCCCCCATAATTTTGATGTTGTTACGCTTCAAGTTGTCCCACAGGCTTCTTACACTATCTTCACATTTTGGGATTCCTTTTTCTTCTTGCTTTTCCAGTTGAGTGTTTTCTGCTTCTTTATATTTCAAATTTTTGACTTGATTCTTGCCTTTTTCTAGTCTGCTGTTAGGTATCTATATAATATTTTTTATTTCAGTTAGTGTATGTTTAATTTCTAGTTGGTCCTTTTTCATCTCTAGTTGGTTCTTTTTCATCACCTCTTGGGTCTCGCTAAATTTATCCATCTTTTCTAGGAAATTCTTGAAAAACCTTATAACCATGGTTTTGAACCCTATATCCAGTCCTTGTTTTCTTCCATTTCTTTTGTGATCTATTCCTTTGTCTCTGCATTTTCACTATGCTGGAACTTCTGTGTTGGAATCAGCCATAAGACTTGCAAAACTGCAAAAGCCTCTTTGAGTTTGGAAGGGGTGGAGTCTCAGAGTGCCTTGGCTTCCAGTCAGCCCCGCCCTACATGGCTCCTGGGTCTCAAGACGCTGGAGCCGTCTTTGTGCGCACTCGTGCGAGTGCCTCTAGACCACTGCTTTTCCAGCTCCCCTGGGCTCCAGGACCTATATGAGTATGGGTTTCCAAGGTCTCACCCGAAACTGGGGCTCAGTGCCATTAGAAGTGGCGCAGTTGGGAGGCCCTGTCTCCTGCCCAGTAGTGAAAGTCAGAGGCACAATCAGCAGTCCATCTTCTGCAGTCAGTGTTGTGTGCGCCCCTAGACTTCTGCCCTTTCGCGGCTCCCCTAAATTTCCTTTCACAGTCCAGACTCCTTGAATGAGTCTCGCCCAGAACTAGGGTTCAGTGCCATAAGATAAAAGGTCCAGTGCAAATGGAAGTCTGAGTTTCCCTCCCACCAGAAGCCAACCAGGCACTCGGCACCCACTCTCTCCACATGCGCGTTTCCATACCTTAGCTTTTTACAGCTCCTCTGAGTCTCCATGAGCCCCTCTCTTTTCTTCTGGTTGTAAAATTTCCACTTAGCCAACTTTCCTGTGGTTCTGGTTGATGTCCATTTTTTTAGTTGTAGTTTTGAAATTGGTTTGTGAGGCAGCAGTTTAGGTGTTCACCTAGGCTGCCATCTTGGTTCCCCCTTCCCCACGACAACTTTTTTTTTTAAATTAAATCCTTATTATTCAGATTATTACATTTGTTTCTCTTTTTTCCCCTCCATAGCACCCCTCCACCCAGCTCCCACCCCTCCCTCTGCCCTTAGCTCCCTCCCATTGATCTCATCCATAGGTGTATGATTTTTGTCCAGTCTCTCCCTGTACACCCCTCACCCCTTCTGCCCTGAGAATCATCAGTCCACCCCCTTTCTGTGCTCCTGATTCTATTATATTCACCAGTTTATTCTGTTGATCAAATTTTTAATTCACTTAATATTTAGATTCACTTTTTGATAGATATGTTTTTTTTCTTAATTTTTTTTTTTTTACCTTTTTCTTCTTCCTCTTCTAAAAGAGTACCTTTCAGCATTTCATATAATACTGGTTTGGAGTTGATGAACTCCTTAAGCTTTTTCTTATCTGTGAAGCTCTTTATCTGCCCTTCAATTCTGAATGTTAGCTTTGCTGGATAGATTATTCTTGGTTGTAGGTTCTTGCTATTCATCACGTTGAATATTTCTTGCCACTCCCGTCTGGCCTGCATCGTTTCTGTTGAGAAATCAGCTGACAGTCATATGGGAGCTCCCTTGTAGGTAATAAACTGTTTTTCTCTTCCTGCTTTTAATATTCTCTCTTTCTCTTTTGCTCTTGGCATTTTAATTATGATGTGTCTTGGTGTGGTCCTATTTGGATTCCTTTTCTTTGGGGTTCTGTGTGCTCCCTGGACTTGTAAGTCTATTTCTTTTACCAGATGTGGGAAGTTTTCAGTCATTATTTCTTTAAACAGGTTTTCAGTATCTTGTTCTCTCTCTTCTCTGGCACCCCCACAATTCTGATGTTGGTATGCTGAAAGCTGTCCCAGAGTCCCCTTACATTATGTTCACATTTTTGGATTCTTTTCTCTTCTTGCTTTTCCAGTTGAATGTTGTCTGCTTCTTTATATTTCAAATTTTTTACTTGATTCTTGCCTTTCTCCAGTCTGCTGTTAGGACTGTGTATAATATTTTTTATTTCAGTCAGTGTATGTTTAATTTCTATTTGGTCCTTTATCATCTTTAGTAGGACCTTTTCCATCTCTATTTGGCTCTTTTGTATCGCTAGTTGGTCCTTTTTCATCTCCTCTTGGGTCTCACTAAATTTATCCAATTTTTTCTAGCATATTCTTGAAAAACCTTACAAGCGTGGTTTTGAACTCTATATCCAGTCGTTTTTTTTTCTCCATTTCTTTTGTTTGTGATCCCTTCCCTTGTTTCGGCATTTTCACTAAGCCAGGGAAACTTCTGTGTTGGATTCAGCTTTACAATGCCAGAGGCAAAGCCACAGAAGCCTCTGTTGAGCTTGGGAGGGGTGGAGTCTCAGGGCTTAAGGGACTGCCTTGACTTCTAGTTGGCCCCGCCCTCCACGGCCCGAGTCTCACGTGACTGGGTAATGGCTGGAGCGGTCCTTGTGCGCGCGCGCACCCGCAGTGCCTCTAACCGCTGCCTTTCCAGCTCCCCTGAGCACTAGGACCACACGAGTCTAGGTCCCCAGGGTTTCGCCCGAAACAGGGGCTTAGTGGAGTCAGAAGTGGCACAGTTCGGAGGGTCTGTCTCCCGCCCACTCTCGAAAGCCAGCGGCACAATAGCAATCTGTCCTGTGCGCAGCACCGTCCGCGTGCGAGACCAGACTTGCTCTTCTGCGACGCCCCTAAATTTCCGTGCACCTCTCCCTTTTCACAGTCCAAACTCCCCCCGTATGAGTTTCGCTGGATCTGGGGTTTAGTGTCGTAAAATAAGGGGTTCAATGCCGTTGGGAGTCTCCATTTCCCTCCTGCCAGAGAAAGCCAGCCAGGTACTCCGGCACCTGCTCTCTCAGCGCGCGCGTTTCAGTACCTCGGCTTTTTGCAGCTCCTCTGGGTCTCCGTGAGCCTCTCTCTTTCCTTCTAGCTGTAGAACTTCCACTCAGCCAGCTTTCCTGTGGTTCTGGATGATGTCCGTTCTGTCTTTTAGTTGTAGTTTTGAAATTGTTGTGCGAGGCAGCAGTGTAGGTGTTTACCTATGCCGCCATCTTGGATCTCTCCCCCACGACAACTCTTATTTATTCTGACAGGTGTGATATCTCATTGTGTGTTAATTTGCATTTCTCTAATAATTAGTGACATTAAGCATCATTTCATATATCGACTGACCATATGTATATCCTCTATTTTTTTTTCCTTGCAATTAATTGATGCCTAGTTTCATAGCATTGTGGTAAAAAAAAAAAGACAAGCTTGATGCAATCTCAATCTTCTTTAAATTTATTGGGACTTGTTTTGTGCATCCACATGTGGTCTATTGTGGAAGAATGTTCCATGTACACTTAAAAACAATGTATATTCTGTTCCTTTGGGGGTGAAATGCTTTAAGCATGTGGATTTTTTAAAAATATATTTTATTGATTTTTTTACAAAGAGGAAGGGAGGGATAGAGAGTTAGAAACATTGATGAGAGAGAAAGATCCATCAGTTGCCTCCTGCACACTTCCCACTGGGTATGTGCCCACCACCAAGGTACATGCCTTTGACCGGAATCGAACCCAGTACCCTTGAGTCTGCAGGCTGACACTCTATCCACTGAGCCAAACCGGTCAGGGTTCCAATGTGTTTATGAAGGCTGTTTCCTTATTGATTTCAGTCTAGTTAGCTATCCATTAATGTCATTAGGGTGGTAAGTCCCCTGCTATGAGTGTATTACTGTCAATCTCTCCCTTTATGTCTGTCCATATGTGCTTTATATTTAGGCGCTCATCTGTTGTTTCATAAAAGTTTTAGGTGTTATGCTACCTCAGATATATTTTGTTTCCATTTGCATGAAATATCCTTTTCCATCCTTTTACTGTCAGTCTGTGTCTATTGATCTGAAATTAGTCTCTATGTATGAGTGGTGTTTTCTATTCAGCTACCTTATATCTTTTGATGGGAACGTTTAATTCAGTTACATTTAAAATGATTACTGAAAGGTATGTAATTATTGCCATTTTATTATTTATACTTACGACTCCTCCTCCTCCTTCTGCTGCTGCTTCTTATTCTTCAAGAAGTCCCTTTAATTTTTTTTAAAATATATATTTTATTGATTTTTTGAGAGGAAGGGAGAGGGATAGAGAGCTAGAAACATCAATGAGAGAGAGACATCGATCCGCTGCCTCCTGCATGCCCCCAACTGAGTATGTGCCCCCAATCAAGACACACACCCTTGACCGGAATCAAACCCAGGACCCTACTGCCCAGAGGCTGATGCTCTATCCAGTGAGCCAAACTGTTTTCGGCTAACATTTCTTATAATACTGGCTTGGTGGTGACTAGCTCCTTTAGCTTTTTCTTATCTGGAAAGCTCTTTATCTGTCCTTTAATTTTTAATGATAGCCTTGCTAGGTAGAGTAGTCTTGATCGTAGGTCTTTACATTTCTTCACTTTTAATATTTTATGTCAATTCCTTCTAGACTTAGAAGTTTCTATTGAGAATAAAGCTGACAGTCTTATGAAAGCTCCCTTGTAGCAACTAATGGGATTATTGGATTAATATGTACATTCCTTTTGCCAGGTTAGGGAAATGTTGTCATTATTTCTTCAAATAAGTTCTCAATTCCTTGTTCTCGCTTGTCCTTTTGGGACCCGTGATATGAAACTTGCTACACTTGGTGTTATTCCAGAGGTCCATTAAATTATCATTTAATTTTTTTTTTTTTGCTTTTTCATGTTCTGATTGGGTGTTTTCTGCTTTCTTGTCTTTCAAATTGCTGATTTGATCCCCTGCTTTCATCTTATCCACTGGATTCCTTCTAGTGTAGTCTTCAATTCAGTTACTGTATTCTTCATTTCTGACTGGTCCTTTTTTTTTTTAAAATATATTTTTATTGATTTTTTTACAGAGAGGAAGGGAGAGAGATAGAGAGTTAGAAACATCGATGAGAGAGATACATCAATTAGCTGCCTCCTGCACACCCCCTAATGGGGATGTGCCCGCAACCAAGATACATGCCCTTGACCAGAATCGAACCCGGGACCCTTCAGTCCACAGGCTGATGCTCTATCCACTGAGCCAAACCAATTTCGGCCTGACTGGTCCTTTTTTCATGGTTTCTATGTCTTTTAAATGCTTACTATCTCTGAGTTTACACTATGATCCATTCTTCCCCTAAAGTCCTTGAGTGGCTTTATAACTATTGTTTTTAACTTTGCATCTAGTATTTGGTTGCTTCCATTCCATATAATTATTTTTCTGGGAATTTCTCTTGTTCTTTCACTTAGGAAATATTTTTTTATGTCCTCATTTTGGCTTCCTCTCTGTGTTTGCTTCTATGTACTAGGTAGATCTGCTGTTTCCCAGTCTTGGCAGGATGATCTTATGACATAAGCGACCCAGGAGGGCCAATGGTGCAGTCATCTTAATCACTTGGGCCAGATGCTCCAGGAGCATCCCTTGTGTGAATTGTAAGGTGCTCCCTTACTATAGTTGAACCTTGACTGCATATCACGGAATAGGGTTGACCCATAAGCTAACTGGCTGTGAGGACTAACCACAACCACATAGTACAAACTGCTTTGTGGTGGCTCTCCTCATGGAACAGGATTCACTCTAGCAGGGCTCTGGTGCTTGCCAAGACCACCTATTGTGTGTGCTGCTTGAGGAGTTAATTGGTTGTTACTCTGTTATGGTCTCAAATTAGCTACAAGGTGTATTGCTTCTGGAGCCTTTTGAGTAGGTTTCTGGTATAGGCCAAGGTCAGCTGCTCTCCATGATAATCTGGGGTTACCTGGTAGAACATACAAAATGATCTATAGTTGGCAGCTGCCTGTACTGGGCCTTGAGGCCAGTGGGAGAGGCCATGATGCTAAAATCAAGGCTGGTGGAACCAGTATCAGGCGAGGGGCCAGAGAAAAATGAACAGGATACCCTGAGGCCAGCTACCAGCTGCCCATAAGGCTTAGTCACTGAAAGAGTTGTGGGCTATACACAAGTTGGTGAGACAGAGTCTAGGAAAGAGCAGAATGGAAGTGGTTAATACAGATTCAGATTTGGTACCAGTGCCAACTCTAGTGCCACTCAGCAAGAGGGACAGGTCACAGTTGCTGCCTGCCTGGTGCCTGTGGACTTCCAAGAGTTTTTAAGAAAAGACTGTAGCTGATCACTTGATCAAGTCTAGCTGCCCACTGCTAAAAGAGCCTGTGGTGGTTCATGTATAGAATCCCTCTGCAAATGAGATATTCCTCCCAATTCTCAATTACCTCTTGGTGTGGGGCCAACCCGTTTTGCATCTTTGCCGGGCTACCAGTCTTGACAATTGCTACTTTATAATTTTAGTTATAGGACTACTATTCAACTAATCTTAAGATGGTTATCCAGACTGACTGTTCTATAATTTAGCTATAGTGCCAATTTGGTCATAAGAAAAGGCAAGCACAGAGTTTACCTTTTCTGGCTTCCTGAGTGGATTAAGATTTGGAAAAACATGTAAAACATGCCACCACCTCACAATTTTTATTTTTGTTTTGCAAAGCATAATTATTTTCCATATAATTTTATGTTGGGTTTATTACTGTTATTGTAAAATGAGTTAATGAGTAAATATTTTATAATTTCTCATATTCAATTTCTAATATGGAGTTCTTAAAAAGAATATAAATTTTTAGACATACTCATACAGACCAATTTCTTTTACATTTAATTAAAATTGGTATTCACTTTGAAAATGCAGAAGGAATAGTAAGTCTATAAAACCAGTTCAGTATAATTATCTGGGAACAGGAGTGACTGTCTAAATTCATGATTTAATATTTTTTCAAACAGATAACTGTAAATTATAAATATACACTATTTCCAAAACTGCCAGTTTCAATCAAGAGAAAAACATAATTAGCCATGTGAATACTTTGTAAGTGAAATCACCATAAAAGACATTTACTCATCGTTTAAAATAATCTACACTAATAAGAGTAAGATGCAAATTGACTTTCATGACACCCACCAGACAATAAAAAATGAGCACGCAAATTAACCCAACAAAGATGGTGGGTTAATTTGCATATACAGGTGCCAGGCAGCCGGGGCAGGACAGGACGCTTGCGCCCGTTCTGCACTGCCTCAGCTGTTCTGGGCCTCTGGGCAGCATGGGAAAGTGGAAAGGCAACTCTGGCCCAGAGCAAAGGTGGTGCCGGCAGAGGGTAAGGAAGGCCCATTCTTACACGAATCTTCATGCATCGGGCCTCTAGTTGCATATTTAAAAGGTTCTTGTAATAAATTCACTTTAGCATTTATTTTTACAGAGAAGTCTAAAATAAAGCATTGGCAATCAACAGTTAAGTAAGAGACAGACTGCCGAAACCAGTTTGGCTCAGTGGATAGAGCGTCAGCCTGTAGACCAAAAGGTCCCAGGTTTGATTCTGGTCAAGGGCATGTACCTTGGTTGCGGGCACATCCCCAGTAGGGGGCATGCAGGAGGTGGCTGATCATTGTCTCTCTCTCATAGATGTTTCTAGGTCTCCCTTCCTCTCTGTGAAAAATCAATAAAATATATTAAAAGAGAGAGAGAGAGAGAGAGAGAGAGAGAGAGAGAGAGAGAGAGACTATAAGGAGTCTATATAAGAACAAAGAGCCTGAAAAGAAAGAAAGAAAATCTGAAAAGTGATAGATGTAAGCCAAAGGGGAAGGTACTTCAGGGAGGCAGAGGTTCTTGAATGTGTTATGTGCTGCAAAAAGGTTATAAAAGATGGAGACAAGAATGTCTCCATTTATTTAGCAGAGAGGGGGTTCTTGGGGACCTTGAAAACCAATTGTAGTGAAGACATGGGTCAGAAGATTGAATAAATATGTGGTGAAAAAGTAGAGACGTAAGGTATAGAACCCTATTATGAATTTAGTTACAAAGTGGGAACAAACAGGGTGATGGCTAAAAGTATCATGAGGAGAAGAAAAAAATGTGTCAAGATGAATGTTAAAAGATATAAAAGAGAATGCATCCTATATTATAAAAGCCTAATACGCAAATCGACTGAACAGCAGAATGACTGGTCACTATGACACACACTGTCCACCAGGAGGCAGACGCTCAACAGAGGAGCTGCCCTCAGTCTGCAGGCAGTAGGCCAGCAAGGCAGGTACCAGCAGGGCCCTCCCTATTACCCCGTTAGTCTCCCTGTAGATCGGCCTTGATCGCTGGCTAGACCTAGGGACCCTACCCAGGTATAAATTTCTTACATCAGGCCTCTCGTATTAAATAAGCAAGATTGTAAAGGTGGAAGGAATTCAGATCCAGAATACAGGGGAATATAATCTTATACAGCAGTGGGAAGGCCTTTTCCACAGAACAAAAGGGAAATAAAAAAGTTTAGGTGTACATAAAAAACTAGTTTGTAAGTGTTTACTGGCAGGAAGTTGAGGGAGCTTATGGATGAAAAGTTCTATCACCTTTGTGCAGTAAAGAGCAAGCAGGACAAATAAAGTGATTAGAAATTTAAGGAGAAGTTTTTGAAATAGGAACTATGAAAACAGAGAAAAATGACAGGTTTTTCTGAACCTTTTAAATTTTCAATAAAATATATGCATTATTATAATAGAGATATTTTTACTTTTAAAGATAGGAAGTTTTTAAGAAATTTCAGAAAAATTTTAATCTCAAAACAAGTAAAAGAAAAGAAAAAGGTGTTGGGTATGCTGAGTTAATTCCTTACTATTCCAGAAAAGTTAGCTATCCAATTTTGAAGAGTCAAGGTTTCTAATATTTTATTTTCATCAACATTCGTGCACGTGTGTGTGTGTGTGTGTGTGTGTGTGTGTGTGAGAGAGAGAGAGCCTGGCCTGCACCCTCTGCAATTTGGGATCCCTTTTTCTTAGCTAGCTAACCTCTTCACATTTAAAAAATTAACTGAAATACCACCTACTCTAGGAAATCCTCTTTGAACAAATCTCTTTACAATCTATATTAAGTGTTTTCATAGTATACCATTCTTTTTCTTTAGTAGCAACTTAGAGTTGATGCAATGTGCTTCTCATTCTTGTGTCTGAATTTTTTCTTGTTGCTCTTGTAATAGTGAAGCTTATTCAATTTACATTTGCCTTTCAAGGGCTTATATTTGGTTCAGTTTCTATTTGGCTCCCTGATTTGTTTTAAGCAATAAATTTGAGTTGTTATAGGAAGCCTCACTTGTAATCAAGCCTGTAGGTCTCCCTATCTATTTCTATAATACCTATCACTTTAGCATACCAGAGATTGTGTTCATTTATAGAAAATAACAACAAATGTCACCCGATCATTTGATCTTATAGTAATATTTTAAAACAAGATGTATTATTCTAGTAATTTAAGTACTATTATAAACCTGAGGTGTACAGAAATAAATCACATTGAACAATAAAGAATGACTTAAAATATCAAAGCATAGTACACTTAGGGCCTCCCTTGTCCCGTGTCTCAGATATCATAGCATATTACACAGTTCACATGGAACTCAGCTTCCTTTAAAATAGGAAAGGATGCCATACTCATGAAGCAGCTACTTCCACACATATTTTTAAATTCACAGCACATACTCTTTGTACTAATTGTTGGAAAATCACCCTAGCAATTACCTCTGTTCCTCTCTGTATTGTTACCTTACATTCTGATGTCATTACTGCACTTTTTATCATCCACTTGCTCTAATAAGATTATAAATTATTTAAGGGCAGAGATCATGACTTGAGCTTGTGTTTCTCTGTCATGGTGCCTAGAAAAATACTCAAATGCCATCCAGTCCAAATGACAGTGATGAGAGGCCCACTATTGTTAGAGACCTCTGATTTTTATTTAAGGGGCCTCACTTGTTTTTCGCCTTTACAGAGGGGTGAATATGGGCTGAGGTAATTTGGGGATACCCAGACAGAATTCTCCTCCTACAAGATTTTGCTAAGCTGGCGCCCAGGACCTTGAGTGGCTTTTTTGCCCAAGTCTGCCGGGCAGGTTCTTTGCTCAGGACCACCAGGCATTTGTCCAATTAAAACACGAACACACAGCAATAACAAAGGCACTGGTCTTCTACTGCTAATGTGTGGGGATCAAACCCCAGCCTTCAGGAACTCACCCTTGCAGTCAGAACTGGGTTGATGGGTGGACCTGGACTGGTGCTCCTAACTCTGGGGAGAGGGAGACTTCCCGTGGCTGCAGGCTAAAGGCCCCGGACTTTGCACCATGAGCCCGAACAGGTCCATAGTACAGGCTGGTCAACCTTCTTTATTTTATTTTTTTTAAATTAAATCTTTATTATTCAGATTATTGAGTAGCTTCTTTGCCCGGAACCGTCAGGTGGCTTGGCTTGGCCTCTTTGCCCCGGGACCGCTGGGCGGCTTGGCTGGCCTGGTCCCCCTGCTGGTTTGTGTCTCCACTCCAGCCCCATTGTGTGTTGTTCTCTGCAGCTCTGGGGACAGGTGTGGGCCACCCCTGTGTTGTTCTATCAGGAACCCCTCCTCCTGAGCTGGTCGTGATGTTGTGGCATCCTGGTCTAATTTTCATATTACCTCTTTATAGACACAGATTGATTAAACACAATGGAATATTACAGCTGCTTTTACAACTAGAGGGTGTCTCCCCAAAATGTATTCACACACTTTGAATAATTACAAAGGGAGTATTTATTAAAATACATTTCATTTTCAAAATTGAGCTATCAGCTGTTACAGTGTGCATTTTGGGGACACACATATCACTATATTTTATAAGTGATATTAGTTTGGCTTATAAAATCCCAATGAATTAATCATAGGAGAATTTCCTGTTTGTGCTTAGAAGCAATCTTCAACAGACAATGCTGTACAAAGATGGAATAAGTTCCCTTAAAAAATACTGGTGTTCAAATTACTGGAGAGGGATTTAGGGTACAATTCAAATATTAGACTAGGTAAGTTTTCAGAGATTGTTCTTAATTAAAGGCATAACTATTTTAGGCTTGCAGGCTTTTGGCTTTCCACAAAGATTCAACTCATCCATAGGAGCTCAAAAACAGCTACAAAAAATATGTAACCAAATAGATATGGCTATGTTCCAACCAAGATTTTTTGCAAAGAGGTGCCTGATCCACAATTTTAATTTTATAATTCCTTGTCTAAGTTCTCAGCTTATGCCGAAAAGTTGCTTAAGTTCTTAAACTCCTTAGTTATATATAAGAAATAGCAAAGCTATTGAATTAATGAGAAAATTATTTAATTAAATTAAAATGCCTAGCACACCCAACATTCAACAAATGAGTTCCCTTTCTCTATATTTAGATTTCTAAGGAGATCATAAAAGTGAACATTTGTGGTTTGGAAAACAAATCCTTATTTGTTAAGACAATGACTCAAACATGATTTTGCTAATTTTTCATGAAAAAATCCCAGATCTTATTATTGGATTTGGATCTCTTTTGAAAAATAAAGTCAACAATACCTTTTAAGTAATTCTCCAGGTCTTTAAAATTTTTAAATATTTTATGAAAAACAACAAACAAATTTAATTTTTTTAACCCTGATGTTGAAGAACTGAAAATCTACAAATGTACTAAAATTCCAAAGGACTCTGATGGTGCACAATAAAATTCTAGGAAGAAAAAAAGGAAGGGGAAGTTGAAAAATGCAGTGTAAACAGCTTTTTCTGCTTTTGTTCTGCAATTATATGCCATTTTCTACTGAGAGGGAGATCAGAGTTGAAAAGTATTTTGAACCTACTCATCTACTGATGGGCACTTGGGCTGAAGCCCACAAAAGGTGTCTGTAAAGTTAATAATCAATAAACTGACTACATAAACAAAGATTTTTGAAACTCACCATCTCTATTAGTCTCCCACTCTATATTTTCTTCTTCACTTTCTGGAGTTCTCTCCTTGGTGATTTTTATGTCTTCTTTTTCTCTATGTCTCCCCCTTGAAGATTCTTTCTAAAAAGTACATAAATAGACAGAAATTACTGTTATTTTTTAAAAAATTGAATGAGATAGTTATTGTAATACAAAATATTTCTAACTTCACTCATCTTTGTTTTAACAAAAAATCAGTTTTGCAAATAATTACTTATCCACTAAGTAGAGGACATGACAAGTTTTAGTGTAGCACCACAATGAAAAGACATTATAGAATACCTATTTCACTAAAAAATAGCAATGTAGTGCATATAAGGAGTAACTAAAATTTTAAAATATACAAAGCAAATCTATTATTTTAAACTTTGATAGTGTGCTACATATTTTTTGTATGAAATTCACAGGGTAAAAGACAGTTTAAAATGGATAATATACATAAGGGCTTGTGATTTTAACCTAACAGCATTTTCTTCACACTCTAAAAATAAATCCAAACTCATTACAAATGCTTTCAAAGAGAGATTTGCCCTATTTTGATTAAAACAAAAATGGTAGCCAAAACAGTTAGAAATCAGTGCATATTAGTATACTGTGCATAAAAAAAGGTTTTACACTTTATTCTAGGTGTAATAGCAGCCTACTGACAAAATAGGATAATAATTAGCTTATAAAATTTAATAAACATATATCACAAAACAGAAAGACTTTCAAACTACAATTAACTAAGTGGTAAAAAAAAAATAAAGTAATCAGTATCATATAATTATCTTCCCATCCACAGTGTATCACTTTTATTAACACTAAATTCTGACTATGAAAAACACTAACACATAAAAACAATAAAGGGTAAAAGTTCTTTTGGGGCATTATTAGACATAAAATTTGGCTGCTTAAAAACACTGATTAATTTATATTTAAAAACTTTTTATTTTTTCCATTTTATTTTTTATGTATTTATTTATATTATGTATTGATTTCTGTGTACAATTTAGTAGTAAGACTATTGAAACTAGTAAATTTTATATCTTTAGGTATGTAGTCATGTTGTACTACTTGCTCAATGAAGTGACATGATTGCTGGTAAGACAACAGAAGCTGATATAAATCGTAAAAATTTCTGGTTGAACCAGACGTGAAAAATGGTAAAAGGTCCAAAAACAAAAACCAAAAACCAAAAACAACTCCTATTTATAGAGACAAGAGGAAAAAAGTAATGTTATTCTTAAAATATATTTTATGGACTATCAGAAACTATTCTATTTACCACATAACTTTTGAATGTTCTGTGGATTAAATCCACTATAAATATATATTAGTATGTATTTAAAAATATTTTATAGGTGATTATCTCCTAATTATCCAATAATATATATTTGTATTGATTTCAGAGAGTAAGGGAGAGGGAGGAAGAGATAGAAACATAAACGATGAGAAAGAATCATTGATTGGCTGCCTTCTGCATGTCCTCCACTGGGGATTGAGCCAGCAACCAAGACATGTGCCCTTGAATGGAATTCAACCCAGGATCTCTCTCTCTCCTTCCTTCCTTCCTTCCTTCCTTCCTTGCTTCCTTCCTTTTTTAAAAATATTCTTTATTGATTTCAGAAAGGATAGGAGCGGGATAGAGAGATAAAAACATCAATTATGAGAGAGAATCTCTGATTGGCTGATCCTGCATGCCCCGTACTGGGGATTGAGCCCACAACTCAGGCATGTGCCTTTGGTCAGAATCAAACCTGAGACCCTTCATTCTGCAGGCTGATGCTCTATCCACTGAGCCAAACCAGCTAGGGCTGAACCCAGGACCTTTCAGTCCATAGGCCTATGCTCTATCCACTGAGCCAAACCAGTTAGGACTATATTATGGTTTTTGTTTACTTAAAGTATCATGTAATATCCAACTACAGATTTACTTGAAAAGAGTTTCTGAGCAGTAATAGTGCTTATACTATAAAATAAATGTTCTGTGAAATTACAACAGAACTAGAGGCCCGTTGCACGAAAGTTCATGCAACAGGCCTTCCTTCCCTTGGTTGCTGCCACTGGTTTTCCTCTAGCACCCGGGACCCAGGCCTTTGCTCTGGCCACCGCCGCCTTCTGTCTTTGGCCTTCTGTCTTTGCTCTGGCTGGAGAGTGGCTCCTGTAACTCCCTCCGCCCCCACTGTCCCCCTCATAGCAGGCATCCCACCCTGCTGCTCCACGAATGCAAAAGAACCCACCTTTGTTGAGATAATTTGCATACTCACTCCTGATTGGCTGGTGAGTGTTGCATAGGTTTGGGCAATTTGCATATTTCTTTTATTAGTGAAGGTATTTTTAACAGATTTAGAACCAGAAATGTAATCTCATTAAATTTCATTAATAACAATTTATATATATTATAATGACTTCTCTATTGTTTTTCAATATAACACTTATTCTATTCCCAAAGACCATATATATTCACTAAGTAATAAAGACTGAATGCAATACAGTGGTATCTCGAGATATGAGTGCCCTAACATACGAGATTTTTGAGATACTAGCCGTCAAGCGAGCGATTTTTGCTTTGAAATACGAGCAACATTTGAGATAGGAGTAATCGTGTGGATCAGCCGGCTGCACACAACCCACCAGTTTACCGCGACTCAAGCATCTCATGGTTTCCCACGCCTCAAGGTTACGGAACAAATTAAACTCGTATCTCGAGGTACCACGAAGAAATTTCAAGTTAGGAAATAGGTTTTATTCTAATACTTTTGTCAATATTCCACCTCAAATCATAATATAGAAAATTATTTTAGAGAGTAAGGGGGAAGGAGGAGGGAAAGAGAGAAACATGGATGAGAGAGAAACATCAATCAATTGTCTCCTGCAAGACCCCTACTGGGGATTGAGCCTGCAACCTGGGCATGTGCCCTGACCAGAAATCGAACCAATGACCTCTTAGTGCATGAGACAATGCTCAATTCACTGAACCACACTGGCTGGGCAAGTATACATTTAACCTTATATTAGAAATAACTGGCTAGAAAATTATTTTTTTAAAATATATTTTATTGATTTTTTACAGAGAGGAAGGAAGAGGGACAGAGAGCTAGAAACATTGATGAGAGAGAGAGAGAGACATCGATCAGCTGCCTCCTGCACGCCCCACACTGGAGATGTGCCCGCAACCAAGGTACATGCCCTTGACCAGAATTGAACCTGGGACCTTCCAGTCCGCAGGTCGACACTCTATCCACTGAGTCAAACCGCTTTTGGTGAAAATTATTTTGATAACACTTATTAAGGAGGCTAAGATCAGTAAAAAAAACATATATATATTGTATATCCTCATTTTTTTCTCCAGTTCACCACTATATAACATGTTTAGGCATGTTATTGTCAAATAGTTACTTCCCCCTTCTCTGATAGTTTAATAAATAGGGCCTCATATTATCTGTCCCATGTAGTAGTCTGTTCTTTCACCTTCCTATATTTCTTGAACAGAATAGCTTGTCCTCTTCTCATAAGTACAAACATTAATTGAAAGAACAACCATTTCATTTACTATCCTATTTAATAAAGAGGGAATAAGCTAATTGAGCCTCATGCCATCCCAAGAATGGCAGCACCCACAGCCAATAAGGAGGGAATATTGCTAATTGAATGCCATGCCCTCAAAGACAGCAACACCCACAGCCACAAGATGCTCAGTCTCCTCAGCTCCACCAGGACTGCAGGCACATAGCAAGACCGGGCCCACCTGCAGGCATCCTAGCCGCTCTGCAAACCTGCCTCTGGAGTCCCCTAGTCCTATCCCTTCAGCCCCTTGGCCCCCAGGGCCGGCCCGAGGCACAGGCAAGCCTTGGATGATGGCTGCCCAGCTGCCCAGGGCTGGCCCGAGGAGCAGGCAAGCCTCGGATAGCAGCTGCCCAGTCACTCAGGTCCACCCGAGGCTCAGGTAACCAGGGCTGGCTGAGGCTTGTGCTGCTGACAGTGGCAGCAGCAGAGGTGTGATGGGGTGTCGCCTTACCCTACTTGCCAGTTGCCTCCCGCCCCTGAGGGCTCCCAAACTATGAAAGGGGGGAAGGTCGGGCTGAGGGACCTGCTCCCCCTCCTCAGTGCTTAAGTTTTCATGCACCAGACCTCTAGTAGATTATAAATTAGTCATCCTGCAACATGTACATGTTAAAATATTTGTTAAAAACACACACAATATTTTAGCCAGTGCCCTTGGAAGGCAATATTTTAAGAATTCAAAATTTACTTGGATTTCTAAATATATTATGTAATACTGACAGATCTTGGAGCAACAACCTTGATCAAACTTGCTAATAATTTTTGCAGCAAAACAAACTTCACCCATTGAGTTCAAACTATAGTTTTATAACAATTAAGATTAGACTTTGCCAAAACCGGTTTGGCTTCATGGATAGAGCGTCCCCAGTGGGGGGTATGCAAGAGGCAGCTGATCGATGTCTCTCTCATCGATGTTTCTAGCTCTCTATCCCTCACCCTTCCTCTCTGTAAAAAATCAATAAAATATATTTTAAAAATATATATAAAAGATTAAACTTTGCTGACAAATAAGACTATGCCTAACGTCCATTAAAAACCAAAATTTCTTATTGTTTTTTTCTTTTCCTAGTTTTCACTCCACATTAAGGCATATTTCTTTTACCATAATAATAACAACCAACCAATTTATGTTTCCCCGGGGTGCCTCTCACCTCCTACAACATAAGAATTCTTTCCCTCTGGCCACATCTTGAATCAATAATTGCTAATAAGATAATAGCCATGCACTTGATTGCTGGATCAAGTGAATTAGCAGCAAGGAGAATGG
Source organism: Lasiurus cinereus (assembly GCA_011751065.1). NCBI lineage: Eukaryota > Metazoa > Chordata > Mammalia > Chiroptera > Vespertilionidae > Lasiurus > Lasiurus cinereus. Next base: position 9,505,840 of record JAAGEH010000012.1, on the reverse strand, counting down.
GATTATTATGACTAGATTACACTAACCAAGGCATAGATGTTATCTTTGGGTCAATTCTCCAAACCACAGTGCAGGTACAAAATGAAAAGGTGATAGAATGAATTCTGGGGAGTATAAAACAATTTACACTAACACCTTTTGATACTATACTTCACCTTCTCCAAGTTCCATGCTACATTTTTGATAACTGCATATACAATAACAAAACAGACTTTTCCTACCTAGTAAACATTTTCATCTTTACATTTCAGAAGAAACATTTTCCTGATGTACATAACCATTTATACATTCCTATTTAGTGAAGGTCTCCTAGTAATCACCACTTTCATTTTATTTGAACACCTCTTTATTATATCTTCTTGAAAAACTGCTAGGTATAAAACTATGGGTTTACAGATATTATCTCAACACTGGCTTCCATTGTCATTCTGTCATTCTGCTGCTTCTTTGTAGAAGGATTTGCTGTTTTTTCCTCAGGATATTTATATTATTTTGTCTATTTCTGGAGTTTTGCAGTTTCAATATAATACTCTACTTGACATGTATTGTTCTTTCTGTATCTGTAGATTTAGATCTCATCAATTATGGAAAATTCCTAGTCACTACTTCTTTTAAATGTTGTCATTCTCACATTCTAATTTTCCTGGGATTCCAAGTAGATGTATATTAGATTTTCTAAGTATTTCCCCCACATTTTTGAACCTCTTCGATGTTTTCTATAACCCTGTCTCTATGTGCAGCATTCAGGATAATCTCTCAATTCACCAAATCTCTCCTCAGTAAAGCTTAATTAGTCTCTAACCAACTCTAATATTTGTAAAATGTTCAAGGCCATCACCAGCTTTCAGATTTGATGCTCAATCCTTGGTTTCAATTGTTTTTGCATCCTTGTCTTTGCTGCTCTTTTGTGTTCTTCAGAAAGTAGCACTGAATTAAAAATGTACTTGCTGTCTCTTATCCAGGATCCAGTTTTGTTGTAATGGGAGGAAGGAATACTAGAGTATACAATCAATAATGATGATGAAAGAGGAATTAAGGCTTACACTTTTATAGAAATCATGTTAGTTTGTCTATTGCTTAAAGCAGGGATGGGGAACCTTTTTTATGTCAAAGGCCATTTGTATTTGTATAAATAACATCATTTGCAGGCCATACAAAATTACCAACTTAAAAATTAGCCTGCTATATTTGATCAAACATTTAATTAACTCAACCCTAATGTGATGGCTGGAACTGCTTTCTTTGGTAAGGCCTGTGCTGTTAACTGGTATTGACAATGTTGCTACTTGCAACTGCTTTTCCATGGAGCATAGTTGACTCTTTGTGATGGTAAGTTTTGAAAAGAACAGCTCACAGCAATAAGTTGTCCATACACAGATGCATATTTCAATGCATGTTTCCTCAAATTGGGGAATTTAAAAAAATGATTTACTTTTCACATCCTTGAATCTTACATTAAATGCCTCAATTAGTTTTTGCACATTCACCAGCACACTGAAGTATCATAGAAGGCTTTTGTCCTAGAGTGGGAAAATGTACACCATGTTATTCCTTTCAAGTTGTACTTTTCACAGCCTTAATTTAGCCTCAAATGATTTCACTTTTGAAAGCAGGGAACTGAGAAGCTGGTTGGGGCCCTTGAGGTTCAGCTCTGAGAGGTATTTAGTAATGTCCACCATGAACGCTAGATCACACAGCCATTTGCTATCATTGAGTTCCCTGACTGGTTTTCCCTTCAGCTCCATGAACTGCTTGACTTTATCCTGCAGTTAGTAAAACCTCATGACCATGTTCCTGTGACTCAGCCACACTTCACAGTGATAAAGAAGTTCACTGTACTCAGCGTCAAAGATCATTCAGCAATTCCTTAAACTGGTGGCTGTTAAACCCTTTGCTTTCAACAAAATCTATGCATGACATTACAGTTGACATTACATTGTTGGGTCACAACCACTGTTCACAGAGACTTTCTTGGTGTATGATGCAGTGGCATGTAATTAAATCAGTTGGATCAAGACTGAGACAATTTAGTTCTTTCTTAATAAATGCAGGCCAACCATAGCTGGAGCTCTACCTGTAATCAGGTCTTTTCAAATGTTAGTTCAAATTTTTTTCATTGATAAAACAAGTCTCTAATAAGTCTTCACCTTTTGTAATACCATGCCTGGCTCCAGTGACAGCAGTTCCTCTCGAATGTCAAACTCTGCAGTTATCCCATGAACAAAAAAGGTCAAATGGGCAGTTATTTGTTATGTCTATTGTCTTGTCATAAGCCAGAGAGAAAAACTGGAAATCTCCTGCAGAATCCTTCAGTGTTTTAATACCTTGTGTTAAGTCAGTACTCTGATCTGAGATAGTTATTTGAGAAAAACCAACATGCTGAAACAATTTTACTTTGTCTGGTGCCAACAGCTCTCCAGCAGCTACCATGCATTGTTTCACAAACGCTCCATCTACATGAAGCCTCAGCTTCTTTGTGATGAACTCACTCACTACATAACTGGTCTAAATAACATTGTCTCTGTCATAAGTTCTAATGAAAGTGGCCTGTTGTGATTCCAAACTCTGCTGCAGAGCATTGATTTTATCCACACACATTTGGCCTCCCAATTCATTGAGTTTAGCTTGTTTTGAGCTATAATAATGCTCCTGGTTGGCTTTATTACTGCTAATGCATCACCACAAACTAGGCACCCAGGTTTGCCTTTGACTTCAAAAACAAAATAGTAAGTCATTTGTCCATCAACTTTTATTTTTCTGTAGTTGCCATTTGTAGAATATCACACCATGTATGTTTTAATAACTATCCTGTGTGTATGTTGCCAGAGACACTACTGTTTTGCTTTGATTGCTGTTCTAATCCTGCATCTTGGATTTGGAACATATCCAATGTTTGACTCTTAAGGTCTTTTCTGTGTAGGATAATTTCCACAATATTCATGAGATTCTGTTTTTGCAGACTCTTGATCATAGACATGTGGATAAAGGTTAGATTGGAGTTATTGTCTGTGTCAAGAAGGAAATCAACAACGTTATGTCAGTCATTGGAGGCAAGATCATTAACGCCTCGAGGAATCTTCTCATTTCATCTCATCTCATCACCAGACCACTGTGGTTTCCCCAATGTGCTAACACTTCCACAATGTGTACAATCACAGCCTATCTGGCACCGACTGTCCACTGAGTCACTGTAATATAGGCAGATGCACCTGGAGCACATGAGAAGCAAACATGTCTCTCCTGTCATGTACACTCGTACATGTGCTATTCTACAATGGACGTTGTTTGTCCCTAAAAATTTACGTTATGATTCACTTCATACAAATTTGTGTTGCTATGAAAACAGTTCCTAGATTTATTGAATTTCTAGTTTCACCTGTGTTTGCTATGGCAGGGCCAGACCAAGTGATTTTTTGGGCCTTATATGGACTGCAAGCCAAACATTCCCCACCCCTGGTTTAAAATACAGTTAACTAGTCACCCTTGGATTTCTCCAAAATTACTGTTAGGTCATGCCACCCTATGCTATATTATTACAATTGACATTTTGTAACTAGAATCAAGTCTGTTTCTTAATTTCTTTGATAGTTCATTACTGTACAAAAATGCAACCCATTTCAGAATACTGTGTATCCGACTACTCTGCTAAATTTATGAGTTCTAATAATTTAGTGTGTGTTTGTAAACTCTGGGGTTCTCTATGCAGAGAATCATGTTAGCTGCAAATAATGACAATTTTACTTCTACTTTTCAATTTGGATCATTCTAGGTCATTTTTATTTGCCTTAAGGTATCTTTAGATTTCTACCTTGAATTTGTTGTTAACCCATCCATTTTTTAGTAGAATGTTATATAGCTCCATGTGTTTCCGTGTTTTACAGTTTCTTCTTGTAAATGATTTCTAGTTTCATACCATTGTGGTTGGAGAAGATACTTGATTTGATTTCAATCTTCTTCAATTTATTGAGATTTGCTTTGGGAACTAACATCTGGTCTAGCCCGAAAAAATGTTCCATGTACACTTGAAAAGAATTTATATTCTGCTCCTTTAGGGTGAGATGCTCTAAAATATCAATTAAATCCATCTGGTCTAATGTGTCATTTAAAGCTGCTGTTTCTTTGATCAGTGGATGATCTATCCATTGATGTCAATTGCCATTGACATCAAATATATATATTGTTATTGACATCAATAATCGCATTACTGTCAATCTCTACATTTATACCCATCAATATATATTTAGGTGCTCCTACATTGGGTGCAATAATGTTTACAAAAATTATATCCTCTCATCAAATTGATCACTTTATCATTTTGTAATGCTTTTCTTTGTATCTTGTTATAGGCTTTGTTCCAAGTCTATATTGTCTAATATAAGTACAGCTACCCCAGCTTTTATCATTTCCATTTGCGTGATATATCCTTTTCCATCTTTTTTACTTTCAGTTTGTGTATTTCTTTCCATCTAAAATGGGCCTCTTGTAGATAGCACATATATGGATCTTATTATCCTATCCTTTCAGCAACCTTATCTTTTAAATGGAGCACTTAATCTATTTACACTTAAGGTGATTATTAGCAGGTAGCTTTTGTCATTTTAGTATTCCTATTTATGATTTCTCTCTCTCTCTCCTCCCCTTCTTAAAGAAGTCCCTTTCACATTTCTTGTAATACTGCTTTGGTGGTGATTAACACTTAGATTTTAAATATATATATACACACACACACATACACATACACATACACACACACACACACACACACGCATATATATATATGTATGTATATATATTGATTTCTTACAGAGAGGAAGGGAGAAGGATAGAGTTAGAAATATTGATGAGACAGAAACACCAATCAGCCGCCTCCTGCACTGGGGATGTGATGTGCCCTTAACCAAGGTATAAGCCCTTGACTGGAACCGAACCTGGGACCTTTCAGTCCGAAGGCCGACACTCTCATCAACTGAACCAAACCGGTTAGGGCAGCACTTAGCTTTTTATAGTCTGGGATAGAATTAAATTTAATGTTAATCCAAATTTTTCTTTTTAATATCTCTGTATCTCTGTACCCAATAATACAGTAGTAAAGAGCAGAAACCACAGAAGATGGGGAGAGAACTAGACAGAAACATTCTACTGATACTTAAAAAAAAACCTCAACTCTGGTTTCATGATGGTTCAGTTGATTGGAGCTTAGTCCCATATATCAAAAGGTGGTGGGTTAGGTCACGGTCAGGAAAAATATCTGCATTGCGGATTTGATTTCTGGTTGAGGTGCATAAAGGAGACACAGTCAACATTTCTTTCTCACATCGATGCTTTCTCTCTCTCCCCCCTCCCCTCTCTATAAAATCAGAAATATATATCCTTGGATGGATATTCAAAAACAAAACCTAGACCACATTCTGAAACATAAAACTTATAAAAAAACAGAAATCATATACTGTATCCTCTCAGACCACAATGGCATTAAACTACAATTAGTAACAAGGCAGCTGGTAATCCCAAACATATGGGGATTAAAAAGCCTACTTCTAATTAACACGTGAATAAACAAATTTTTTAAGAGAAATGTTTACATAATTCATACTAAATAAAAATAAAATAATCCTTATCAAAATTTATGGAATTCGGTGAAAGCAGTGCTTAGAAATTTATAGCATTAAATGCATATAGTAGAACAGAAGATCTTAAAGCAATAATCTAAGTTTCCACCTTAGACAACTAGAAAATAAGAGCAAACTAAATCTAATCAGAATAATAAAAACTAGAGCAAAAATCAATGAAATAAAAAATGGGTAATTGACAGAGAAAAATCAATAATCAAAAGCTTGTTTTTTAAAAAGATAAATAAAATCAATATGCCTACACCCAGGCTAGAAAAAAATGAAAGATAAGTTATCAGTATTAGAAACAAAACAGAAAACATCACTGTAGATCCCAAGAACAGTAAAAAAATACTATTAACAAGAGGCCAGGTGCACGAAATTCATGCATGGGGGTGTGTGTCCTTCCACCCAGCCTGCTCCAGGGAGGATCGGGCCTAAACAGGTAATTGGACATCCCTCTCACAATCCAGGACTGCTGGCTCCCAAATGCTTGCCTGCCTTCCTGATTGCCCCTAACCGCTTCTGCCTGCCAGCCTGATAACGCTCTAACCACTCCCCTGCCAGCCTGATTGAAGCCTAACTTCTCCCCTGCCAGCCTGTTTGCCCCTATCTGCCCTCCCCTGCAGGCCTGGTCATCCCTAACTGCCCTTCCCTGCAGGCCTGATCACCCACAACTTCCCTCCCTTGCAGGCCTAATCCCTGCCAACTGCCTTCCCTGCTGGCCATCTTGTGTCCACATGGGGGCAGGATCTTTTGAGCACAGGGGGGCAGTAATCTTGTGTTGGAGTGATGGTCAATCTGCATATTACTCATTTATTAGATAGGATAGAGGCCTGGTGCACTGGTGGGGGCCAGCCGGTTTGCCCTGAACAGTGTCCCAGATCAGGGTGGAGGTTCCCTTAGGGCATGGGAGGGGCCTGTGGTAGTTGCAGGCCGGCCCACCCCCCAGCGACCCAAGCGGAGACTCTGGTATCTGGGATTTATTTATCTTCTACAATCGAAACTTTGCAGCCTGGAGCGGAGCCAAGCCTTCTGTTTGCTCCGCGGTGGCAGCCATTGAAACTTTGTTGCCTTAAGTGGGGGCCTGGGCAGGCCAGGGTGTGCGGAAAGATTGGCTTCCTCCATTGCCAGGGGCAACCCAAGGCTTCCTCTTGCTCTCTCTGTGGCTATAGTCATCTTGGTTTGGTTAATTTGCATACTCACTCCTGATTGGCTGTGGGCATAGCGGAAGCACGGTCAATTTGCATATTACTCTTTTATTAGATATGCTACTATACCCATAAATTTGATAATGAGAGATCATTGATTTTCAACTGGTGTGCTGCAAGTATTACAACTTGCAATACTTGCTAATAATCAGTGGTGGTGACCTACCTCTTTTCCTTTAGATAAGTGGTTCTCAACCTTCCTAAGGCCTCAACCCTTGCATACAGTTCCTCATGTGGTGGTGACCCCCAACCATGAAATTTTGCTACTGTTATGCATCGTGACGTAAATATCTGCATTTTCCGATGGTCTTAGGCGACCCCTGTGAAAGGGTCATTCTACCCCCAAAGGGGTCGCGACCCACAGGTTGAGAACCGCTGCTTTAGATTGTCAAATTAAAAAATGACAATAGCCAATGCAACAATAGCCATCTAATCTTGAATCAGAAATACACAGCTCATACAATAGAGTTGCATCTTATCAGTCCTGTTGCATAATAAAATTATGTCTGATTGGTTAACTCTTGGTACCAGAATAGTACCAGTATACAAGAATAGGTACAAGATTTTTTTTTAAGGTTACTTTAGAGCAAGTGACTAATTACTATTATTTTTTTGTGTAAATCAATAAAAATTATACCATTTTCTTTTCAGTTCAACAAAAATATATATTGTTTGATGTGCCACAGAATAGTCTGATATAGAAGAAAACACAATTCAATTACTGCATTTGAAAAGTTCTATAGTTTAAAAGTATCTAATTCCATAAAAATGTAATATATTATTTCATAAATATTTCAATATAGCCTATTAGTATCAGCAAAAGTAAATAGTGCCAAAAATTAGTTGTCCACGATCATATGAGTCTAGTATAAAAAAGGGACCAAAAACCAATCTGTCTCCTCATTAAATCCAATTGACTCTACCTCAAATAAGTCTCTGACTGTGTTAAATTCAGTTTCATTGTCTTAAGTCTGGTTCAAATACCTAGACCAGCTCTTTCCAATATAAATATAATGCAAACCACATGTGTCCTTTTAAGACTTTCTTCTTGCCACATTTGAAAGAAAAAAGAAACAGTTAAATTAAAATTTTGACAGTGTATTTTATTTAACCCAATATATAAAAAATACTGTCAATGTAATACAAAATCAACATAAAACTTATGGAGATTTTTTTACTTTTTTTTTTCATACCAATTCTTTGAAATTCAGGATGTATTTTACACTTACAGTACATCTCAATTCAGACTATATACGTTTCAAGTGTTCAATAGCCCAATTGGATAGTGCAAACCTGAGACCACTAGGAGTTCTCAATACTGGCTACATTATCAGAATCACTTTTTACTTAGTAAGTAAACTTACTAGTCCCAGGATCTGGAACTGAGTTGGTGAACAAGATAGATCTCTTCTGCCCTCAACTCACATTCATATGCCATAAGCACAAAGCTTCATAGCAGTCCTTTAAACAAAGCAGACTCTCAAACACAGTAGTCCTTTAAAATTCCTACTTTTACTCTGTTGTTTTTTTTCTTTTCCTGGACTCACCCCTTCCCTCCTTTATCCCATTTATCTTTCACCCCCAGTACAAAATGTCATTCTCCTCTGTAAAGTGCTCTCTGGTTCTCAAGACAGTTATTTATTTTCTCCATTTGTTCATATCTCTCTGACATGCCAGCACACTCTATAGAATTATAATTTATTTCTCCAGAAGATCAGGTGTTACCAACCTCATAACTCAGACACATTGGATTTGAGGTCAGTGGCAAAGAAGGGGTAGAATTACATTTAGCTTGTGGAAATCACACACATACTATTTAACTATGCTCTTTTATCTTTATTATATTTGCCCCTACTAAACTAAATGTAATTTTCCCTTAGAAATTCATTATATGAAGATCAAGAGTCACATGAACTGCAGTAGAAATGTATCACAGAAATGATTAGCAGCTGTTACTCTGTTATCACTCAAAATAATGAATACCCTAATACACTAACATATTAACAGTATATAGATTTTAAGTTTGGATAGTAAATTTCCTAAAAAATGACCATTCTAGAATCTTATGACTCTAACCCCTAGGTGTGCATGAAGCTCGGTGCCTTTGAGGGGTTTCTCATCTAGGGAAAGCAAAAATCAGGCTTTAAAGTTCTTAATCAAATGCCAACCTTGCTGTTTACTAAGATGATATAATAAACATGTAAACTGTTATGATGCTAAAAATATAAATCTTTATGATCAACAACACACTTAAACTTAGATACCCGTTAAGTACCTATATCTCTACTACTGATGTTCATCTCCTATTAAAAACCCAAAACCAATTTATATTAGAGAGAAAACTCAACTAGTCTTAAATAATTCCTAAGGTAATGTGTTCAGAATATAAATTTGAGATGTCTGTCCTTTACATTAATTATAATCCATAAGTAGTGTGCTGGAACCAATTTACCTTGACTCATAAGAGTCAACTGTTAATTTTTTTAAAATGTTTTTAAATTGATTTTAGAAAGAGAGGAAGGGAGAGAATACTAGATCAGCTACTTCCTGTATGCCCCTTAATGAGGATTGAGCTCAAAACCCAGGCATATGCTTTTACTTGGGAATCGAACTGGTGACTCTTGGTTAATGGACTGACACTGAATCACTAAGCTATACTGGCTAGACCCAATGTTAAAATTTTACGAACTATACAAGTCATTGTTAAAAAAAAAAAAAAAAAAAAGGATTGCCAAAACTGGTTTGGTTCAGTGGATAGAGCGTTGGACTGCGGACTGAGGGGTCCCAGGTTCGATTCCGGTCAAGGGCATGTACCTTGGTTGCGGGCACATTCCCAGTAGGGGGCATGCAGGAGGCAGCTAATCGATGTCTCTTTCTTATCGATGTTTCTAACTCTCCCTCTCCCTTCGTCTCTGTAAAAAAACAATAAAATATATTTTTTAAAAAACAGGATTAAAAATTAAATTATATCAAGTAAAAATTAAACAAATAATATGACAAAGGTAATAATTACTCAAAACTCATTTCCTAAATATTCAGCACATTTTACTCTTATGGTTAATTTACACTTAATATATGTATACATGTATGTATGTATGTATGTATGTTTGTGTGTGAGAATAATATAGAATTGTATGAAACAGTATCTTTTCCCAGCATTGTATTCAGTAACAATACTTTGGTAGCTTGAAACAAATCATGATAGGAGTATTTACACCAAAGAAATTGGCAAATCCTGAAAAGCATGGCTTTCTCTTTTATCCCCTGAGTAACTATTAAACATTTACCAGCAAAAATACAAAGTCCATTCATTATTCTGAATCAACAGGTTATTTCAAAATGCAATACACATGCTCAGCCTCTACTCAGAAATTAAAATTCAGTGGAACAGAAATAGAGTATCTACATATGTATTTTTTTTGCATGTGTATTTTTAAAAAAGATCATCTCTCTTCCAAAAATATTTTAATACCCACCTCCACCTAAGAACAACTATTTGAGGTATCTAAAACAATATTATATATCCACCATATTAGATGCTTAGAGAGATACAGAAACTGCATTACTTCAAGTCCCAAAAATAAGTCTTTGCAAACTATACATAAAAGTGACAGAGCTTTTTTTTTAAATCAAGGATCAAAAAATAGCCAGAGGAAAGCTTCTATAGGTTTTGAATTATGAAAGAGGTTGCTGCTTTTACTAATTAATAACTTTCATACAAAGACTATAATAGTGCTCGCTTTGGCAGCACATATACTAAAAAAAAAAAAAAAAAAAAAAAAGACTATAATAAGACAACTAGATATCCACATGCAAAAAATGGGGTTGGATCTTACCTAATCCTATCTAATCAAAGAGTAATATGCAAATTGACCACCACTCTACCACACACACAAGCCATGTCCACCAGCCAATCAGGAGCTGGTATGCAAACTAACCCAATCAAGATGGCTGCAGACATGGAGCAAGCAGGAGGCTTGGGTTTCCCTGGTAATGGAAGAAGCCAAACTTCCTGCACACCCTGGGCTGGCCCAGGCCTCTGCTGAAGGCTACAAAGTTTCAATTACAGGAAGTAAATAAATCCCAACAAAAATGGCAGCAGCCATGGAGCTGGAGAGAGCAGGAGGCTTGAGTTGCTCCCGAAAATGAAGGAAGCCAAGCTTCTGCAGCCCTAGCCTACCTTGATCTCCATTTAAGGCTACAAAGTTTCAATTATAGAAGATAAGTCCCAGATACCAGGGCCTCCGCTTGGGTTGCCGGGAGGCAAGGCCGATGTGCAAATCACCACAGGCCCCTCGCCAAGGCCGACCCATGCCCCAAGGGAATGCCCCACCCCAATTCGGGACTCCCTTCAGGACAAACCAGCTGGACCCCACCCGTGCACCAGGCCTCTATCCTATCTAATGAAAGTAACATGCAAATTGATCATCATTCCAATACACAAGATGGCTGCCCCCATGTGGACACAAGATGGCCAGCAGAATAGGGCAGTTGGGAGGAACCAGGCCTGCAAGGGGGGCAGCTGTGGGCAATCAAGCCTGCAGGGGAGAGCAGCTAGGAGTGACCAGGCCAGCAGAAGACGGTAGTTAGGGTTGACAACGCCTGCAGGGCAGGGCAGGTGGGGGGAACCCAGGCCTGCAGGGGAGAGCAGTTGGGGGGGGACCAGACCTGCAGGAGAGGACAGTTAGGGGTGATCAGGCCTGCAGGAGAGGGCAGTTAGGGATGACCAGGCTGGCAGTCAGGCAAGCAGTTGGGAGCCAGCAGCCCTGGGTTGTGAGAGAGATGTCCGAGTGCCTGTTTAGGCCCGATCCTACTGGGATAGGGTCTAAACGGGCAGAAGGACATCCCTTGAGGGGTCCCAGATTGGAGAGGGTGCAGGCTGGGCCAAGGGACACAACTTCCCCTACACAAATTTCATGCACTGGGTCTCTAGTAACATCTATAATAATCTATATATATAGAAGCCTAAATGACCATCGCAACTGGACAACTGAACAGCAAGCTGCTTGGGGCAACCAGGCTGGTAGGGAGGTGAGGGATGACTAAAGGACTGAGCAGCAGGCTGCATGGGGTGACCAAGGTGGCACAGGGGTTAGTGAGGGGCAACCAAGGGACTGAGTAGCAGGCTGCGTGGGGTGACCAAGCCAGCAGGGGTATTGGTGAGGGGTGACCAAACAACTGAACAGTGGGCTGCATGGGGCAACCAGGCCAGCAAGGAAGATAGGGAGGGGCAACCAAAAACCAAGCCACAGGCTGTGTTGGGCGACCAGGCCGGCAGGGGGATTAGTGAGGGGCAACCAAACAATCAAACAGCAGGCTGTGTGGGTCACTCAGGCCGGCAGGGGGTGTAGGTGGGGGCGACCAGGCTGACAGGGGCTCAGTGAGGGGCAACCAGGTTGGCAGGTGGGGGCACTCAGGGGTGACCAGGTTTGCGAGGGGGGGAGGGTAGCCTGGGGCAACCAGGCTGGTGTGGAGGGGCAGTTTTGTGTGACCAGGTGGGCAGAGGGGGGACTTGGGGGAGACTAGGCAGGCAGGGCTGACCAGGCCTGCGGGGTTGAGAGGGGAGGAGTTGGGGGTGACCAGGCCAACAGAGAGGGCAGTAAGGGGAGACCAGGCTGGCGGGTGGGGGGCAGTTACAGGCGGCCAGGCTGGTGGGGGAGGGCATATAGGGTGACCAGGATGGCTGAAGGTGGGGAGGTTTGGGGGCGACCAGGATGACTGAGGGGGGAGGGTTTGCGGGCAACTAGGCCAGCAGGGGGGCAGTTTGGGGTGACCAGGTGATTAGGCAGGCAGGCAGGTGAGCAGTTAGGAGCCACTGGTCTCGGATGGTGAGAGGGATGTCCTAAACTGGCATTTGGACATCTCCTGAGGGATCCCGGACTGGAGAAGGTGCAGGCTGGGCTGAAAGCACCCACCTCCCCGTGCATGAATTTCATGCACTGGGTTTCTAGTCCTATGTAATAAAGAACTAATATGCAAATGGTTTTTGCGCCTTTGCTTTGGGGCCGGGGGACCTGAGGCCATGTCCCCCTGTCCAGCGACAGGCTGGGGGACCTGAGGCTGCGCCCCCCAAGTAGGGTTTGATGACGGACCTGAGGCAGCACTTCTCGCCCAGTGGGGACCTAGGCTGTGCCCCCCACCTGGTGGGGCTGAGGGACTTGAGGATGTGCCCCTTGCCCGGCAGGGCTTGACAGGGGACCTGAAACTGCACTCCCCATCTAGCGCCAGGCAAGGGGACCTGAGGCTGCACCCCCCAGCCCTGTGGGGCTTAAGAAAGGAAGACTGGCAGGGTCTGGCTATTGCATGATTTTGAGGCGCTGGTGGGCGTGGACTTGAGTCTGGGTTCCGCGGTGTGCTCCAGACTCTTACAGGAGAAAAATTTTCATATACATTTTACTAATTTTCTTTAACTCTGAGACTTCTCTTATAGATAAAAGACAAATAGCAATATTAAAATTTTCCTCTAATTAATTCCCTTTTAATGTGCATAAATTTCATGCACTGGCCACTAGTCTTTTATAATAAAAGGGTAATATCAAATTGACCCTAATGGTGGAACTACCAGGAATGACTGGTTGCTATGACACGCACTGATTACCAGGGGGCAGATGGTCAATGCAGGAGCTGCCCCTAGTGGTCAATGCACTCCCAGAGGGGAAGCTCCACTTAGCCACATGCCAGGCCGACAAATGCGAGTGCAGTGGCAGTGACAGGAGCCTCTCCTGCTCTCTCTGCAGTGCTAAGGATGTCCAACTGCAGCTTAGACCCACTCAGTCGGATAGCCCCCTAGAGCTCCACTTGGGTAGTGCAAAGCTCCCAGCTGCCAGCGGGATGTCTGACTGCCAGATTAGGTCCAATCTCCTGGGGAGTAGGCCTAAATTGGCAGGTGGACATCCCCCAAGAGGTTCTGGACTGCAAGAAGGCAGAGCCCAGGCTGAAGAATACTCCTAAGTGCATGAATTTTCATGCACTGGGCCTCTATTAAATAATAATAGAACAGCCTAATATTCAGTGTCCCCTCAGGAGTTCAACCAACTGGAAGTTTGTTTGCTTGCTATGTGTGCTGACCACTAGGGGGCAGCACAGAATGAAGAAAGACCTCGGCTGGCCATTAGGGATCCTATCCCTGCATGAATTTTGTGCACTGGGCCTCTAGTACTATAAATAATGAGTGAGTTAAAATAGTTCAAAGATTTAAATGTAAGTTAAAGCTCTATATCCTTTGAAGAAAACATAGGCATTAATCTTTGTGTCCTCGAATTAGACAATGGTTTCTTAAATGATACCTAAACAAACATTTAAATAAATTGGATTTTGAGAGACCATGCCATCTTGAGAAACAGAGCTGCTCGAGACTAGGAACCTGGACTCAGCACCATCCAGTCTGGTCTCAGACACAAATCAGGACCCTGCAGTCACAGGGGACAGAGACCTGCGACCACAGCTTCAGATCCACAAACACCAAATCCAGACATCCTGGCTGCATATTTCTTTGAGTCACGGAGCCTATTCCCCTCCCCGCAGGCTCACAGGCAGCGCCACAGTACTGATAGACCCACCCCTTGCACAGGCAGCAGTGCCACTACAGGAATTTGAGCCTGGGAGAGTGCGGACACTGGGAATCTGTTCCCCACAAAGCAATTAGGCAACCAACCCCAAAGCCCATGCAGGACAGCAGTGCCAAGTAACTTCGATTCTGGGTAAGCACACATGGAAGTCTGTTTGCCACAGCACAGGAGCAGACCTCCTGCCAACACAGTGCTACTGTAAAACCCAGTCTCCCAAGCTGCCCAGGACTCCGATTCTTGGGTGGAAGGCAGCACTAGGCACCAGTGACTTGACTGTTTCTTATCATGTGCACATGGTATCCCTGACTCTCAGTATATTCACACTAAGAGCCAGTGACCCCAATTCCTGGTGCATACACACACAAGGACTCTGATTTTAGCATGAGGCCACATGAAGCAACAGAGACTCTGTTACTCAATTCTTGGTGCAGGTACAGGGGAACTCTCACTCCTGGCACGTGCTAGGGGGCTCTGATTTTCAGCACATACCAGCAGGGTCTCTGTTTCAGAACAGTGCAGGTGGAGTCCCTGATTCTAGGTGCGCATATGAGGCCATACTGAGCACTGGTAACACTGACTCTGGGCAAGCCTGGTCCCACCAACCCATGGCTCTTCAGTGACACTTGGTTGGTGTGAAGCTCTCACTGCACATGGCCCAGGCCCATGCAAATCAACATTTGAACCTTCTGGTGATAGCCACACAGAATGGGGAGAAGACACAATCCACAGAGGAAAGAAAATGAAGAGTTGTCAAGAAAGGAAATTAGTGAAACTGAAGCATGCAACATGACAGAAAAAGAATTCAGAGTATTGGTTGTACCAATTCATATACCAGATGGATGAGAAAATTAACAATCTATGAAGAATCAGGAAGAAATGAAAAGTGATGTAGCTACAATCAAAAACACCATGGAAGGTTTCACTATTAGACTAGAATAAGCAGAGGACCGATTTAGTGAGTTAGGAGATAAGGTGGAGAAACAAGCTCAATCTGAACAGCAATTGGAGAAAAAAATTAAAAAGCGGGAGGAAAGCTTAAGGAAACTGTGAGACAACACACAAAAATAGTAACATACATATAATAGGGCTGCCAGAAGGACAAGAAGAGCGGCAAGGATTAGGAAATCTATTTGAAGAAATAATAACAGAAAATTTTGCAGTGGAAATAAAAAAGTTACACAAGTACAGAGTCCCAAGCATGATGAATCCAAAAAGACCCACACCAAGACATATCATAATTACAATGGCAAATGTTCATGACAAAGAGAGAATCTTAAAGGCTGAAAGAGAGAGACAGAGACTTACCTACAAAGGATCCCCCAACAAATTATCAAATGATTTCTCAACAGAAACATATCAAGCTAGAAGGGAATGGAAGGAGGTATACAAAATGTTGCAAAGCAAAGTACTGAATCCAAGAATACTCTATCCGGCAAGATTATCAATCAAAATTGAAGGGGAAATCAGGAGCTTCACAAACAAAAAAAAGCAAAAGGAATTTATCAGTACCAACCCAGCAGTGCAAGAAATGCTAAAGGAAATGCTGTAAAGAGAAGAAACAAAAAGGTAAGAAGGAACACAGCCTAAAGAAATAAAAATGGCCACAAACAAGTACCTTCCAATAGTAACTTTAAACGTAAATGGATTAAATGCTTCAATCAAAAGACATTGGGTAGCCGAATGAATAAAGAAACATGACCTATATATACATACAGGCTATCTTCAAGAGACCCACCTCAAAACAAGGGACTCACACAGACTGAAAGTAAAGAGATGAAAAAATATCTTTCAGACAAGTGCAAATGAAAAAAAAACCAGCCAGGATAGCAATACTTATATCTGATAAAAGAGACCTCAAAGTGAAGGCCATAGCAAGAGATAAGGAAGTCTACTTCATAATACTAAAGGGATCAATAGAACAAGAAGATATAACCCTGACAAACATTAAATGCACCCAATGCAGGAGCACCCAAAATACATAAAAAAAAAACTCCTAGAAAATATTAAAGGAGAGATTGACAACAATACAATCATAGTAGGGGACTTTAATACACCATTGACATCACCGGATAAATCCTCTAGAAGACAAAACAAAACAGCAAAAAGACACAGTAATCCTAAATGACTCAGATGGACTTAATTGACATCTTCAGAACATTTCACCCCAAAGCCACGGAATATACATTCTGCTCAAGTGCACATGGGACATTTTCAAAAATAGACCATATACTGGATCACAAGCAAAGTCTCCCCAAATTCAAGAAGATAGAAATCGTATTAAGCATCTTCTCAGAACACATGGCATAAAATTAAAAATAAACTACAATAAAAACAATTTCCAAAACTCAGAAGCTGAGTAGCATGCTATTACATAATAATTGGGTTACCAATGAGATCAAAGAAGAAATTAAAAACAACCTGGAAACTAATGACAATAAAAACACAACAATCCAAAATCTATGGGACACAATGAAAGCAGTTCTGAGAGGGAAGTTTATAGCTCTACAGGCCTACCTAAAAAAAAAGAAAAGAAAAAATGGTACTAAGTCATCTAACTCTACAACTCAGAATTAGGAAGAAAGCAACAAGAAAAGCCCAGAGTGAGCAGAAGGAAGGAAATAATAAAGATCAGAGCAGAAATAAAGGACAGAAACCAAGAAAACCCCAAACAAACAAAAAAACAAAAACAAAATATCAATGAAATCAAGACCTGGTTCTTTGAAAGGATAAACAATATTGATGAACCCCTAGCCAGGCTCACCAAAAATCAGAGAGAGGATCCAAATAAACAAAATCAGAAATGAAAGAGGCAAAATAACAACAGACCCTACAGAAACACAAAAGATTGTTAAAACATACTATGAACAACTCTACTTCAACAAACTGGACAATCTGGAGAAAATGGACGTATTCCTAGAAAAATATAACCTTCCAAAACTCTATCAGGAAGAATCTAAAAATCTCAATAGGCCAATAATTATGGAAGAAATTGAAGCAGTCATCAAAAAGCTCCCAGCATACAAAAGCACAGGGCCAGACGGCTTCACAGGGGAGTTATTCCAAACATTCAAGGAAGAACTAAAACCTATCCTCCTCAGACTATTCCAAAAAATTCAAGAAGAAGGAATACTTCCAAGCTCATTCTATGAAGCCAGCATTGCTCTAATACCAAAACCTGATAAAGACAACACAGGGGAAGAGAATTATAGGCTAATATCCCTCATGAACATAGATACCAAATCTCAACAAAATCCTAGCAAATCGGATCCAGCAGTACATCAGAAAGATTCATACACCATGACCAAGTAGGATTTATCCCAGGAATGCAAGGATGGTACTGTATAATATCCGCAAATCAAGGAACGTGATACATCACATAAACAAATTGAAAGATAAAAATCACAGTCATATCAATTGATGCAGAAAAAGTATTTGACAAAATCTAACACCCTTTCTGATAAAAACTCTCAGCAAAGTAGGAATAGAAGAATCATACCTCAAAATAATAAAAGCTATATATGACAAACCCATAGCCAACATCATACTCAATGGGCAAAAACTAAAACCATTTCCCCTAAGGACAGGAAGAAGACAGGGAGGGATGCCCACTTGCACCATTCCTACTCAACATAGTACTGGAAATACTAGCCATTTCAGTAAAAAAGAAGAAATAAAAGGCATTCAAATTGGCAAAGAAGGTGTAAAACTGTCCTTATTTGCAGACGACATGATACTGTACATAAAACACCCGAAAGACACCGTCAAAAAACTAACAGACTTAATAAATGAATTCGGCAATGTAGCAGGATATAAAATTAATGCTAAGAAATCTATGACATTCCTATACACCAATAGTGTACTTACAGAAAGAGAGACTACTAAAGCAATCCCATTTACCATCGCACCAAAAATATTAAGATACCTAGGAATAAACTTAACTAAAGGGTTAAAAGACCTATATGCGAAAAACTACAGGACACTGAAAAGAGAGAGAAAGACATATACAGATGGAAGAACACACCGTGTTCATGGTTGGTAGAAGAATAACCATCATCAAAATGTCAATACTAGCCAAAGCAATCTAAAAATTCAATGCACTTCCCATTAAAATACCAATGGCATATTTCACAGACCTAGAAAGAATTCTTCATAGATTCATCTGGAACAAAAAAAGATTCTGAATAATACCACATTGTCGTTTTCATTTGCATGTGGTATTTCTGCAGCAATTCTGAGAAAGAAGAACAAAGTAGGTGGGATCTCAATACCAGATAACAAGCTGTATTAGAAAGCCACTGTTCTTATAACAACCTGGTACTGGCACGAGAACTGACATATAGATCAATAGAATAGAATAGAGAACCCAGAAATCGACCCAAACCACTATGCCCAATTAATATTCGACATTTGACAAAGGAAGCAAGAGCATACAATGGAGTCAAGACAGTCTCTTCAATAAAGATTTCTCGTCAAGAAAAATTGGACAGATACATGTAAAAAGATGAAACTAGACTATCAATTTACACCATAAACAAAAATAAACTCAAAATGGATATGGACTTAAACATAAGACGGGAAACCATAAAAATACTAGAGATATCCACAGGTAGCGCAATCTCAGATATATGCTGAAGCAATTTCTTCACTGATACTGCTCCTAGGGCAATGGAAACTAATGAGAAAATAAACAAATGGGACTACATCAAAATAAAAAGCTTTTGCACAGCAAAGGAAACTCAACAAAACAAGAAAGCCCACTGCATGGAAGAACATATTTGCCAATTTTATCACAAATAAGGGTTTAATTTCCAACATTTACAGAGGAACTCATACAACTTAATAAAAGGAAGATAAACAATCCAATCAAAATATGGGCAATGGAATGAAACAGATCCTTTTCTAAACAAGACAGAAGGAAGGCCAACACACGCTCAAAATCACTACTTATACGAGATATGCAAATGAAAACGACAATGTGGTATGATCTCACACCTGTCAAAATGGCTATCATCATCAAATCAACAAATTGCAAGTGTTAGCAAGCATGCAGGGAAAAAGGAACCTTTGGAGATTGGTGCAGCCACTGTGGAGAACAGTATGGAGTTTCTTCAAAAAACTAAAAATGGAACTCACATTTGACCCTGTGATCCCACTTCTAGGACTATATCCCAAGAAGCTAGAAACACCAATCAGAAAGGATATATGCACCCCTGTGTTCATAGCAGCACAATTCATCATACCTAAGATTTGGAAAGAGCCAAAGGGCCCGTTAGCAGATAAGTGGATTAAAAAACTGTGGTGCATTCACACAATGGAATACTATGCTGTGGTTAAAAAAAGAAGGAATTCTTACCATTTGCAACAGCATGAATGGAATTGGAGACTATTAGGCTAAGTGAATAAGCCAGTCAGAGAAAGATAAATACATGATATCACTTTTTTAGGAATATAAAGAACAACATAAACTGATAAACAAAACCAGATCCAGACAGAGAAGCAGCAATCAGACTGTCAAACCTCAGAGGAAAGTTATGGGAGGGAGGAGGTAAGGGAGAGAGATCAACCAAAGGATTTGTATGCATGCATATAAGCCCAACCAATGGATACAGACAACAGGGGGGTGAGGGCCTGAGGGGGGTGGGCTTTGGGAGGTTAGTCGGGGGATTAGGATACATGTGTAATGCCTTCATCAGTAAAGAAATTAAAGATTGAAAAAAATAAAATAAATAAATTGGATTTCATTAAATTAAAACATTTGTGCTTTAAAGGATACAATCAAGAACATGAAGACAACCCACAGTATAAAGGAAATTTTTGCAAATTATCATATATATAAAAAACTTATATCCAAAATAAAGAACTGTTACAAATCAATAATAGACAATTCAATTTTAAAAAATGGGTAAAAGATCTAAATAGACATTTCTCTGAACAAGATATACAAATGGCCAATAAGCCCATGAAAAGCTGCTCAACATTATTTAGCCATTAGGAAACCAAAACTACAATGAGATTACCACTTCGCACCCACTTAAGATGGCTATAATCAAAAAGTTAGATAATAACAACTGTTGGCAAGGATGTAGAGAATGGGAAACTTTGTACACTATTGGCAAGTATGTAAAATGGTACAGCTGCTTTGAAAAATGATCTAGTAGTTTCTTCAAAGCTTAAACAAAGAGGTTAAAAAAGGCTTAAGCCATGACACAGCAATTCTACTTCTAGATATAAACCCAAGGGAAATGAAAAATATGTCCACTCAAAAACCTGTATGTGAATATTCATAATTCATAACTGCATTATGCATAAGAGTCAGAAAGTTGGAACAACCCAAATGATCATCAACTGATGAATGAATAAACAAAATGTGATATGTTAATACAATGCAATATTATTTGGCAAAAACAAGAAATAAAATATGAATACACTCTATAATCTTTCATGAACCTTGAAAAGACTATGCTAAGTGAAAGAAGCTAGTCACACAAAAATTATACTGTATGAAATATCTGAAAAAGGCAAATATGCAGTTAAAGTAAGTCAAATAGTGGTTGCCTAGGGTTTCAGGTAAATTGGAGGGGTAAGGGGATGACTGCTAAAGGGGTTTCTTTTGGAAATAATGAAAATGTTCTAAAATTGATGGTGGTGATGGTTGCATGACAGTGAATATAGAAAAAATCATGAAAGTGTACACTTTAAATGGGTAAATTGTACAGTATTTGAATTCTATCTCAATAAATCTGTTACATTTCTTGCGGGGGTGAGGGGGAGAAAGGGAAAACTTTGGAAAAGGCTTCCATTCCCAACTAACACCTGTGTCCTTCTATCCAATAAACTACATCATAAATTATGCCAGGAATTCATCACTAAATTTTGTGGTCACATGTCCTTTACCTAAGTTTTCTAGTTCAGTTTCTGTTACCACCATGCCTTACTTCCATTGTTTTAATTTAAATGTTCTGTTTTAAGCCCCTTCATTCTTGGAAGCAGGCAGAATATTGATGGTTGGCTTAAACTCTGAAAACTTAAGAATATGTTTAGATATTCATGACCCCTATCAAGGTAAAAAAAAAAACCTTAAGAAGTTCAGTTTGAGCTCTATCAATATTCACATCTCTTCACCTTAACTACCACCAAGAAATGAACAATCAGAATTATGAGTTCTGCCAAAGGACTACTTTTTCCTTCTAAATTACATTAATTATACAGAATGCAATAGTACAAATTTACCATATGTTCACCACACAAGATAATATTTAAAATAGAACATAAATGACAGGTCACTACTGAACTTTACTTTGGGAAATTTATTCCTACCCTAACAGGTGAGGATGACTCCTCTGTATTTCGTTTCTGGGATTCAGTGTCCATATCTTGGCGCTTATTCTTCATTCTTTCTCTAAGATCCCCTGTAGGTCTTTCTGGTGATCTTTAAAAACAAAACAAAAAACAAAATAGCAAAAATCTATATTTATATATCATTTTATAAGAATATATTTGCAGAAATAAAGTCACAAATCTCAATATAACTTTTCTAACTTCCCATGGCTCCTAAATCTCAGAAAAAATAATTGTTGTTTCAGTTTAATATTAACATTAAAAATATGAGCATCACTTTAACAAATTTTCTCCCAATACCAATCAAAATGTATACCTTAAGATTCCATGGAGTGGCAGGTACTGGTAACATGAATAAGAAACTATGTCTGAGCTGAGGAAAAAACAATTAGTAATTAACAATTTAATCACATAAATATACAAGGTGTAACAAAAGTAAGTTTATAGTTGTTCATATGGAAAATATAGTAACTAATAAATAATAAAACAAAAGTAAACTCTGTGTTTTGAGTACTCACCACCATAAACCTACTTTTGCCCCACCCTGAATGAGTTATATTTGAAAACAAAAAAGTACAAGATAAAGTTTTAAACCACGACATTGCAAAATTAATCTAAAAGCAACAGTATAATCTTCTACACACATATTTAGCTGGATATACTTCAACAACTGAGAAAACACGTTATGCCTCTTAAGAATCAAAGTTAAATAGCGAAGTTTTGTGTAATTCTTATAAATTTTCTTAAATTTAAAATGATTTCATAATAAAAATAAAGGATTCATAGCAATATTTTAGACAGTGATTTTATATTCTGCTCTAGATTTTTTTTTAAAAAATACACATATTTATGTTCAACACTAGTAATGCTTTATAATTTAAATTGGAAATTTGATAAATGGCTGTTCAAATTTTTCACATCATTACTATATAAGAAAAACAAAACAGAGATAGAAAATATACTGCCTTTAAAGAATATTCCCAGAACATCTTAAAAAAGGCAATAGAAGTTAAAGAATATGTCCCTCTTTAGCCATCAAAAAATATATATAATATTTTCAAATGATAAGTACAAATCACATAAATATTCATTTATTTCAAGTAATAGTTGATCAATCACATTAATTCCTTTAATGTACCAATCATTACTACAGATCACATAGTGAATTAGTAATTTGTTAATTCACTTTAAAAGATCTAATTAACATTTACATGCTTATTTTATAGAACTATATTAAATGTTTTAACAGCTGAAGCTGATCTTAAAAATGGGACTCTTTAGTCCTAACCAGTTTGGCTCAGTGGAAAGAGCATCAGTCTGCAGACTGAAGGGTCCCAGGTTCGACTCCGGTCAAGGGCACAAGCCCAGATTGCAGGCTCGATCCCCAGTAGGGGGCATGCAGGAGGCAGCCAATCAATGGTTCTCTCTCATCATTGATGTTTTTATCTCTCCCTCTCCCTTCTTCTCTGAAATCAATAAAAAAGAAAAAGAAAAAATGGAATTCTTATTATAAACCAGTACATAAGCCTTTTAAATTATAATTATGATGTACATGTAAATTTTTGTCTTAAGTTTTCTGTATATAACAAAAATTTATTGTAAACCTTTTTCTATCCTAAACAGTATCTAAGAGAGTACTCTCTATACCATGAGTGCTCAATAAATGACTTAAATGCCTTTTCACTAAATAAGCATAGACGAAATACATTGCTTTTCTTTCCTTCTTTGAATCCCACTATGACTATCTTTCTTCTCTACAAAAAAAGGTAAATTACACAAATTCAGGGAAGTTATCCGATAAAAGAAAAAATACACAAAACAGCAAAATGATTACAAAAATTCCTTTATGTTAAGTCTAGCATGACACTATATTTTTTCTATTTTAGACAAATTTCTCTGCCATTTTCCCCAAAACTATCTCCTGTATAAAAATTTTGACTCAGTTAATAATAAATTTCAAAGATGAATTAAAGCATTATTAAAAGTGTAGTAATAATATAAACAAAACATTAATATTACTGAACTTGTTTACCAGGTAATTAAAATTATGAAGACTAATCTCCTCTCATTAAGAGAAAAGACAAATGACAATCTAAACACAAATAAGACAATATTCAGCATCACAAGTAAACAAAAATATGCAACATTTAAGTGAACAGAAAGTTTGAATTTTAAATTCCATTAAACTTGAGCCCTAGCCAGTTTGGCTCAGTGGATAGAGTGTCAGCCTGTGGACTGAAGGGTCCTGGGTTTGATTCCGGTTAAGGGCACATGCCCGGAACGTGGACTTGATCCCAGTAGGGGCCGTGCAGGAGGCAGCCAATCAAGGACTCTCATCACTGATGTTTCTCTCTCTCTCCCTCTCCCTTCCTCTCTGAAATCAATAAAACATATTAAATTCAATTAAACTTTAAAACCTATATATACACACACACACACAAAATCTACAAATCCTAATGTTCAATTTTTATACTATTCCTATAGCCAAAGCAATCAGTATATCCAATTTTAAAATTAGATAAGTTATTTCTTTACTAATCAAGTTTAAACTTTTTGTGACAACCTTTACATAAGCTACATCTTTAAACACCAACCATAATAAAATCAAGAAACCAAAAGAAAAATAAAAGGTCTTTATTAGGAAAGATTAATTTAGTTCTGCCTTTATTAAAGGCATATGATATCCCAAATAGCTCCATTTATCCTCATGTAGATACATATTTTCATTTACATTAATACACTGTGATAAGGATTTGGCAAATGCATTTTAACTTTCAGAATTTGCATTAGATTGTCTTTTGTCACTAAGATTCAAATTTAGAACATCTTAAAAAAGCTAAAATTATATCCTATTTAAACTGCAATAAAATTCTGTCTTAGCAGCAGTTTAATACATAATTGGGAGGTGTAAGTAAGCCACACAAATATCATAAAAAAGATTTGTTGTCCAAACAAGTAAATATTGAACAAAAAAGTTAACTTTAAAGCAAACATTTTATTAACCTTGAATTTAAAACTAAAAAGATCTTATGTTTGATTACAAATCAACAAGACTACTACCAAGGTAGAAAATCTGAGCAAATATATGGTTTTATTTCAGATTTTTATACTAGGTAAATTATAAAAGCCATCTTCAAATTGTATATGAACAATTCAATTTACCTTCTGTAATTGCTGCTATAACCTTTTCCACGGGGTGAAAGGCCATGTACGAATCTACATGTGTTTCCATAGAGGCAGTTGCCAGTCTTCAGCCAGTTACGGCACTGTGTCTAAGAGACAGATATTACTATGTAAATTTCAATATTTATTTTTGGACAAAAGATGCTAGTAGGAAATTAAAACAAATGCTGTCAAAATGACAGCCAACTTGAGATATACATCACTCCCCAAATAATAAAACATCAGAGAAAAAAATAACAACCCACAAAACCTATCACCATTTTCAAGTCTTTTCATGAAACATTTAAAAAAAAATGTACTGAATCAAGATACCTACAACCAGTTCACCTTTATGATACAAATTGGTATTTAAAAAAAAAAAAAGATTACAAGAGAACCCCTGAGACTGTACAAGTGACAACTCACCTCTGCTGTACTGCCAGTGCTGGGTCCAAGCCTCTCAAAGACACTGGGTCTTCGGGATGTGCTTTCAGATATGGTCTTCGTATTTTCCACTGTGACTTTCCTTCTAATTTTTGACATTTTGTACTACTTTAACAAAAAACAAGCGAGAGAAAGAGAGGGAAAGAGAGAGACTAAACAGTAAAGTTCTTCAGTTTAAAATAACTGAGCATACAACACATAACTTGCAAGTACTAGATAAAACTGTAGATAACATTGTAAAAGTATAAGAGATTTTTCTCAGGACAAAAATAAAGGAATAGGAGTCACAAGTAAATAAGTATACAGAGTTATCTTCTAAGACATAGGTCAGGGCACATGCCCAGGTTTCGGGCATGATCCCCAGTGGGGGGGGGGCGGGGCGTGTAAGCAGCAGCCGACCAATGGTTCTCTCTCATCAGTGATATTTCTATCTCTCTCCCTCTCCTTTCCTCTCTGTTTTCCAAGTAAAAAACTATACAGTAAACCCTACATAATGTAGTCAGTATTATAAGACAATATGTAATTTAACTTTTCTGGGGCTTATTCTCAGTCCAAATCTGAATTTACAGAGGAAAAGTTGGTAAAATTTCAAATGCCCATATTTTTTACTGAACAAAAAGAACTAAAGTCAATGAGTGGAGATGATGAAGAGGTAGAAAATGTAGAGCTCTGATTGAGAAAACCACTATTTTATAATTTAAAAATGAGCAGAATTTGAAAAGTAAATATGTACTAAACATATAAGAAAAGTTAGAACAAAAACATTTTAAAGTTTCATTTTGTTACTATATTAACATACAGATTACATTGTAATGCACACTAATTTTAAAAACATTTGTTAATAAACTTAAGAGTGAGTTTTAAAAGTTCCATATTAGCTATTATCAGTTATGTGGAATGTGGAAAAGAGGCACCCATCCCACCACATTGTTTCGAAGAAAACCAACCCTAACCTTATAATTTTTTCTATTATCAATTGAAATGCTTAGTTCTGTCCTCAAAATGCCTCATTCCCAATACACCCTCTTCCAAGAGCCAATGGCAGTGTTTTCCATAGTTGGGGCAACAAGCTATTTTTTGTTATACTTGTAACACTGCACCTGTCAGCGTCTTTCTTGTTTTTTCTGAGGGTTCCAGGTATTAACTCTTGTTTCTCTTCTTGCTCTGTAAACTGTGGGTTGCATCAGCACTGTCCTTCCCTGTTTACTCTCACAGCTTCTCTTCAATTTCAGATCCCTAACATAAGCTTTAAAGATTTCAAAGGGTTTGGACTGCTAGACTATCAAATGAGGACTAAAAATTCCATATTGCTCCTCTCCTTGTATTCTTGCCACTAAAAACGTTCTTTCACACAGAGACAAAGTTGCTTTTACGAGTGACATAAGAACATCTCAAGATTCACCTACATAATGCTTATCCTAGGAATTTTACTTCTAGCTACTGTAGAGTCTACTAACTTAAGGAAGAACAGCAATGAAGTAAAGGTGTGTTCTCTTTTCTCAAAAGAGAACAATATTATCAGACCTTGCCCCAATGAGTTTGAGTACCAGGTCTAGGTTACAGAAAGACCCTAACTAAAAAAATAAAATAAAATAAATCTGAAGCAAAAGGGAAAAAGTAGGAACTGGAGTTTTCTAAATGAAAGAAAGAGGAATTCTTCTGATCATCTATCTAAAAACTTTCATCGGTAGTCAACAAGTTATCTAAATATTATTGAAACATTCATGATTTTGCATAGATAAATGCTTTATGCTTGTAAAGAATACAAAAAATACTTTATATCCTATTTGTCTAAATATGTATACATAATCTAAGTACACCGGAAAAGCATTTACTCACATACAGTATTAATGAATTTAAACTGTTACCAACTAATGTGACTTAATTAGAATTTCCAATCTAAAAATTCGGACCTACAAAGGAAGGTAAATACCCCAACAGAATAAAATGCAAATTTGAGGATGAGGGGCTTTTTCAATTAACATCTATGGAGTCTTCAATAAGAAGTACTGTATTTTCTGGCATATAAGACAACTGGGCGTATAAGACAACCCCCAACTTTTCCAGTTAAAATATAGTTTGGGATATACTCACCCTATAAGATGACACCCGGCATTAAAGATGACCCCCGACTTTTGAGAAGATTTTCCTGGGTTAAAAAGTCATCTTACACGCCGGAAAATACGGTAAATGTTTCAGAGTAAATGAGAAATATTAGAAACAATGAGTTTTTTAAAAATGCAAATACTGTATTAAAGTTTTCCCAGCTCAGAGTCTTTGAAGGTTTTCTTTCTAGTTTTGTTTTCAAATTTTTCTTTGGTTTTAAGTTGCCACCACACTTTGCATTATGTCTTTCCCAAACAGCAGCGTTATTAAAACCAGAGTGACACTGGTGAGTTTATAGTTACAGTATTTTTCTATTTTTCCTCTTCATTTTCAGAGTTAATGAAAGATCAGAAGTTATTATATTTTTTCAATTGAAAAAGAAAAATAGGGGGTAAATAAAGACTGTATCATTAAGAAACAATAAAACACAGTCTCAATAAATGGGAGCTGTCCACCACCTCAAAAAACATACAAACATCATGATCTTTGTAATTCATGCTATAAATTTGACTGAGAAAGAAAAAAACATACAGCAGCCTCTTTGTAAACAATTATTTCTGATGTCTAATGACTGATGTCTTGTCAATAAAACATGTATCAGTTCTATTATGCTCCCTTCAATCCTTAACCACAACTTTTTGAGGTCTCAACTTCCAGTAGCAAAAATGAAAGCATAATCGGATGAGCAGCAGCATAATACTAGTAAATCATCAAATAATTAAACAATTAAGACTACATAAATGTACTAACTGGTAGTAGAATAAATCCCTATGCACTGCAGTTCTAAAATAAAAAGGGTTATGTTAAATATTAGGCCTCTTCATATTTATATTTCATATTTGTTAAAGAAAAAATTTAGGTTTATTTGATGCATAATCTGGGAGAATTTTTTTAAAAGAACTTTCTTAAACAATCTTGCACATCACTTATATGTAAATAGACTAAAACAATTCCAAAATGAATTGTAAACTTAAATGACCAAACTAACCTGACTACACAAGTTTGAACAAGGCAATAATACTGCCACACTGTGCAGAAAAAATAATTTGTTAAAAAGACTATGCGCAGAAAAATCCCATGCTGGTAACTAAAGAGAAATAAACAGAACCGCAAAAGACAAAACTACAAAAAATAAAAATTAAAAAAAAGAATAGCGTTTCAACTGCTACTAAATATCTGCTGAAACAGTTCTAACTCTATATGACAAGGAGAGGGGTTTGAGGAGAAGGGGGAACCAATGAGCACTGAAAACCATTTCTTCAAATACCTGTAAGTTAAACAATTTTGCTTTCTATATGTAAATACAATGCATATTATAATACAAATTAACACTGATAATTTGAACTGGAGTTAAATAACATCTGCCCACAGATTTACAGATATGGAAATTGGATGAATTTGCATATCTTAAAATATGCAATCAATATTCATTTCAAATCACCAATTAGGAAGCCAGTAAAAGTCATGTACTGTATTTGATAAAACTGGATCCTACCAGATCCAGTCTTAGTTTCACCCTGCAACTATTTTCACAGAACAAGTTTAAGTTCCAGCATCAACGTTCAGTATCTTATTGAAACTGTCATGTTACAATCTAAATACTTCATTAAGAAATTGGAAATTATTTGAAAATCTATAGGTTTTGTTCACACAACTCTCCAAAATACTTTCGCTTAGGTACTAAAGACAGTAATTTCAAATGTTACAGAACGAGACTACTTATGGCTGGATTGTACTGCATAAACATATTTAGATTTACTGCCAAGTATGAACTTTGAAAACTTGAGGTGTGAAGATCTTTTCTAAACTTGTAAATTGTTTTTTCAAAAAATGAAAAACCTGAAGAGATTGCATATGCCCATAATTTTCAAAGTAGTTCAAATTACCTGAAAACCTCGTAAAATAGCTTGACACTCGACTCCACAGACTATATCCTACCAATACCATTTACTAGTAAGTAATACCAACTCCAAGTAATTCTGCAGCCACATGAATTATTTTGTCATACAACAGATAATGTCAAATATCAGGCCCCCTCCTTTTATTCTTCCCGGTTTCTGCCATATAGTTGCCAAACTCCCTGCCTAGAGAATGTGAAGATGATAAAGTAGCACTCCTAAACTCCGAGGCCCTAAGTCGTTAAGTAATCAGTGACAGGAAATAAGACCAAATACAACCAAAAGTAAGATACTTTCCCCCAATAAATCTGGGATGTAAAAAAAAAAAAAAGGGGGAGGTGGGGGGGGCCTTCTAAATCTAAAACTCTATTTCCACAGCCTTTCACTGCATTCAAAAGCGAATACCACCATGCAAGGATTCCCAATCCCACCTCAGATTCAGCCCTTTCCACCTGAATCCACCTGCCCCCTCAGACAAACGCAACAGAATCAGCATGAGGGCGAGAAAGGAAACCGGAGCACGGAGCCTTTGCAGAGCTAAGAGAAGGATGCTCAAGGAGCTCAAAATCGCAGCGTGTCCCAAGGAGACTTACTCCGGGCCTTCCCATCCCGGTCCGCCCAACGCCTTTCCCCGATACCCGCATCAAAACACCCAATTCAAGCTTACCTCCTCCCCGAGCCCCCTTCGCAAGCGGGGATGCGGCTCTGTCCCCGCGCCTGGCCCCGGGAGGACAAGAGGAAGGAGGTGCGCGCGCGGCTCCCGGGAACCGGCCCTCGGCAGGCGAGAGGACCCGGGGGTGGCTGAGAAGCGGAACTCGCCAGCCGCCTCGCCAGTATCGAGCGAGACTGGGACGCAGAGAGAAAGATAACGAAGAGACGCTGGGAAGTAAGAAAAGCCAACGAAAACCCTTTCAAGGCACCAGAAAGATCACCTCAAAACGCCGCCGGAAGTCGAGGGTTTGCCCTGTTCCTTTATAGGCCTAGGCAGCTTCCGGCTGCCAAATTAGACGTCAGCACGCAGGCACCGCCCCTCCGTGGATACGCTCCCCACAGCCCCCAGAGGCGGTAGTGGGAATTGGCTTGTCTTTGTGAGAGATCCCTGGAGAGGATCTTCTCAAGTTCCCAATTAAAAATAATTTTAAGCACAGACGGCCTGGCTCAGTGATTGAGCGTCAAACTGTGAACCAGGTAGTCAGGGTCGATTCAGGGTCAGGGCTGGATTCCCGGTATGGGTGTAGGAGGCAGCAGATCAATGATTCTCCTCCCACCCCATTCCTCTCTGAAATCAGTAAAAATATTTTAAGAGGGAGAGTTTTGTTCTTTTGTTACATTAATTCTTAGTTCTTGCCATAAGCTGTTGTAAATGTGGTAAAGGCCACATTTATTGTCGGAAGTAAATACATGCATTAGTTCTACAAAGTTTAATGAACGATGAGCTAGATGACAGGAAATATTTATTCTGTTATTAACATTCCATTTTCTGGGCTATGGTCTATTCCTGTGGAGCGAACAGACTCGCGGCTGTGTTTTTAAAGGTAAAAGCAGAATTTGTTGAAAATTAAAGCAAAAATATTTAATGTATTTTTGGCAACCTTTTTTTCTCCCTTGTTCAGGGTCTAACAATTTGCATTAAACTAGTTATTAAAATTGCTTGAGATGGTTATGATAGGGGCAGAAATAGACTATTGGGGACTAGCTATAATTATAAAAAATATTAATCATGCTCTGTTAACCATGATTTTTCTATTCTGATTAGAGAAAGCACATTTTAACCTGGCTGAAAGATGTAGGACCCGGGATATGAGAACCTACATCAGAATGCAATTCATCTTCCTTTTTCCAGAACTACATATTATGGAAAGATTAAACAATTTAGTCTTAGTCCAGGGACAACCCCCAAACCCACATGGCCTGTAACCACTATATCTTGCCTACTTTCCCACATAATCTTTGTCCCTCTACCCAATATAAGCAGCTGGCTTGTAGGGAGGGGCAGAGCAGATTTTTGTGGATGACCTGCTGCTCTCCCTCTCCCATGCTGCTAGCTTTATTGGAATAAACACTCATATATGATTCAATCCTGTCTCTTCTCAATTAGCTCAAGTAGTGACAGGCAGCCAGGACCCATTGGTTGTCCAGTTACAGTGAGTCAAACATCACGAATCAAAGGGAAAAAAAAAAATCAGTACCTAGCTTCTTACAAGTTAAACAAAAAGGGGAAAACATGTGTATTTATTTATTACATTTATTTTGTTCTCCAACAAAACCAAGGAATAAGAAAATCTTTTACCAAAACTAAAACTTAAAAAAGAAACTGGTACAATGATTTGGTCTTGGAATCAGTAAATTAAAATGTGAGAACAGAACAGAGTGAAAAAATCAAGAGCATTAAACATTCCTGATGGCATGCCAAGCTATTTTAGAGAGAGCAGCAAGAGCTTCTCTGCAAGTAGGTTTGATGAAACGCTTTGGCAGCAAGAATCCATATTTGCCTGTATCTCGAAGTTCAATTGTAAAGGCATATTTGATGCCCAAGTCATAGATCCAGTCATCTGGACCTCCAGGAGCTAGATCTATAAGAAGAAAAAGAAATTACTTTTCAAAATACAGATGTTTCAAGTTAACTAACAAAATGTGTTTTTCCCCCTAAATATAAAAATTGCTTTGCATTTTTCTGATTAG
The DNA here is from genome assembly GCA_011751065.1 of Lasiurus cinereus. Lineage (NCBI taxonomy): Eukaryota > Metazoa > Chordata > Mammalia > Chiroptera > Vespertilionidae > Lasiurus > Lasiurus cinereus. The sequence continues at coordinate 9,473,822 of JAAGEH010000012.1, read as the reverse complement.
TAAGTAATATATATTGCTAGTAAAGCAATGGAGATTGATGGAAAACAGGTTAAGGAAGAAAATAAGAATTATCCATAACTTTACCAAGAAGTGATAATCACCATTAACGTCTTAATGCCTTTTATTTTGTAGTGAAGGCTTTAACCAAAAAAAGTTTAACTTAATTTTTAAGTTAATATTTTTACTACATACATAAGATCATTCTATACATTCTGTTTTTTAACATTTTTAAACATGATATCTGTCATGACCAATTTTATGTATTGATGAGTTAAAATAATGTTTAACTCATAGCATTGCATTATAAAGCTGGATGTAATTAATTTAAATATCTATTTGAGACTTTTTTAGTTTTCTAATTTCTAGGTAATATAAACATCGTTACAATGAACAACCTAATTGCTTCTTTTATATATAACTGCTTCTTTGTTTCTTTAGAATATTATTTCCTAGAAGTAGATTGCTAGCATAAGGGTATGTGCTTTTTATAATTATTCTACACTAGAGGCCTGATACACAAAAGTCATGCATAGGAGGGGGTCCCTCAGCCCGACCTGCACTCTCCAATCTGAACCCCTTGGGGGATGTCTAACTGCCTCTCGCAATCTGGGACCACTGGCTCCTAACTGCTTGCCTGCCTGCCTGCCTGATCACCCCTAACCCCTCTGCCTGCCTGCCTGATTGCACCTAACCACCCTTGTCTGCCTGATTGCCCCTAACTGCTCCCCTACAGGCCTGATCGCCTCTAACTGCTTCTGCCTCACCCTGAACCCGGGACCCAGGATTCCCTCCTCCGACCAGTCACAGGTATCCAGGACCTGGGTGGCTTTGCCTGGGCCAGCCACAACTTCAGGGTACTGTGGTCAGGCTTCACTTGGGCTGCCGCTGCAGGGGCCTGGGCAGATGGCTTGTCCCTCTCCTGGGCCACAGCCTGGCTGGTCCCCATTTTGAGTGTCTGAGCCATTACAATGTGATGGCGTGAGGGCATGACAACCATTTGCATATTAGCTCTTTATTATATAGGATGTTGCCAAATAGTTTCAGAAGATTCACCAATTTATGCATGTACTAGCAAGGTATGAATATGCCCACTTCTCCCTCCCACATTATCCATGAAATTTTGCACTTATGGCAACTTTATGAGTGAAAAATAATATCAAATTGTCTTGCTTTATGTTTCTTTTATTACCAGTGAATTGAGTGTTTTGTTTGATATATTTATTGTCTATGTTTATATACTTTTATTGATTGTCTTACTCATTTCTATTTTGTCCAATTTATAAATTGCTTCTAAAAACAACATTGGTGTTATCCTTGTGTAATATGGAGGGAAGTTTTTCTTCTTATTTGGTTATTTAGCTTTTAACTTGGTTTATGACTGGATTTTTATATAAAAACTAGAGGCCCGGTGCCTGAAATTCATGTACAAGAGGGGGAGGGTCCCCTCAGCCCAGCCTGCACACTCTCCAATCCAGGACCCCTTGGGGGATGTCTGATGGCCAGTTTAGGGATCCAGGCCTATACTGGCCATTGTACATCCCTCTCACAATCTTGGACTGCTGGCTTACCACTCACCTGCCTGCCTGCTTGATTGCACCTAACTGTCCCCCTTGCCAGCCTGATCAACCCTAACCACCTCTGAATGCCAGCCTGATTACCCCACACTGCCCCCACTGCTGGCCCGGTTGCTCCTAACTGCCCTCCTGCTGGCCTGATCACACCTAACTGCCTCTGTACGCTGGCCTGATTGCCCCTCACTGCTCCTGCAGCCAGTCTGGTCTCCCCTAACTGCTCCCCTACTGACCTGATCACCTCTAACTGCCTCTGCTTGCTGGCCTGATTGCTTCCAACTGTCCCCCAGTACTGACTGGGTCATCCCACGCAGCCTGCTGCTCGGTTGTTTAGTCACTCCTCACTGACCCCCCTGCCAGCCCGGTCACCCCATGTAGCCTGTTCAGTAGTCCATTTGGTTATGATGGTCACTTAGGCTTTTATATGTATGGATATTTTATCTATCTGGAATTTACTTTGGAGAAAGATATGTTAGTGACCCAATTATTTTTTCTAAGTAACATCAGGGTTCTCAACCCTATTAATTGAATAATCTAACATTCTTAACTGGTTAGAAATGCTTTATGAGGTACTACATCTTGTATATTTGAATTTTATAATGTATTTTAATATTTGGCTGGGGTGAATTCTCTCTTCTTAGGCTTATTTTTCATAATTCTACAAGCTCTTCTACTAAATGTATTCTTTCAAATGAAGTTCAAAATCATTTAAGTGTTCATTGGGATTTATGCACTAATTACTTTAGAACAACTGACACATTTTTACATTGATTTCCCCTCAAAAACATGTCAGATTTCTCCTTTTGTTAATTTTCTTTTATCACACCAGTAAAATTTTTTAGGTTTTGACATATATAGATTATATGGATTTGTGTGTGTACATGCATATATACATTTAACAATGAATTCACATATATGTATGTATCTATATGTAACATGTGTGCATATATATGTACATATATAGAGGAAGTAGGATCTTTTTTTCATTTTATTTCTACCTGATTATTTTTGGTATATAAGAAAGTTATAGAGTTGTGTATATTTAATTCATAGACGGCCACCTTACTCAACTTTTTAATTGTTATTAATATTTTTTGTGAATTTTCTACTGTTTTCCATGTAGACAACCATATAATATACAAAGTGATCATTTTTGCTTCTTTATAATACACTTGAATTAATACAAAGGTGTTTACAGAAACATTGTTTTAATATTGAAAAATATTCATCAACATTGGATTAATTGTTATTTATTTAGCAAATATTTCTGACAGCCATTATCAATATTTGCTATTTATTCTAACCATTCTCCTATGCTTACACACATACACATAAACATGTCCTGAATGAATGAATATGAGTGGAGATGGAGTGATTTAATCATACAGGAAGTTTGCTCTATACATTCCTCTAGCCCTGAGGCACTATGGTCATGCTTTGGGGAACATTAGTAGAGAAGAGGATAGGAATCAAGAAAGCTCTGAATTGTGAAAGTTGTGGGATTTTTTGTGACAGAGTGGGGACCCTCATCAGATAAAGCAGCAATAAATGGATCAGTGACACAAGAGACAGAGATACCTTGTGACTTCAGTTTTTTTCTGAGACAATTTTGGGTTGGAAATTGAAGGAAGGAAGAGGAAATTTCCTGTCTGGAATTTTTATTAATATGGCATCTGGTGTGATTATTGTTATGAATGTGTGTGTGTGTGTTTTTTTAAATATATTTTATTGATTTTTTTACAGAGAGGAAGGGAGAGGGATAGAGAGTTAGAAACATCGATGAGAGAGAGACATTGATCAGTTGCCTCCTGCACGCCCCCTACTGGGGATGTGCCCGAAACCAGGATACATGCCTTTGACAGGAATTGAAACTGGAACCTTTCAGTCCGCAGGCTGACGCTCTATCCACTTAGCCAAACCAGTTTTGGCTGAGTGTATTTTTTATAACCCTGTAGATCATACCTAATTAAAGCTATTTCCTCTACTTGGTTTTCCCTCACATCTTTGGCAGCCACGTACCAGGTAAGTCTCCCAGAAATGTCAGCTCCAGAGAAAGACCTTCCATAGAACTTTTAACTAAATAGCCTCTCTCCCCTGAGGTCATTCTCAAACCCATAAGCCTATTTTATTGTCTTTACTTATTAATGGGATTATACTTTATTTTACTATTTAATTGCTTATATCAGCAATGGAAAACTTTTTATGTAAAGGACCAGATAGTAAATATGTTAGGCATTATGGCCAGCATAGTCTATGTCACAACTATTCAACTTTACTATCATAGACCACAGACAAATGCATGCTCTATAAATTCCTCTAGCCCTGAGGCACTATGGTCATGCTTTGGGGAAAATTAGTAGAGAAGAGGATAGGAATCAAAAAAGCTCAAAATTGTGAAAGGAAATTTCATACAATTTTTAAAGGTCATAAAATCTTACTCTTCTTTTGTTTTTTAACCATTTTAAAAACCTGGAAAATCATTTTTAGCTTTCCGGCTATACAAAAACAAGCTGTGAGCTGATAGGACCTGCAGGTCATGATTTGCTGATAGTTGGTTATATGTTTATTTTCTGTTCCTCTTCTCTCATCTCTCCCTCCAGCTTCAAAAAAGTAAAATCATTATCTGTTATCCTACTGTACCTACAAAGGAATCCCTTAACAAATATTTGATAAGAGTTTGCCACATACATATTCTCATCACTGTGACAGAAACCAAAGACATTCAACTATAGTGTGCTATACTCTAGGGAATAGGCCATCACTGAAAGGCAACTAATACTAGCTATGTATAGAGTTCAACCTGCACAACCTTACAGGGTGGCCTTGGACTGCTTCCATATTCTTTTCACCTTTATGACCTTTTCTGCTTCACTCAACTAGTGTGATGCCATTTCTATAATCCCTACTTTATAGCAATGAGCATATTTCCTAAACAGAATTTTGTCTCTCTTTTAAGTATTCACTTGTTAATATAGCTTGTTCAGTGTGGTTATAGCTATTATACTTTCATTTGTAATTGTTATAATCCAATTGTTTTACAAGTAACTTTGCTTAAAGATTCCATTTAGAAAAATTAAATCTATTCCAAAAAACTCAACACAGATTTAAAAAAATATATATCTTACAGTTTTCCAAGATCTTAAGAAATACTTACATAAACTTTCTGAGCCACTGCCATATGTATATCTGGTATCTTTACTAATATTCTCAATAGCCTGGGCTGCTTCACTGGCCAGTAGAGACTGAAATCAATAGAATATGAAATTTCAGTTAATGTAAAACTTTAAAATAGGTCAGGTGGAAGTTTCAAAAAACTCAATCATATATTAATTGACTCAGACTATATTCATGAATATAGAGTAGGAGCTGAGAGCTGAGAGTGGGAGAAACGGGGAGATGTTGGTCAAAGGATACAAACTTCCAATTACAAGATGAAATAGTCCTGGGGATCTAAGATACAGCATGGTGACTCTAGTTAGCAATATTGTCTATATACTTACATGTTCTCACCACAAAAGAAAAAAATGTAGTTATCTGAGATGATGGTTGTAACCCAAGGAGACAACCTCATCTGGACACAGAGTTTTAGAGATGGAAATTTGAGCTTTATTCTTGCGCAGGGACTGCAGCCAACCTACGCAGAGGAGAACTGCAGTCCTGAGATCTTGTAAATGGCTGGTTTTATAGCCCTATCGCTGGGATGAGCAAGCAAGCATTGTCTACAGAAGCGGATATTTGCGATTAGCACAGCTGCCTGGAGGAGTTGTCCTAAGAGCAGTGGAAAATTTCAACAGAGACATTTACTGGCTCGGGGGAATACTCTAAATGTTCTGTTATCTTCAACAGGGACATTTACTGGCTCTGGGGAATGTTCTGTTATCTTACCCTGTTCCGGGCAAGTTTGGCCCTGGGTCGGGAAGTTAAAGGTTATGCACACAGGTGCTGTTTGGCCATGTCACAACAATGATAGATATAGTAACTCACTTAATTGTGGTAATCATTTCACAACATATATGTGTGTCAAATCATTACATTTTACAATTAAACTTGCATAATATTATATGTCAGTCATATCTCAATAAATTTGGAAAAAACTGTACGTATGAAAAATCTGCATTTACCCAAAGGTGAATCAAGAAGAATAAATTAACTTAAAAAATCTCTTTTGTTTTATGGAAATCACAATTGAGTGCCTCTATAAACTCTTCTAATACCTTGAAAATTTTATTTAATTTGAAGAAAAAATAATTCTCATCAGCCTTTTATAGGAATTAACTTTGTAAAATGAAGTATAACTATATTTCAAAGGCAAACAACTTGAGTTTACCCCATTCCTCAATAAAATTATCACCAAACTTTAAATCTAAGTTCTCTAAACAATATTATACCTAAATGTCATAAAATCCCTTCTCATCTTTTTCAGAAACCTCTAATTTAGTCTTGAGTGAAATGTCTAAGACTCATCCAATAAAAAAGATATTGTTTTGGTTATGAAGCAAGATAATAAATCCCAATGTTCCACTCTATTTGTTTCAAGTGTACCCAGGTCTTTTCTGAAGTTGGATGCTGTTCACTGTCATTCTCTTGAATAACCCAGAGGAATATCAGTGGGTACGATGCTGTGCCATTCCTTTATTCAAAATAAAGATTTGAATGGAACCCCGTTGTCTACAGAATGAAATGTAAATTTATTCTGACATTCAAATAAGCTGATCTTATCTTCACAAACTGACCTCATCTACTTTCTGATGGTATCACCTTCACTTTGGCACTCTCACAATCCCCTGAACATACTTCTTGTGGGAAATACCATCTTGTCAACTTGTCCATATATAGAAATTCCATCTTTCACTGTTTGGCTGAAATTGTGTCTGTTCCTTGGCATCATAGCATGTTATCATTCCATTTACTTTTACTGTATTATCCATTACACTCCCCCAAAAAAGGGGAGGGGCTGCTCTTGCCTCAACACTGCATTTGGAGATGCTTTTTAATAGCACCATTTGAAGTTAGAGATGTCAGCATGCAACCAATTCCTAATGCTGATATCAAATTGGTGACTGTTGTGATGAGACTTGATCTGTGGTGGCTATTGTAGCTAGTGACCACAAAGCAGAGGCATAATTCCAGAGACTCTTTTCCTGATTCTTGCTCATATGGCTTCACATGTAGATCCCATCCAAGTGGGATGGTTCCCTCTTGACTTTTAAGGAGTGTGATATTTTTCTTAGAGAGCCCATCTGCTGGACTGAAGGTCATGTCCTCAGTGTAAGGCCCCTGTGTTTTACAGTCCTACATTGAACTTTCTTCTGGGGTTACTCCTGGTAGAGTTAGGCTAAAACCCTACATGAGTTTTTAATTCTTGAAACTAAATATTTATTTCTGAAAGTCTAATAATAAAAATAATTAAACAGCACTTACCAGTTCCTCATGGTCTTTACTTCTGCTTCTGTTGTAGGAATATGGAAACACTATCATCTGGGAATATGAATGCATTGTGATATAAGCTTTAATATGGTTGATATTTCTCCTCAAGAAATTAGCCACTGCCTTCACTTCTGGTTCTGACTCAGGGAAAAGGCCACAGTAGATTTCCGAGCATGAGAAGCTTGATGCACCATTCTCTGTTGTGAAATTGAGTGAAATTATATTATTCTATTGTAGCTTGTGATTTCCTTTACTATGTATTCTCCTAATATCTAGGGTGTAATATTTTTAGAAATAGGTTAGATAGAGCTCTGTAAAGAGTATATTTATGATATCCACTAAACTGTTTATGTCCCATTTGAAGTTGATTATTCACATGCCCTCATAGCAGACCTCTAACAGTTGCAACCATCTTGCAACCTTGGGAAAGTCTACCTGAGTCTCAGAAATGCTCACCCTGTCTCCCAACTCCTGTTTATGTGAGAACAATAAACCCCATTTTATTTAATCCATTGTAAGTTTATTTTTTATGTTGTTTAAAAATTGTTAATAGAGCTCATAAAAGAAAAGACTCTTTTGGGAATTTAAAATATACAAGTCTGCTTTCAGTGTTACTTCTAACTTGCTAAAGTGGCTTAGTAAATAAAATGTGATGGTGATATTTGGTGCCAGAGTGATGTTTACTCATTCCATTGAAAGAGTAATAGCATTTATTACTTTGAAATCATATCCTGCCCCCAACACTTTTTCTTCCTGTCCCTAATTCATAGCGAAGGATTCCCAGGGAGCCATCCCTTCTGGAAATAGCTGATTAGGTCTGAATTGGATCCTTAACATCTGTCCTAAAAATCTGAATCCCTCGACTGATAAGTTGAAATCAAGATGAAGATACTAGTTTCAGTATAGTTGCTCTTTTGAACAAAGAAGATAATAACACCACCAGCTAACACTCATAGAACACATGCTGTATATCAGGAACTCTACAAAGGCCTACAGAAAATATTTTATTTAATCCTCAGAGTAACCCTATGAAGTAAATGCTGTTGTTTTAATAGATGCAATTTGGGCACTCTAGTTGGTAACCATCCTTTAAAATAAGATCTATGTTACATATTGTTAATCACCCAATCACTTGATTCTAATCTTGGCTTTGGGTAGTTTTTTTAAACCTATCCATACTTCAATTTCCTTATCTGCTTAATGAAAAAAAAATACATTCAATTAGTATTTAATGAGGATCCAATGAGTTAATGCATATAACATGATTTACACAATGCCTGGCAAATACTAAGTATTTACTATTAATTGTTTCTTATCCTAGTCATCATCATTATCATTATCATTATTTGTACTGGGACCCAAAACAGCCAATCTGCATCACAGAGATGAGATGGGGAGAGAAAGGACTCATCGAGGCCCCTACATTGCTCCAGGCCCAGTTTTAGTCTGTTTCTGAGTCCTAGTAGCATTCTTGTCCTTGGGTTCCTTGGGCCACTCCATTATCCTTACAGAACTTGTCTTTCTTATTCAAGCTTGTTCTGCTTTCTTAATGTTATTTGCAACAGAAACAACCTTAATGTTCTTTTTCCCACAAGGAAATATTGTACTAAACATCCGACGACTTTTCAAATATTTTATTTGTTTTAATCTTTAACCAATAATGTGAATGGACAAACCAGTTTTCAGAGTTTGGTCAACTTTGAATACTCCTGTTTTATTTATTTATTTTTTTTGGTTTGTTTTTTGTTTTCTTTTCCTGATATATAGTTCTATATATAGGATGGGTAAAAAGTTAATTTACAGCTGTTTGTATGAAAAATAATACAATAATTGATAAATAATAATATAAGAATAAACTCTGTGTTTTTTGTATTCACATAATCTATTTTAAAAAATTATCTTTATTGTTGAAAATGTTACAGATGTTCCTTTACCCCATTGACCCCCTCCACCCTGCCTCCACTCCCTACTGGAAACCAAGCATTGTGTCACTAATAGGAAGATGTGGACAGGAAACCAGAAGGCTGATCAACCTTAATTGCTTTGAAAGGTCAGAGCTAATTACTCACTGTTTAGTTGGAACATTGTTAGCTGAAGCAGCCTCCACCTGTTTGTCTTATGTAAATTTCTGTTATTGGAATTTCCTACCTAAAGGCTATGGGTGTATCCCATAGTCTTAATAAAAGGGATAGCAAGGTCAGAGCAGGGAGTAGTACTCCCACTAGAGGTGGGCTCCTGCCTGGCCCCTCAATATTCCCAAATTAATACTTTTCTAGTCTCTTTTCAGTTGTGTGCAGCCTTCTCCAGAACCTGAACCCTGAATGGAAACCCCAAACCACGCAGGACGTGAAAGGGGTTTCCACACCCCACCATGTATATTGGGGGTAGACAAAGTGAGGACATGAAAGAATTGAAGAAGCTTGCCCTTATATAAATCCTCAGACCAGAGCGGTTTAATAGAAATATAATGTAAGTCACATATTGAAATTTTTAAGAAATCATTAAAAAAATAAATAAACAGGCAAAACTGATTTTAATAATACAGCTTATTTAACACAATATATACAAAGCATTATCATTTCGGCCGAGACCGATTTGGCTCAGTGGATAGAGCCTCGGCCTGCGGACTGAAAGGTCCCAGGTTAGATTCCGGTCGGGGGCATGTGCCTTGCTTGCGGGCACATCTCCAGTGTGGGGTGTGCAGGAGGCGGCTGACTGATGTTTCTCTCTCATTGATGTTTCTGACTTTCTATCCCTCTCCCTTCCTCTCTGTGAAAAATCAATAAAATATATTAAAAAAAGCATTATCATTTCAAATATAGCCAATATAAATACTATTCATGAGATATTTTGTTACTTTTTTCACACTAAGACTTCAAAATCTGAAACCAACCTCCCATGGTCCCTTCCTGGCATCTGCAGAGTGAGCAGGGTCCCTCAGGCAGGTGGGGTCCCTCTGCCTGGCCTACAGGGACTGGGCCAAAACTGGCTCTCCAACAATACTCAGGGGGTCTTGGAGTATGAGAGGGCACTCTTCAAAGTTGCTGTTGTACAGGGTGTGGAACACAAATGCAAGTGTGCAGTAAACCAGATTCGGGGCTGACAAGTGCCCCAGCAACAACATAGCCTACGGCTGAAGATGGAATTGCACAGCCTCATGAAGAATAGGTCTACCTCCTCTCTGGTTTCAGGGTGCATCACCCGAGAACCACTGCTGCCAAGTCACTGCAGCTCGAGAACTGCCTCTGCAAGTCACTGAAGCTTGGCAGCTCCTGTGTTGAACATCTGCCCCCTGGTGGTCAGTGTGCATCATAGCGACTGGTTGGATGGTCGGACACTCAGCATATTAGCCTTTTATATATAGATTAGCTGTTGTTTCTCTGACTCCCTGCCAACTAATTACTGCCTCAGCAGTCTTTGGGTCTCAGCAGGCACTTCTATTGAATAATCTTTTTTTAAAAATATATTTTTATTGGTTTTTTACAGAGAGGAAGGGAGAGGGATAGAAAGTCAGAAACATTGATGAGAGAGAGACATCGATCAGCTGCCTCCTGCACGTCCCACAGTGGAGTTGTGCCCGCAAGCAAGATACATGCCCCCGACCGGAATCGAACCTGGGACCTTTCAGTCCACAGGCCAACGCTCTATCCACTGAGCCAAACCAGTCTCAGCTATTGAATAATCTTAAGCATGGCTCTTACAGAGAAACCACTACTGTACATAATTCCTTTGAGCCTGAAGCAGGATTAACAGCTCTTTCCTCTCCTTACTGCGTACATCTCTAGTTCTCTTAGAAGAACTAAATACATTTACATGATCATTGAAGTAAGGTTTTTGGAGAGCCCTCCATGTTTCAGGGACTGGACTAGGTCATGGACAATGATCCTTACTCTCATGGAGTTTCTAACCTGGAGGGGGAAGGAAATAAGCAAATAAGGTAAGTATTCTGTTGTGAGGTTTTCTTATGTGCCTTGGGACAATGATGAAATGTTCAAAAGCACAAATTTAAAGAGAAATGTAAGATCATTATCATAGTATTGTGTAGGACAAAGGAGTAAGAAAAAGTAAGTGTTTCTGCGGTTACAATAGCTTTGTTTTCTTATAGTCTCCAAGGATCCATGTTTGCCCACTTCCCAAAATATAGTTGATTTAAGCTTATTGTTCAGTGTAATTTTTAAAAATAAATGGATTGGGGATACATTGGTCAACATGAACATATAGGTCTTAGGTGTGGGTTTCTATGTTACAAGATATGTATATTCCACCATGTGCCTATCACCCAAAGTCAAATCTTCTGTTACCATATATCAGGACCTCCTTCACCTCCACTCCTTATCTCTAGTAACCACCACAATGTTGTTCATGTTTAAGAGTTTCAAGTTTATATCCCACATATGAGTGAAATCATATGGTCCTTAGTTTTTTCTTACTGACTTATTTCACTTAGCATGGTATTCTCAAGGTTCATTGATGTTGTCACAAATGGCAGTATTTTATTCTTTCTTATGTCTGAGTAGTATTCCATTGTGTATATATACCACATCTTCTTTATCTAGTCCTCTATCACAGGACACTTTATTTGTTTCCAATACTTCTTGGCCACCATGAATAGTGCTGCAATGAACATAGGGGTGCATATATCTTTGTGAATATATGATTTTGAGGTTTTTTTTTGTTTGTTTGTTTTGTTTTGTTTTGTTTTTGTATATACCCAGGAGAGGGACTTGTGGGTAGCATTCTGAATTTTCAGAGCAATCACCAGACTGCTTTCCGTAGTGGCTGTATCAGTCTATATTCTCAATAGCAGTGAATGAAGGTTCCTTTTTTTCCCACAACCTCTCCTACTCTTGTTATTGTTTGTCTTATTGAAAATGGCCACTCTAATAGGTGTGAGGTGGTATCTCATTGTAGTTTTGATTTGCATTTTCATAATTGTTAGTGAAGTTGAACATATTTTCATATATCTATTGGCTGTTTGTATGTCTTAAGAGAAGTATATTTTGAGGTCCTCTGCCTACTTTTTGATTGGATTGTTTGGTGTTGAGTTTTGTGAGTTCTTTATATATTTTGGAAATTAAACCTTTGCCAGAGCTACTGTTTGCAAATATCACTTCTCATCTGGTTAGTTGCCTCTTTGTTTTGCTGTCAGTTTCTTTTGCTGTGCAGAAGCTTTTTAGTTTGATATGGTCCCATTCATTTATTTTTGCCCTTTCTCCCTTGCCTTGGGGTCAAGTTCATAAAATGTTCTCCATGACCAAGGTACATAAGTTTAGTACCTATATTTTCTTCTATGTAACTTATTGTTTCAGGTCTTGGGTCCATTTTGAATTAATTTTTGTATATAGGGACAAATTGTAATCCAGTTTCATTTGTTTGCATGTGGCTTTCCAGTTTTCTCAGAACAATTTATTGAAAAGACTATGTTTACTCCATTGTGTGTTTCTGGTCTCTTTTTCAAAAATTATCTATCCATATACATGTGATTTTATAGCTGGACTCTATTCTGTTGCATTGATCTGTGTGTCTGTTTCTCTGCTAATACCATACTGTTTTAATTATCATAGCTCTATAATATAATTTAAAGTCAGGTAGCATGATACCTCCAGCTTTGTTCTTTTTCCTCAGGATTGCTTTGGCTATTTGGGGTCTTTTGTGTTTCCATACAAATCTCATGATTTATTGTTTTATCTTTAAAAAATGACATTGGGATTTTGATAGGGAGTGCCTTAAATCTGTATATTGCTTTGGGCAATATGACAATTTTAACTATGCTGATTCTTTCGATTCATGAATGCAGGATATTTTTCCATTTTGTGGTGTTTTTTTCAATCCCTTTTAATAATTTTCAGTATATAGATCTTTCACATTCTTTGTTAAGTTTATTCCTAGGTATTTTATTCAATCAAATTCATTATTTGATTGCAATTACAAAAGGAATTGTTTGCCGAAACCGGTTTGGCTCAGTGGCTAGAGCGTCAGTCTGCAGACTGAAAGGCCTCATGTTCTATTCCAATCAAGGGCATGTACCTTGGTTTTGGGCACATCCCCAGTAGGGGGCGTGCAGGAGGCAGCTGATCGATGTCTCTCTCTCATTGATGTTTCTAACTTTCTATCCCTCTCCCTTGCTCTCTGTAAAAAATCAATAAAATATATTTAAAAAAACCAAAAGGAATTGTTTGTTTGTTTGTTTGTTTCTTTTTCTGAAGTTTTGTTGTCAGTATACAGAAAGGCAATGGATTTTTGCACATTGATTTGGTATCCTGCAACTTGACTGTATTTGTTTATTGTTTCTAATAGTTTTTTTTTGGTGGCGTCTTTAGGGTTTTCTATATACAGAATTACATCATGCACAAAAAAGTGACAGTTTTACTTCTTCCTTCCCTATTTGGATGCCTTTTATTTCTTTCTCTTGCCTTATTGCTCTGGCTAGGACGCCCAGCATTATGTTGAATGAGAGCAGTGAGAGTGGACATCCTTGTCTTATTCCTGATCTTAGAGGAAAAGCTTTCAGTTTTCCTCCATTGAGTATGATATTAGCTGAGAGTTTATCATATATGCCCTTTATTATGTTGAGTCCTTTCCTTCTATTCCTATTTTTTAAAAAAATTTTTTTTTAAAAAAATAATTCTTTATTATTGAAAGTATTACATATGTCCCATTCCAGCCCCCCATTGACCCTATCCAGTCCACCCCTCCCCCCAACCCAGGTCCTCACCATCCCATTGTCTGTGTCCATGGGCTAGGCATATATGCATATAAGGTCCTTGGTTAATTACCTCCCACCTACCCATCTTCCCTGTCTTCTCTCTGAGATTCCACACTCTGTTCCATGCTTCCATGTCTCTGGATCTACTCTGTTCATCAGTTTATTTTGTTACTGAGGTTTCATGTATGAGTGAGATTATGTGATACTTGTCTTTCTCTGACTGACTTTTTCACTTAGCAGGATACTTTACAGGTCCCTCCATGCTGTCTCAAAGGGACATTTTTTATTTTTTATATCTGCATAGTATTCCATGGTATAAATGTACTACAGCTTTTTTATTCACTCATCTAGTGGTGAGAAATTGGGCTGTTTCCAGATATTAGCTATTGTAAATTGTGCTGCTATGAATATAGGGATGCATACATTCTTTCTGATTGGTGTTTCAGGTTTCTTAGGATATATTCCTAGAAGTGGGCTCTCTGGGACAATGGCAGTTCCATATTTAATTTTTTGAGGAAACTGCACACTCTTTTCCATAATATAATATGGGTACACCAGTCTGTCTTCCCACCAGCAGTGTAATAGGATTCCCTTTTCTCCACATACTCACCAGCTCTTGTCATTTGTTGATTTGTTGATTGTAGCCATCTGATATGTGTAAGTTGATACCTCATTGTCGTTCTATTTGCATCGCTCTGATGATCAGTGACTTTGAACATTTTTTCATATGTTTCTTGGCCATCTATATGTCCACTTTGGAGAAATTTCTATTTGCCCATTTTTTAATTGGATTATTTGTCTTCTTTCTGTTAAGTTGTATGAGTATCTTATATATTTTGATATTAGCCATTTATCAGACGTAATATTGCCAAATATGTTATCTCAGACATTGGGCTCCCTTTTCATTTTGTTGATTGTTTCTTTTGCTGTGCAGAAACCTTTTATTTTCATGTAGTCCCATTTGTTTATTTTCTCCTTAGTATTCCTATTGTATTGAGTGTTTTAATTATAAATGAATTTTGTGCCTTATCAAATGCTTTTTCTGCATCTATTTATCATATCATATGATCCTTTCATTTGTTAACATGGTGTATCACATAAATCTATTTGTGTATGTTGAACCATCCTTGTGACTCTGGAATGAACTCAGTTAATCGTGATGCATTTTTTTAAATGTACTATTATATTTGAGGCCTGGTGCACGAAATTCATGCATAGGGGGTGGCCTTCAGCCCATCCTGCTCCCTTTCCAATCTGGGACCCCTTGAGGGATGTCCGACTGCCCATTTAGGCCAGATCCTAAATGGGCAGTCAGACATCCATCTCACAATCCAGGACTTCTGGCTCCCAACTGCTCGTCTGCCTGCCTTCCTGATTGTCCCTAACTCCTTCTGCCTACCAGCCTGATCACCCCCTAACCACTCCCCTGCCAGCATGTTTGATACCTAACTGCTTCCCTGCCAGCCTGTTTGCCCCTAACTGCCCTACCTTGTGGGCCCAGTCACCCTCAACTTCCCTCCTCTGCCAGCCTGGTCACCCCTAACTGCCCTCCCCTGCAGGCTTGATCATCCCCAACTGCCCTCCCTTGCAGGCCTGGTCCCTGCTGGCCATCTTGTGTCCACATGGGGGCAGGATCTTTTGACCACATGGGGCAGTCATCTTGTGTGTTGGAGTGATGGTTGATCTGCATATTACTCTTTATTAGGTAGGATAGAGGCCTGGTGCACAGGTAATGGCCAGCTGGTTTGCCCTGAAGGGTGTCCTGGATCAGAGTGGCTGTTCCCTTGGGGTGTGGGGTGGCCTGGGCGAGGGGCCAGTGGTGGTTTGCAGGCTGGCCATGCCCTCTGGCGACCCAAGCAGAGACCTTGGTATCTGGGATTTATTTATCTTCTACAACTGAAACTTTGTGGCCTGGAACAGAGCCAAACCTTCTGCTTGCACAGCCATTGAAACTTTATTGCCTTAAGTGCCGGCCAGAGTGTGCAAAAAGATTGGCTTCCTCCATCTCAAGGGGCAACCCAAGCCTCCTTCCTGCTCTCTCTGTGGCCCTAGCCATCTTGGTTGGGTTAATTTGCATACTCGCTCTGATTGGCTGGTGGGCATGGCTTGTGAGTGTAGCCGAGGTATGGTCAATTTGCATATTAATCTTTTATTAAATAAGATTTGCAGTATTTTGTTTAGGATTTTGCATCTATATAAATAGAAATATTGGTCTGTAGTTTCTTTTTTTGTGTTATGTTTGCAAGGTTTTCGCATTAAGGTTATTTTGGCCTCATAAATGTGTTAGGAAGGATGGACTCTTCTTCAATTTTTTTGAAGACTTTGAGAAGGATGGGATTTAAATTTTCATTGAATGTTTAGTAGAATTTACTAGTGAAGAAATCTGGTCCTGAATTTTTGTTTTTTGGGGAGGTTTTGATGGTTGTTTTAATTTCCTTACTGCTGATCAGTCTATTTATATTTTCCAATTCTTCATAATTTAGACTAGACAGATGATATAATTCTAGGAACTTACCCATTTCTGTTCAGTTATTGATAGTGGTAACATAGTCTTTCATAATATTCTAGTATGATCCTTTGTATATCTATGATGTCTGTGGTGACGTCTCCTCTGTTATTTCTGTTTTTGTTTATAAGAGTCTTTTACCTTTATTCCTTAGTACATGGTTGGCAAACTCATTAGCCAACAGAGCCAAATATCAACAGTACAACAATTGAAATTTCTTTTGAGAGTCAAATTTTTTAAACTTAAACTTCTTCAAACACCACTTCTTCAAAAATGGTTTTTTGTAGAAGAGCCACACTCAAGGGGCTAAAGAACCACATGTGGCTCATGAGCTGCAGTTTGCCAGGGGTTTGTCAATTATGTATATTCATCATTTCAAAGAAACAGCTATTTGTCTTGTTAATATATATAGTCTTCTTATTTTCTATTTCATTCAATTCTGCTCTAATTTTTATTATTTCTTAACTTTTTCTGACTTTAGGTTGCTTTTATTCTTCTTTCTCTAGTTCTTTAACATATGATATTAGGATGTTTACTTGGGACTTCTCTTGTTTCTTGAGATAGGCCTATAGTTATATAAACTGCTTTCACTGCATTCCAGAAGTTTTGATGTGTTGTATTGTCATTCACATTTGTCTCTCTATATCTTTTGATATTATTTTTTTTCTTCAACCCAGTCATTTTTTTAGTAGTATATTGTTTAATCTCTATGGATTTGTGTGTGTGTGTGTGGTGTGTGTGTGTTTACTTCCTTTTTGCAGTTGATTTCTAATTTCAAGGCATTGTAGTTGGTCTAATTTTCTTGCATTTGTTGATGCTAATTTTGTGACCTAACATATGGTCTATCCATGTGCACTGAAAAAGAATGTATAATCTGATATTCTGGGATGAAAGTTTCTGTAAATGTCAATTATGTCCATTTGGTCTAGTATTTCATTTAAGACCGGTATTTCTTTATTGATTTTGTTTGGTTGATCTGTCTAGAGCTGTCAAGAGAGTATTAAGATCTCCAACTATGATTGTTTCTTACGTTAGTTCTGTGAGTAGTTGTTTTATATATTTCTGTGCTTCCTGGTTGAGTGCATATGTATTAAGAAGTGTTATATTTTCTTGATGTAGAGTCCCCTTTATTATTATAAAGTGTCCATCTTTGTCTATTGTTATCTTGAAATCTATTTTGTAAGATAAAAGTATTATTACTCGTGCTTTTTTTGTGGATGTTATTTGCTTGTAGAATCATTTTCCACCCTTTTAGCCTCAATCTACCTTTGTCTTTGCAGCTTAGCTGTGTCTCTTGTAGGCAGCATATGGTTGGGTTTTATTTTTGATCAACATGACTATTCTGTTCCTCTTTATTGGTTGCACACAGACCATTTACATTTAGAATAATTATTGATGTCTGAGGATTTCCTATAGCCATTTTATCTTTTGTTTTATAGTAGCTCTTTACCTCCATTGGTCCTTCTTTATGTTTCCATATGTTGTTTTTGCTTGGTGGTGTTTCATATTTCTTTTGTCTGTTTCCTCTTTTTTTAAGCTATGTGTACTGGTTTGGAGATTTTTCTGTGTGGTTGCCATTAGGTTTATAAAATAATAAACTTAAATATACACCTTAGGTTTTTTTTTCTTCTATTGAGTGAGTCTCATCTTCACCTTCCTTTACTAGCTCAGATCTTCACCCACACCCTGCTTTGTTTTTGTTGTCACAAATTATCCCTGTTTATGTTGTAAATATTTTGGTGATCTTTTTTTATTTTCTTTTTAATCTTTATTGTCCAGATTATTACAGATGTTCCTCTTCTCCCCTCCCCCCTCCCCCTAGTTCCCAGGTCTTCCTCCCCATCCCCACTGACTTCCTCCACAGGTGTAAGCTCTTTGTCCAATCTCTTCCTGCACTCCCCACAACCCCTTCCCCCTGAGAACTGTCAGTATGCTCCCTTTCCATGCCCCTGATTCTACACCAGTTTGTTCTGTTCATCAGGTTTTTTATTCATTTGATTTTTAGATTCACCCGTTGATACATATGTATTTATTGTCACTTTGTTGTTCATTATTTTTTTTATCTTTACCTTTTTATTTTTCTTCCTCTTCTCAGAGAATACCCTTCGGCATTTCATATAATACTGGTTTGGTGGTGATGAACTCCTTTACCTTTTTCTTGTCTGTGAAGCCCTTTATCTGATCTTCAATTCTAAATGATAGCTTTTCTGGGTAGAGTAATTTTGGTTGTAGGTTCTTGCTATTTATCACTTTGTATATTTCTTGCCACTCCCTTCTGGCCTCCATAGTTTCTGTTGAGAAATCAGTTGACAGTTGTATGGGTACTCCTTTGTAAGTAACTGTTTTTCCCTTCTGGCTTTTAATATTCTCTCTTTGTCTTTTACCCTTGGTATTTTAATTATGATGTGTCTTGGTGTGGTCCTCTTTGGATTCCTCTTGTTTGGGGTTCTCTTGGACTTGTAAATCTATTTCTTTCACCAAGTGGGGGAAGTTTTCAGTCATTATTTCTTCAAATAGGTTTTCAATATCTTGCTCTCTCTCTTCTTATGGCACCTCCATAATTCTGATGTTGGTACACTTGAAGTTGTTCCAGAGGCTCCTTACACTATCTTTATATTTTTGGATTCTTTTTTTCTTTTTTCTTTTCCAGTTGGATGTTTTTTGCTTTCTCATATTTCAAATCTTTGACTTTGTTCTTGGGATCCTCTAGTCTGCTGTTGAATCTCTATATAATATTCTTTATTTCAGTCAGTATGTGCTTAATTTTTGATTGGTTCTTTTCCATATCCTTGAAGGTCTCACTAAATTTCTAGCAGATTCTTGAGTAACCTTATAACTGTGGTTTTGAACTTTATATCCAGTATTTTGCTTTCCTCCATTTCTGTCATTTGTGACCTATTTATTTGTCTCCACATTTTGTCTGCTTCCCTGTGTTTGTTTCTATGTAATGGGTAGCTGCTAAGTCTCCTTGAGTTGATAGTGTGGCTTTGTGTGCTAGGAGTCCTATAGGGTCCAGTCACCTGAGGTGGATGCTCTTGGTGCACCCCTTTTTGAGCTGTTTGCACAGTCTTGTTGTAGTTAACCCTTGATTGCTGTTGGTATCACTAGAAGGAATTGACCTCCAGGCCAATTAGCTGTGAGGACCAGCTGTGTCTACACTGGAAGATCTGTTGCAAAGGAGACACTCTTATGGGGCAGGACTTGCTTCTGTGGGGCTTTGGTGCTCACTGAGTCTGTCCCCTGAGTGTGTCTCTTATGTATGTGAAGAATTGTAATCCAGTATGGTCTTACACTGACCACAGGGTATATTGGCTCTTGGATATCCAAGAAGGTGCAAGGTCAAGCACTATCTGGGGCTGCTCAGAAAGAGCTACAGAGACATCTGCAGATTCCTCCTCTTTTTATGGGGTTTGGAAATGCCCAGACGAGGCTAGCTGTGAAGCAAGGCAGGCTGCTGCTACTGGGCCTTGGGCCTCCTTTTGGAAGCTCTAGGGCTCTATAATCCAGCTGCAGTTTGACAGGTTTTAGATGGAGAAAGGGAAGACCATTCATATGCAAAAGTTGGGTGGGGTTATAAATTGGGTGAGGCGGGGTCTCTGGGAATCACCAGGGCAGAACAAACAGCAATGGCTGCCAGTCAGCCCTGCACTGGAGAGGGCCCCAGGTCTACACCCCTGTGCAGGAACAATGATCACTGTGAGCACCTCTGAGAGAAAGCTGCCCTCGCATTCCTGTCCTGAAGCCAGACAGTCCACTTTCTCTCCTATGTGTCTGGGTCCCCCAGAGTCTCACCCAAACTGAGATTCAAAGCAAATGGGAGCTTGTATCTCCCTCCTGATTAAAAGAGCAGCACATGCAGGTGCCAGCACTTTCTGGGCCTCCATATCTCTTAACAGTCTCAATGCGCTTTCTTCACCTCTCTAGTTGTGGAACTTCCACTCAGCCATCTTTCCCACAGTTCTGGATGGTAGCTATTTTGCCTTTTAGTTGTAATTTTGATGTGGTTGTGAGAGGCAGCAAGTATAGGTGTTTACCTTTGCCATCATCTTGGTTCTCCCCTCTTAAATGCAATTTCACTCTATAAAATGGACTTTCTTTAACTCACTGAAGAAACATCCTCTGGAGGAACCAAGATGGTGGCATAAGGTATATACCTGTACTTGCTGCCTCTTACAACTATGCCAAAACTATAATTAAAAGACAAAACGACATACCCCAGAACCACGGGAAAGCTGGCGGAGTGGAAGTTCCACAACTAGAAGGAAAGAGAAAAGTGCATTGAGACCTGGTAGGATGTGCAGAGACTCAGAAAGACAGAGGTATGGAGATGCCCAGACACACTCAAATCGGGCTGGCATGCAATGTTTTTTTTCAATTGGGAGGGGGTTACAACTTCCCGACTGCTCTGCACTCCAGTTTCCTGCGAGATTCTAGGGACCCAGACTCATACAGGGAGAAATTGGACTGTTTGCCATTGGGTTGGAAAGAGAGGGTGGCCTTCTCGCAGAGGTGCACACAGGAATCATTGTTTACTGCGCTGGGGCGCGGGACGCAGGACACGAGATGCAGGACACAGAACAGAACATAGCAGAGAGGGCTGACTGGCAGCCATCGCTGTTTGCCACACCCTAGTCTAGTGATTCCCTGAGACCCCGCCCCACCCAATTTACAAATCCACCAAGCTGTGTGCAGCAGCTTTTGCATATGAATGGCCTGCTCTCTTGCAGCTTTACCTAACAAATTGCAATTGGGTCAAACAACTCCAAAACTTTCAAACTCCAAGCAAAGAGGAGAAATCTGCAGATCTCCCTATAGGAGTCTGGAGGGTGAATACACACTTCCTTGAGAGCAGTCAATATTCTTAAATACCTAAATCAATATTCACTGAGTTCCTTAACTCATTCAAATCAGGGAATAATACACTCCCACTGTACTAGACATAAGTTTATTTTTATAATATTCATGAAAGTAAGAACATGCTAAGAAAGTAAATAGTTAACACAAAAGAAAATGCTTTCAAACACCATAAAAGTAAACATTTAACAATGAAATAAAAAAGAAGAGATACCCACCTGACCCTGGTCTCTGCTATCCTAGGGATGAAATTATTTGTTTATTAAAGCAGGAAATTTAATAGTCACTTCCTTATTATTCTAGAAAAATAGGATATTAAAATTTTGAAGCTAGATGGGACTTAAAGAACTGGTCTAACTTCCTTCTTTTACAGGTGAAAAAACATCGGGAAGGGTAGATTAAGGTAATTTGCTGACTCTAGTTCACATTCACAGCATACTCTTAACTAAAAATTTTATTTAAATTATTTGCTGATTCAGAAAGACCCACTATATTTGAATTAATACACCTTGCTGTATGAATATCACCTTTTTAATAAAGAAACATTACCCAAAATGAAACAAACAACCTACCACACCAGTGTTTGGATGCAAAGTTCCTGTTCAGATCTGTTCCAGTGCAACGATTGTTTTCATGAACAGAACGGTTCTTTCTCCACATTCGATCCTAAGTAAACAAGATACAGATAACCAGTGCAGCCATATTTGTGGTTTAAGGAAATACATGACTTTTCAAAAAATATATATTTTTATTGATTTCAGAGAGGAAGTGAAGAGAGAGAGATAGAAACATCAATAATGAGAGAGAATCATTGATTGGCTATCTCCTGCATATCCAACACTGGGAATTAAGTCCAAAACCTGGGTATGTGCTTGCATTGTGGGAATCAAACCATAACCTCCTGATTCATAGGTCCGTGCTCAACCACTGAGACACTCTGACCAGGTAAGCTACAACTTTTAATGCCTAAGTGGCCAGGCTATGTTTCTCTCCTGAAATCCTATCACTTCATCCTGTTCCTTTCTTCACAGTATTCTTTTTTTAAAAAAATATATTTTATTGATTTTTTACAGAGAGGAAGGGAGAGGGATAGAGAGTTAGAAACATTGATGAGAGAGAGACATCGATCAGCTGCCTCTTGCACTTCCCCTACTGGGGATATGCCCACAACCCAGGTACATGCCTTTGACCGGAATCGAACCTGGGACCTTTCAGTCCGCAGGCCGACGCTCTATCCACTGAGCCAAACGGTTTCGGCACGGTATTCTTTTTGCACAGCTCCTGTTTCTATCCAGGTCTCAATCACATTAACTCAAAACTATTTTAGTTTAAACTGAATAAATAATAATATTTGATTAATTTTGACATAGAGAATTAATATTGTCACTTAGTTTTGCTAGACTGCTTATTGGCCTTTTTGTTTGGCCTTATTCCTTTAAAGTAATTTTATTCATTGTTGAGTTCCTTCTAGGAAAAGGAAAATAATTTTATGTTCGAACTCAAATTAAAACTATGAGTCATGAGTTCCTTTTTTTTAAATTGAAATATATTTGACATCTCACATTGCATAAATTTAAGGTGTACAACATATTGATTTGATACATTTATTCCCACAAGGTGGGAATAATCAATATTTAATTATTATATATTAAATATATATAATCCAATATAATTAAATATATATAATCCAAGTTTAAATATTATAATCCAACTAGAGGCCTGGTGCACAAAATTCATGCATGGGGGGGAGGTATCCTTCAGCCCATCTGTACCATCTCCAATCTGGGACCCCTTGAGGAATGTTGGACATCCCTCTCACAATCTAGGACTGCTGGCTCCCAATTGCTTGCCTGCCTGCCTTCCTGATTGCCCCTAACTGCTTTCTGCCTGCCAGCCTGATCACACCATAACTACTTCCCTGCCAGCCTAATTGATACCTAACTGCCCTCCCCAGTCAACCTGGTCACCCCTAACTGCCTTCCCCTGCAGGTATGGTCACTCTAAACTGCCCTCCCCTGCAGGCCTGGTCCTCCCTTCTGTCCAACCCTGCTGGCCTGATTGCCCACATCTGTCCTCCATTGCAGGCCTGGTCACTCACAATCGCCCTTCCCTGCTGGCCATCTTATGGCGGCCATTTTGTGGTGGCCATCTTTTTTTAAAAAAATATATATTTTATTGATTTTTTTTTTTTACAGAGAGGAAAGGAAAGGGATAAAGAGTTAGAAACATTGATGAGAGAGAAACATCATTCAGCTGCCTCCTGCACGCCTCCTACTGTGGATGTGCCCACAACCAAGGTACATGCCCTTGACCAGAATGGAACCCAGGACCTTTTAGTCTGCAGGATGATGCTCTATCCACTGAGCCAAACCAGTCAGGGCTGTGGTGGCCAACTTGTGTCCACATGGGGGTAGTCATCTTTGACCACAAGGGAGCAGCCGTTTTGTGTGTTGGAGTGATGGTCAATTTGCATATTACTCTTTTATTAGACAGGATAGAGGCCTGGTGCATGGGTGAGGTCCAGCTGGTTTGCCCTGATGTGTCTCTCAGATCAAGGTGGGGGTTACCTTGGGGCATGGGGCAGCCTGAGTAAGGGGCCTGTGGTGGTTTTCAGGCTGGCCACGCCCCCCAGCGACCCAAGTGGAGGCCCTGGTATCTGGGATTTATTTATTTTCTGTAATTGAAACTTTGTAGCCTTGTGCGGAGGCCAGGGCAGGCCAAGGCCGGAGGAAAGTTTGGCTTCCTCCATGGCTGGTGACAATCCAAGCCTCCTACTCTCTCCAGCTCTGTGGCCACCACCATATTTGTTGGGTTAATTTGCATACTTGCTCCTGATTGGCTGGTGGGCATGGCTTGTGAGCATAGCAGAGTTGCATGTTTCTCTTTTATTAGATCAGATTCTGTTGAATCTTGAATTTCAGTGCTTTTTAAAACTAAATTCAACATTTTCTAAAAGCTATAGGAACTAGAGCTGGGAAGACTTCTGTAGCCTGACAGTTTCTTTGGTTGTACTGATCTCTCTGGTTTGTAAACAAAGCAAATCCCCCACTGTATTCTTGTGGTAAATTAGAAAATTTTATCATGTAAATAGTTGCACAGCCTTTAGTTCTAAGGTTGGAGTGATGTGGCACTCTTATGACCTATTCTCACCAACTCTTCTACCAAGCCTCTCATTCTACTTCCAAACCCTGGCCTATGGTTTGGTAGCGACACTTTCTGTGGAGAAATTAGGTTCTTGAACTGCAGGAATTACTAGCTGGCAGAGTTCATACACAAAGGACAGCTGAAAAATAGAATCACCTAAAGAGTGGTTAAATTCCACTGTGATCCTATCTAATAAAAGAGTAAAATGCAAATTGACCATGCCTCTGACACCCAAAAGCCACGCCCACAATCCAATCAGGAGTGACTATGCAAATTAACCCAACCAAGATGGCTGTAGCTATGGAGCGAGAAGGAGGCTTGGGTTTCCCTGGCAATGGAGGAAGTCAAATTTTCCGTACACTCAAGGCTACAAAGTTTCAATTATAGAAGATAATAAATCTTGTGGACTCTACTCAAGGCTACAAAGTTTCAATTATAGAAGATAATAAATCCCAACAAAAATGGCTGCAGCCACAGAGTGAGCAAGAAGCTTGGCTCTGCTCAAGACTACAAAGTTTCAATTATAGAAGATAAATAAATCCCAGATACTAGGGCCTCTGCTTGGGTTGCTGGAGGGGCGTGGCCATCCTGCAAACCACCACATGTACCTCACCCAGGCTGCCCAATGCCTCAAGGGAACCCGTACCCTGATCTGAGACACCCTTCAGGGCAAATCAGGCGGCCCCCACCCATGCACCAGGCCTCTTTCCTATCTAATAAAAGAGTAATATGCAGGTTGACCATCACTCCAACACATAAGATGGAAGCCCCCATGTGGACACAAGATGGCCACCACAAGATGGTCAGTAGGGGAGGGCAGTTGGGAGGGGCCAGGCCTACAAGGGAGGGCAGTTGGGGGTGATCAAGCTTGCAGGGGAGGGCAGTTAGGGATGACTAGGCCAGTAGAGGAGGGAAGTTGGGGTGACTGTACTTGCAGGGAAGGACAGTTGGGGGGGACCCAGGCCTGTAGGATGGAGCAGTTGGGAGGGACCAGGCCTGCCGGGGAGGGCATTTAGGGGTGACCAAGCCTGCAGAGGAGGGCAATTAGGGGCAAACAGGCTGGCAGGGGAGTGGTTAGGGGGTGATCAGGCTGGCAGGCAGAAGTGGTTAGGGGCAATTAGGAAGGCTGGCAGATGAGCAGTTGGTAGCTAGCAGTCCTGGATTGTGAGAGGGATGTCCAATTGCCCATATAGGTCTGATCTTACAGGGATAGGGCCTAAATGGGCAGTCGGACATTCCTTGAGGAGTTTCACATTTGAGGGACACACTCTCCCTCCCCCCCATGCACAAATTTCATGCACTAGGCCTCTAGTTTATCATAATATCAACATCTAGGTGTGATCAATCATTGAACATTAAATTAGTATTATATGCTATGCTAGGTATTTCTCATTTACTTAGTTTAGGATTTTCCCACCCTCATCTGAAAACTTTTATTCATAGTATTCCTCTTACTTGAGATGATTTTCTCATCAATCTTCATTCTGATCTCTTTTGCATAAATTACCTCCAACATGAAATTATTCCTGTGTAATCCCATACGTTTCTAATCTCTGCACTTTTCTCATTCCCTATAGTGTTTTCATATGCTACTCAAGTAGGTTTCTCTTAACTGATATATATGCTCAGTTATGTTTTAGGTGCTCCTCATTAAATTAGAGAAGAATGTACTTCATAATGTTTGAGAAATTTTACATGAATCATGATACATACAGATTAGAAAAATTGTTGATAATGGTTTCCAACAGAGATGAGATTGACCAAGATACTCATGCTCATGATTGAGTTAAAGTGTACTACAGTTTAAATTCACACATCATTAGAATAAAAGTTCAATTAATTTCATTCTAAGTCTTGCAATTTATGATTTTACAAATAAAAAATTCTGTTTAAAGGATTCCTAGTAAGAATAAATGTATCTACAATATCTAGTTGTGACTCACAAAAAGAGTCACAACTAGATATTATACACATCCTGATCTGAAAACACACTATCATAATGAAGTAGTCTTGCCAAAAAAGTTAATTCTAAATCTGATTAAGCTCACAGAAGCCAAATGGCAATTTTTAGAAAATATAGGGGATAGAGAAGTAGGTTAAATTGCAACATGGCAAAATGCAGCTAGCAAATTCAGACAATGGGAAACTTTTTTGTTTAATGAATAAATTGCAAGGAAGAGTGAGAGCATGATCATTTATGGATTACAATAGAATGAAAAGACATATAAATCAATCACAGCATATTAGCCTTATTTGGATCCTGAATCAAATAAATTTATTTAAAAGTTATTATGTAATTAGAAATTTAAATATTGATGGAATCTTTTAAGTAATTATTTTTAATTTTTAGATATATTTGTACTGTGGTTATTTTTTAAAGAGCTTTTTAAGAGATGCACACTGAAATATTTATTGATGAAATGATATGATGTCTGAGATCTGCTTTAAAATAATATGGGTAAGGCAGAAAAAGGTTGAGTATATAGATGAAAATAGATTGGTTTAAGGTGATTATTTCTGAAGCTGACAGGTACATAGGAGTGAACTATAAAATTATTTCCACTCACTTAAGGTTGATCTTTTCCATAATGAGAATTATTATTTTTTTCATAATGAAACCATTGTGCCAAGATCCAGGGTTTTATAAATAATCAATCCAGTGTATCATGTATTCCCAATGGGGGCAAGTTTTTTCTTTGCCTTCACCTACCATTTTCCAAGTATAGTCATAACCATCCACATTAACTACTGGCATAACATAGAAATCCACGTGCCTCAGAAGATTGGTAAACAGATTTTCTTCCCCAGATAATTGAGTTACCTACAAATAAAACCAAGTGTGTTAAATAATATCTCTTTTAAGTTCTTCTAAACTTAGTCTGTTTCTTTTTCCTTTTTTAAAAATAGTTTTTATTGATTTCAAAGAGGAAGGGAGATGGAGAGAGAAATAGAAATGTCAATGATGAGAGAGAATCATTCTATTGGCTGCCTCCTATATGCCCTCTACTGAGGATAGAGCCAGTAACTCAGGCATTTGCCCTGATCTGGAATCAAACCATGACCTCCTGGTTCATGGGTTGAAGCTCAATCATTGAGCCATATCAGTCAGGCTAGTCTGTTTTTTTTTTTTATGTATCCCCCACTCCCTTTTAAAAAATCATTTAACATGTTTAGATTTTAGATTTACAAATTTAACTTTTAAGAAGAGTTATCAATTTCAAGAAAAACTAGGATACTTAGGATACTTAGATGCCAATGGTGGTAAACTCCTTGGAAATGAGGTAAATGGTCTTCCTATTTAATGGAGGCAGAAAACAGAACCATACATTTTATAAAATTTTCTTTGAGAAACAAAAAGAATTATTTATTAAATCCATAAAGCCCACTTCAAAGATTTAAGTAAGCAAAAATCTAGATATAATTTTTTTTTCAATAACCCATATCAATCAGATCTTTAACTTTGTCTTATGTCCAGGTAAGACTATTGTAGTGATATTTTCTACATTACCTTTGTAACTTTTGGAGCTAAATTTTTGCTGTAGTAGCAGTATGTTTTCCAAGCATCAGATCATTTGGCTTTGAAATCAGTGATAGCCTTTCCTAAGTACTGGCTATGAGTTTCCTAATAGGCATTATCTGACACTGCTCATTTGCTTTAGACCCACACCTACCTTAGAGTAACATTTTCCAACATGATCCAATGACATCTTCATTCTGATGACTGAGAAGTGCACCCCCAAAATAACCAAATATAAAGTCAGGATAACCACAAAGACAAATTTCACCTGGTTAAACCATTGCTTCTAGGACTAAGCTTGGGTATAAACACTATTATAACGAAGTAGTGGCAACATTGCTATATTTTAACTTGTGGATTAGTTTACAATTATTTGTAGCTTTAAACTTTACTCAAAAACAACTCAAAAGATGTTTTTAAAATATTTTTTTATTATCAACAAAAGAAAATGTCTCAGATCCTACCTTAGCTATAGAAAAAGATTTACCACTTTCTCTCTTTCTCTTTTTAAATATTTAAAATATTATTTTCATATTCTGCTAAAACATTTATGAGTCATGTCAACATTTTTTTGCAATGGACAACCACTTATAAAATATGGGAGAAAGGAAAGCTAAAGTACAAGTTTTTTTTTTTTTTTAAATCTACTATGGGTCAGAAATGATAGCCTAATGAGAAGGAAGGAAATTTTATAAATTAAAAGAAGCAATCTTTTTAAGAGTTGAGCAACTAGTAAACTACATTTTTATGCACTAAATTTGTAAATTTATGTTGAAGTCATGTTTCAGTATTAACATAGCAGTTAATTATCAGAAAAAGATTAGAGACCTCATTTATTTTAAAGTAATAAAACATTTATCATTTTAATTTCTACAATGTTTGTTGAAGTTTTAATATATGCAGCACAGTAGGTTTCTTTGCCTGCCTCTCTATCTTCTCTTTGACTTAAAATTTATTATCTCACAATTTTGTAGGCCAGAGGTCTAAAATCAAGGTGTTAGCAGGACTGGTTCCTTTTTGAGGTTCTGAGGGAGAATCTGTTCCATGATTCTCTCCAAGTAATATGGCACTACTTGGCTCATAGCTACATCACTACAATTTCTGCCTCCAGTGTCACATGGCCTTCTTTTTAAAAAATTTATCTTTTTTGTTGAGAGTGTTACAGATGTTTTCCCCTTCCCCCCATTGTCTCCCTCTACCAGGTTCCCACGCTGCCCCAAGCCTTCACCGCCCTATTGTCTATGTCCACGGGCTATGCATATGTGCATATAAGTTAAATCACATCACATACCATTTCTTTTTTTTGGTGGGAATAATCAATATTTAGCACGTTAGAAAATTATAATATAATACTGTTGAGTCTTGAGTTTCAGTGCTTCTTAAAACTGAATCCAACATTTCTAAAAGTTACAGGAGCTAGAGCTGGGAAGACTCCTCTAGCTTAATGGCTCCTTTGGTTGTACTGATCTGACTGTGGATTGTAAACATAAAGCAAATTCCCACTGTATTCTTGAGGCAAACTAGAAAATTTGGTCACTGTGGCTAAGACTTCCAGTACTATGTTAAATAGGAGTGGTAAAAGGGAAATTTCTGTCTTGTTCCTATTCTTAGGGAAAATGGTTTTAGCTTTTGCTCATTGGGTATGATGGGTTGTAGGTTTGTCATATATGACTTTTATTATGTTAAGGTATGCTCCCTTTACCACCCCCCTGCCTTTGCTGAGAGTTTTTATGAAAAAATGGGTGCTGGTCCTAGCCAGTTTGGTTCAATAGATGGAGCTTTAGCCTGTGTACTGAAGGGTCCCAGGTTTGATTCCGGTCAAGGGCACATACCTTGGGTGCAGGTTCCTCTCGAGCCCAGGCCCTGGTCAGGGGCATGCAGGAGGCAACCAATTAATGTGTTTCTCTCACATCGATATTTCTCTCTGTCTTTCTCTCTATTCTACTCTCTTTCTAAAAATAAAAAACGGGTATGGGATTTTGTCAAATGCTTTTTCTGTGTCTGTTAATATGATCATGTGATTATTATCTTTCAGGTTTTTTTTTATGTGATGTGTCACATTTATTAATTTGCATTTAAGAGAATGTGAATAATGTACTTACATAGCCTATGAACCACAAGCAGAAAGCAGGAGAGATCCATTCTCTGGCATGGATTCCACAGTCAATCCAAACAGCATTTTTGGTTGCTTGTTGCTTTTCAGAAACCTGACCAAAGAAAATAAAAAATAAATAAAAAGGAACCTCAGGATAATTTCTATTTATTTAGGGCTTATATTTTAATAAGAGGCCCAATGCATGAAATTTATGCAAGAGAAGGCCTTTCTTCCCCGGGCTTAACTTGCAGCCCCAGCTTCCTCCAGCAGGTTGTCTGGTTTAATTAGCATATTATGCTTTTATTATTATAGATCCTTTTAACAAATATATGACATATGCACCATTTTATGAATTACTTTGAGGATTTTGAAGGAAAATTAAAAGCTGGTGAGATTAAAAGTGAAGAGATAAAATTATTAAGATCACATAGCTAGTAAGAGTCAGAATTAAGGATTGAAGCCAGAACTTTTGACTTAAAGCTCTTTTATTCCCCAAACATTTAACTAGTTATAACTAGTGGGAATGTAGAAGTAGAGACCAAGAACTACTGCTTCAGGCACTTTCTTCACACATCATTAGAGGTAAATGGGCATGTGTTGGGTAGGCAGCTTTCTGTCGGCCTATAGAACAGAGAAAGGCTTGAGAAAGGGGAGCCAGTAGGCTATTTCCCCATTTCACACAAAAAGAATCACACATCTAACTTCACACAAACTTATCACCAATATATCTGTGGAGAGTTGACTTGTTCTGATTCACAGTATTGGGGGGTGGGAGGGCTAGTGCATGATGTCAAGTCTCTGGAAAAAGACATTTTCCAACCTTTCTTTCCTCAGTGATAGGCTTTGATGTCTTCAGCAGAATTCTCAAAATCATCTCCAAACAAAATGAATTATATTTCATTTGCTTTAAAAAATAGTTACAACCCAATTTTAGAGTATGGAGAAAAGTGATAAGAGTATTGTAAAGTCAAACAAATATGTAGGATTGAAATTTCAAAATAAGAAAAGAGTGAGTTAGATTTTTAAATTGCCATCTGCACCACCCAAGAAGGATTTTCTTAACTAACTTGGAGATAGTAATATTTGATGAGAAAGCAAGTGAGAAATTCACGTTCACTGTCTGTGAAAGGTTAAATTACTCAAAGAAAACTGCCTAGCTGATTTAATCTATTCAATTTAATAGAAAACCCTGAGTTATCTGAATTAGTCTGTCCATGCTAAGCAAGCTCTGCTGGTACTGGTCCTGACACTGGCAAGCAGGAAGAACCCTCAAGACCTACATTATATCCTTATGTGGGTATCCTTGACCAAGTAAGAGTGAGACTAAAGCATGCAAGAAGTATGGTTTTCCCACATATACATCTAAGTACCAGAAACACAAGTTCCAATGGTTATACACAACATGCTGAAAGAAAATATCATGGTGGGATACCATGATTATAAAGATTCAATCTGAGCAACTCAGTCACCAAGAAGACCCAATGTTTCATATGTCTATCTTGAGTCTGCACTGCAAGTTTCTTCAGAACAGATTAAAACCCAAAAATCCTGACTCCAAATCTTATCTTTGAAGGACCAAAAAGGCTCACCTATCACAATTTAGACAATGTTGGGAAACTAAATGTAAATTAAATATTAGTAAATAAAAGATTTTTCCAATGATTAATTTTTTTCAGAGCTTCTTTTTAATTATATATATATTTAGGGTGGGAAAGTGGTACAAAACAGAAGTACATAATTATAAATTATCAAGAAAGAATTAGTATGGTTTTATGGTTCCCCCAAATTCTTCTTTGGCCACATTTACTCACCTTTACTAAGGCCAATTTATTCAACTGAAAATAACCAAATGAACTGTGATTGAAGCAGAAGCTATCATATCAACCCTATTGCCAGGACCTCAGCATTTTCCTGGTTCTTACCCTTCCCTGGGTTTGGTTGTTCAGTTTTTTGTTTTGTACTAAAAACTGCCAGTTTCAGTGTTTGTCCAATAACAGATTATCTCTCTCTTTTTTTCTTCCTTCATAAGGCAGTCAGAGGTGGTGGTGGCGATATAAATAAATCAAGGGTTTGAAAAATAATCCAGACCACACTCCTCATCCTTTATTTTATGACAGTAGGTCTTGAAGTTCAGGGAGTTTATCTATGTCACATAAAAGAGACAGAGTTGATTCTAAAATTGGGATTTCCACTCATAGACTAACAGTGCATTAGTAAAGCGGGAAAAAAATCAATTCTAAGTAGCTGAGTATTAAAGTGGAGGAACAGTTGTAATACAAATACAGAACTCAAAGAAAAAAAATCCAAATTATAACAAGTACCACTGGAGAATTAACACATTCCCTGGAGTTGACAAATCAATGACTCCCCCATGACATACCTTTAAAATATAAAGTGGACGCTTCTCATATGAAGATCCAATGTGGATTTTTTCAATCATATCAGGATACTGCTCAGTTACAACATCTATCCAAGAATAGATCTATCAAAATGGACATAAGCAGTCAGTCGTAGAGTAAGTTCAAAGCATTTCCCTGACCAAAGAAAGCAGACAACATCTTCAAGAGAAGAAGAGCTTTCTAAAACTTGTGTATGTAGCCGAAACCAGTTTGGCTCAGTGGATAGAGTGTCAGCCTGAGGACTGAAGGGTCCCAGGTTCAATTCCGGTCAAGGGCATGTACCTTGATTGCGGGCACATCCCCAGTGGGGGGCATGCAGAAGGCAGCTGATCAATGTTTATCTCTCATTGATGTTTCTAACTCTCTATCCTTCTCCTTTCTTCGCTGTAAGAAATCAATAAAATATATTAAAACCTGTATGTAGAAAGAATGAGGAACTAAAATACTTGGGGCAGGTATTTCTTCTGTTGTTTAGAAAAATCAATAAAAGTAAAGTTTTCAAAATTATCAAGGTTTAGAGAAAGAGTAGAAAAGTACTGAGAACCATATGACAAAGTAGGAAAAGTTCATCTTTAAAGTATGTCTCCTCAGAGTTATTTTTAAAGGCTTATCACATCAAATCCCTGCCTTTGTGTATGAAAGCTTCTTTATCATTCATTCACAAGTTCACTTTTATATTAATTTTTAAAAATTTACTTTTTTATTTTTTTTACAGGGGAGAGTGTGAACGCAGTTCCCCACTACCACAAATTATGCAGTCAAGTTTCCCACATTTGGGGAAATCACAGAGGTCATCCGGAATTGATAAGTCTCACCCTGGGAAAACCACTTTCATGATCATGGTATCTCTCCTGCCAGCTATGTATAAAAATGCACTTTTTAAGAGTAACTTAAGGAAGCCCTGGACACTGTCTTTGCACAGGATGAATGATAGTGCCATTATTTCCCATTAGAAACCTGTGAATTCACAAGAAGATCTGTGAAATGAAGAAAGGCAAAGGTGTAAACAATTTGAAGAGGGAAACAATTCTCTTCTACCCTGAGAAGATGTTTGATTCTGGGCCTGTCTCCTAGATGAAAGTCCAGTGGTACTTGTGATTCCATTAAGATTATAG
Source organism: Lasiurus cinereus (assembly GCA_011751065.1). Lineage (NCBI taxonomy): Eukaryota > Metazoa > Chordata > Mammalia > Chiroptera > Vespertilionidae > Lasiurus > Lasiurus cinereus. The sequence goes on along the minus strand of JAAGEH010000012.1, from coordinate 9,440,488 downwards.
TGGAAGGACAAATAAAAAATTCCAGGCCTGACTATATGCTAGTGTCCGAAGATGCTCCTAGGAGGCCTACCTGCTGCCAAACACCAGCACTGTCAATGTCTGAGGTGCTGGAGATTTAGCCATCAAGGATTTCCTCATTGGTCTCTGTTTACCGAGCTACTCTTCTAAGGAATAACTATATCTGAAAGAACAACTACACACAACTATTTTGTGTTCCAGTGATGGTTCAGTAGAATTCCTCCCACAGGGGAGTCTGTATTATTTGAAGGCAGTTTTATAGAAGACTCTCTATTTCACAATCTAATTGATGTAATGAAGATAACATCTTTTGAATAACTGTCTTCTTTTGCTCTTTGTTTTAAAAAGTAATTTTATGGCTATTTGTTTTTCTCCCCACAGTAGATTACTTACCTTTTCTTAGTGAGAGTCAATGACAAAAGAATACCTCTTGCCCAGCTTACGGTGAGGACTGAAAAAGAGATCAGTGCTGAAGGGGAAGGAGGATTTGGAGGAGTTTTCTGAGAGCAAGATTACTAATGGTTCCTATGAAAGGATTGGGGATGGAAGGGAGAAGAGTTCCAAGACATTTTCTGGAATGTCATTATTAAAATGTGTTTCTCCCAAATTCATATGTTAAAGCCCATAACTTCTAGTATTTTAGAATGTGACTATAATTGGAGATAGGGACTTTAAAGAGGTAATTAAGTTAAAATGAGGCTGTTAGGATGGCTCCTAATCCATTCCAACTGGTGTTCCTTAAAGAAGTACAGACTGAGACATCTAAAGATACCAGGGATGTGTACATACAGAGAAAAGGCCAGGTAAGGACATAGTGAGAAGGCAGCCATCTGTAAGTCAAGGAGAGATGCCTCAGGAGAAGCTAACCCTACTGATACCTCCATTGTTGACTTTTAGCCTCCAGAACTATGAGAGAATAATGTTCTGCTGTCCAATCTGTGGTAATTTGTTATGGCAGACTAACACAGTGGACTGTTAAATTTTTGTGTGGTAGTTTCAATAAAAAGGGCCTATTTACTATTTCCTGCTGTTCCTTAGCATGTAGTATTACTCCCAGCAGGTAGAGATACTCTTAGTTATGGACAAAATCTTGCTTAGAGGCAGTTTACCAAGTATGATGCAATTTTCCCAGTGAAAATATCTACAAAAGGATCAGTTACTACTATATGATCAACCTAATTGTAATTTTTTTTACCCTCTTCCATTAATTATGATATTTTAATAATTTTCCACTATTGAAGTGAAAATTCTGGTTCAATGAAACTAATAATTTTGGAGAGAAATGAGATGGCTTACTTCATTTAGTGGGTGATAATTTTCGTAGAATGAGGAGGAGGCCCGGGGGCTGATGGTGTCATTGGAAGTCTGCTGGTGGATAAGATCTTCCACATCTTCCATCAATATACTAGATAATAAAACAGAGGGTGAGTTGGTTTTCAAAAAGGACTCTGATTTCCCTATTGTAGCCACAACAGGTGAGCATGGGGAAAAAAATCATTAAGAAATCTAACAAGCAAAAGTTCATCCAGGTGAAAACTATACCACCTAACATTACGGTGAGCTGAAATTCACAAACCTTTGTAGAGCAGGTATGGACAATGGAGAGAAAGTGATTTTTTTAAAATTAATTTTTTATACATATCTCCCCATTGCCCCCCCTCCCTTCCAGGCATACCCCGACCCCCCAGTGTCTGTGATCATTGGTTATGCTTATATGCATGCATATAAGTCCTTTGATTGATCACTTATCTACCTCACCTAACTTTAATCTTTCTGCTGTAATTTCACAGTCTGTTTGATGCTTTATGATTTTTGTCCTCCTGAGAATTATCAGTCTACTGCCTTTCTGTGCTCCTGATTCTATTATATTCACCAGTTTATTCTGTTGATCAAGTTTTTAATTCACTTAATTTTTAGATTCACTTGTTGATAGATATGTGTTTGTTGTTCATAATTTTTTGTCTTTTACCTTTTTCTTCTTCCTCTTCTAACAGAGTACCTTTCAGCATTTCATATAATACTGGTTTCGAGTTGATGAACTCCTTTAGCTTTTTCTTCTCTGTGAAGCTCTTTATCTGCCCTTCAATTCTGAACGATAACTTTGCTGGATAGATTATTCTTGGTTGTAGGTTCTTGCTGTTCATCACGTTGAATATTTCTTGCCACTCCCGTCTGACCTGCATCGTTTCTGTTGAGAAATCAGCTGACAGTCGTATGGGTGCTCCCTTGTAGGTAATGAACTGTTTTTCTCTTGCTGCTTTCAATATTCTCTCTTCATCTTTTGCTCTTGGTATTTTAATTATGATGTGACTTGGTGTGGTCCTCTTTGGATTCCTTTTATTTGGGGTTCTGTGTGCTTCCTGGACTTGTAAGTCTATTTCTTTCACCAGATGTGGGAAGTTTTCAGTCATTATTTCTTTAAATAGGCTTTCAGTATCTTGCTCTCTCTCTTCTTCTGGCATCCCCACAATTCTGATGTTGGTACACTTGAAGCTGTCCCAGAGGCTCCTTACATTATCTTCACATTTTTGGATTCTTTTCTCTTCTTGCTTTTCCAGTTGAATGTTTTCTGCTTCTTTATATTTCAAATTTTTGACTTGATTCTTGCCTTTCTCTAGTCTGCTGTTAGGACTCTGTATATGTTTTTATTTCAGTCAGTGTATGTTTAATTTCTAGTTGGTCTTTTTTCATCTTTAGTTGGACCTTTTCCATCTCCTCTTGGGACTTGATAAATTTATCCATCTTTTCTAGCATATTCTTGAAAAACCTTATAAGCGTGGTTTTGAACTCTATATCCAGTCGTTTTTTTCCTCCATTTCTTTTGTTTGTACTCCCTTCCCTTGTCTCGGCATTTTCACTATGCCGGGGAAACTTCTGTTTAATTCAGCTTTATGATACTAGACGTGCAAAGCCGTAGAAGCCTCTGTTGAGCTTGGGAGGGGTGGAGTCTCAAGGCTTAAGGGACCGCCTTGCCTTCCAGTCAGCCCCGCCCTCCACGGCCCCTGAGTCTCACGTGACTGGGTAATGGCTGGAGCAGTCTTTGTGCACACGCCCACAATGCCTCCAGACAGCTGCTTTTCCAGCTCCCCTGCGCACCAGGACCACACGAGTCTAGATCTCCAGGGTTTCGTCCGAAACAGGGGTTTAGTGAAGTTAGAAGTGGCACAGTTGGGAGGGTCTGTCTCCCGCCCACTAGCGAAAGCCAGTGGCACAATCAGCAGTCTGTCCTGCTCGCAGTGCCGTGCGCGCCACCAGGCCTTTGATCTTTTGCGACTCCCCTAAATCTCCGTGCACTTCTCCCTTTTCACAGTCCAAACTCCCCCCGTATGAGTTTCAGCTGGATCTGGGGTTTAGTGTCATAGGATAAGGGGTTCAATGCTGTTGAGAGTCTCCGTCTCCCTTTTGCCAGAGAAAGCCAGCCAGGTACTCCAGCACCCATTCTCTCCTCGCGCGCGTTTCTGTACCTCAGCTTTCTGCAGCTCCTCTTGGTCTCCGGGAGCCCCTCTCTTTCCCTCTAGTTGTAGAACTTCCACTCAGCCAGCTTTCCTGTGGTTCTGGATGATGTCCGTTCTGTCTTTTAGTTGTAGTTTTGAAATTGTTGTGCGAGGCAGCAGTGTAGGTGTTTACCTATGCCGCCATCTTGGATTCTCCCCTAAATAATATTTCTTTACTTTTATTGAGGCCAATAGATAAAAATCAAGGCTTTGACATCAGAAAGATCTGGGTTCAACTCCTAGCTCTGCCATGTTCTAGCCAATTGACCTTGAGAAATTCATTTGTAAGTTTGAGAAACATTTTCATCTGCAAAATGAAGAGAGTATTACCTCACAGAGTTAAATAAAGAGTAAATGACACAATGTATAAAAAGGCCCAGCACAGTTTCTAGAAAGCAGTAAACACCTATAACAAACATCTATATTAATAACAGAGAAATATGCAAGTTATCCATTATAGCATCACGTCATGACCGGATCAGCAGGCTGCATCCCCACCCTCTGCTCAGGCAGCTACAAGGTCGGGGTAGAATAGGATATGATAGGAGGGGATAAGAAAAGAGAAGGAGAAGAAGGCAGATCTGCATGCAGACAGGCCAAGGAGAAACAGAAATAGAAAGCGAACAAGAAAAAGATGCAGGAATGGAAAAGGGAAGGAAACATGGGGCTGCACATGGGAGGGGATGGCGCCCAGGTAGGAAAGGGGGTGCAGGGAGGAGGGTGGTGGCTCCTGGTTCAGGCCATTGTGGGGAGGCGTCCACAGGTCCGGGACAGAGTGGTGGATGGCCTTCTGGGCAGAGGTGCTCATGCTTCGCTGCAGTAGAGTGGTTCTGCAGATATTTACATTATGACTCATAACAGTAGCAAAATTACAGTTATGAAGTAGCAATGAAAATAATTTTATGGTTGGGGGTCACCACAACATGAGGAACAGTATTAAAGGATCATGGCATTAGAAAGATTGAGAACCACTATTTGAGAGGAACTATAAGAAGGAAGGAATTGGGAGGACCTGTAAGAAACTGCCCAGATCATTGAGTCTAACAATCATTTTGAGATAAGAGAGTGAGGTCATGAAAGATTAAACCACTTATTCAAGGTCACAGAGTCATCTACTTGAGCTTTATCACCAATCTATTTTGGAGATCTAAAATAAGTATTTATTTTTCCAAGAAGCAATTGTACCGCTAGTGAAATGCCTCATGGGTGCTTATAATAACTATTCAATAAAAATTAAATGATGCTTACCTGAATGGAATTCTGCTCTCGTGTAAATGGGATTTCACATTGATTATATCAACTGCATTCACAAAAAAATGGACTTCTCTTGCTTTTGCAATAAAGTCAGCTGTTACTGGCTGCCACAAAACAATCTGCAGTTTAAAGTGGAAAAATTAACAAAACAAAAATGTTCATATTGTTCTCATCTGCAGCTAATGTCAGAAAAGTATGTCTATAAGGAGAATCCTATCTAATAAAAGGGTAATATGCAAATTAACCATCACTCCATCACAAAGATGGCAGCGCCCATAGCGGCTGGGATGCAGGACTCTGGCATCATTGCAGACCAAGCTGAGGGCCCCCCTGCCAGCCCATGCACAAATTTCATGCACTGGGCCTCTAGTCTTATATAATAAAAGCCTAATATGCAAATAGACCAAATGGCAGAATGAACCATGGAACGACTGCTTGCTATGATGTGCACTAACACCAGGGGGCAGATGCTCAATACAGGAGCAGCCAAGGCAGGTGCCAGTGAGCCTCCCAATTGCCCCACTGGTCACCCTGCAGAGAGAGGCAACTGGTGGTGGGGGATGGGGCTGGCCAGTGAGTGGGAAGTGGCAGGGGGCAGGGCCCAGTTGGTGAGCAGGCTGGTGGTGAGGGACTGGCCAGTGAGTAGACCAGTGCTGCCTCTAATCGCCCCACTGGTCACTTCCTGTAGAAAAAGGCAACTGGTGGTGGTGGCAGTGGGGGAGGGACCTGCGAGTGGGCAGCACCAGGCTGGCCAAGATGGGTGCCAGTGGGGACCCCCTGATTGCCCCACTGGTTCCCCCACAGATCAACCCTGATCACGGGCCAGGCTTAGGATTCCTACCCATATATGAATTTTATGCATCAGGTCTCTGGTCCTCATTCATACACATGGCATTATAAACTTTTATTTTGTGTGGAGCTTGTTTTATTTTTCTCTGCAATTTCAATTGCTAAAGAGGGCCTGAAAGATGGTAGGTACTCAATTAATATTTGATGAAACAATGAATGAAGGAGTGAGTGAATATACTTAAGGCCCAAATGTATAAAACTGGATGTGTACTAGTATGTCAGAGGCTTAGAAGAGAAATAAAATTTTGTACAAAAAGTTGATTAAATGGTGATTTTTTTAAGTAAAAACATCCATTTTCTTGATTTAATCATCATGTCTGTGTCTCCATCCTTTAATCTAATTATGATCTTTGGTCAATATCTTCCAAAATTATTCACATTTTACCCCCTCTTTCACTGCATTTTTTCAAAGCACTTTCACACACCTTTCCTGTGATCATTATAGTAATAGTTTGATATAGACCAAGAAAGTGTCATTCTTCTCACTATTCAGGTGGAGAAATTAAGGCTCATAGCTAACTTGTCTAAAATCAAAGATTTAGGAGTGGCAGACTAAGAACTAAATTCTAAATCTCTGATGTTTCCTTTGGTGGTATTTCCTCAGTCCACAATGGCTGTGAAAATTCACTGCTCAACTCTTCTGTTGGGAGAAACATAGTTAACTGACCTGACCAGCTGTTCCTGCTCTTGATCCACCAGAGCCTGAGACCATGCTCTCCCAGGCTGTAGACAGCCAGTGATTGAGCATTATGATTATACTAGAGACCCAGTGCATGAAATTCGTGCATGGGAGGGGGTGTCCCTCAGCCCAGCCTGCACCCCCTCTAATATGGGATCTCTCTCATAATCCAGGACTGCTGGCTCCCAACTGCTTGCCTGCCTGCCTTCCTATTTGCCCCTAACCACTTTTGCCTGCCAGCCTGATCACCCCCTAACCACTCCCCTACCAGCCTGATTGATGCCTAAATGCTCTCCTACCAGTCTGTTTGCCTCTAGCTGCCCTCCCTTGCAGGCCTGGTCCCTCAACTGCTCTCCCCTGCAGGCCTGGGTCCCCCCAACTGTCCTTCCCTGCAGGCCCAGTCACCCCCAACTTCCCTTCTCTGCTGGCCTGGTCACCCCTAACTGGTCTCCCCTGCAGGCTTGATTATCCCCAACTGCCCTCCCTTGCAGGCCTGGTCCCTCTCAACTGTCCTCCCCTGCTGGCCATCTTGTGGTGGCCATCTTGTGTCCACATGGGGGCAGGATCTTTGACCACATGGGGTAGACATCTTGTGTGTTGGAATGATGGTTAATCTGCATCTTACTCTTTTATTAGGTAGGATAAAGGCCTGCTACATGGGTGGGGGTCAGCTGGTTTGCCCTGAAGGGTGTCCTGGAGCAAGGAGGGGGTTTCCTTGGGGCGTGGGGTGATCTGGGCAAAAGGTCTGTGGTGGTTTGCAGTCTGGCCACACCCCCAGCGACCCAAGTGGAGGCTCTGGTATCTGGGATTTATTTATCTTCTATAATTGAAACTTTGTAGCCTTAAAGTGGAGGCCAAGGTAGGCCAGGGCTGTGCAAAGCTTGGCTTTCTCCAACACCAGGGGCAACCCTCCCTTCCTGCTCTCTCCAGCTCCGTGGCTGCAGCCATTTTTGTTGGAATTTATTTATCTCCTATAAGTAAAACTTTGTAGCATTGAATGGAAGGCCTGGGCCAGCCAGGGTGTGTGGAAAACTTGGCTTCCTCCATTGCCGGGGAAACCCAAACCTCCCTCTTTGCTCTCTCTGTGGCTAAAGCTATCTTGGTTGGGATTAATTTGCATACTTGCTCCCAATTGGCTGGTGGGCGTGACTGGTGGGCGTGGCAGATGGTGTAGCAGAGGTATGGTCAATTACATATTACTCTTTTATTAGATAGGATTAATGCAGATCCAAAAAAAAAATAATGCTGGTCTATTACTGCTAGATAGGAGTTTCTTCTTACATGTGACTTTGGCTCAAGGACTCATCACTGATCCCTCCAGACCTACACAGGAATTTCCCTTCAGTCTAGAGACTCTTCATGCACAATCTTCCTTTCTGCACAGGTTTCAGAGCTGCATGGTCTAAGGGTGCTCCCAGTCTTCTCCAGCTCTCCCCTCTTCATGCTACACATGAATTGCTCTTGAAACTTTAATCTGATCTAACTGAAAAACATGGAGCCATCAATTTTTTACCCTGATATTTTGTAGCTCTTATCAGGCATTCTGGGAGATGGGTATGAAAATGTTAGTAAATTTTCTCTTGTCTTTTTGATGTTTGCTTCTTAGTTAAAAACCATTGTTTTATAAGCAAAGTCCCATTGAACTTATTTTTATCATAGTATCTTTATAACTATACACTTTCAATCCCAAGGTACTATTACGTGGTTAGCTAAAAGCCAATAGTACAAATGAAGAAAGTTTTATTTGGGGAACCAGCAAACTCATGTAATTATGGGAAGGGAAAAAGGGAATAAGAAGAGGGGTTTATACCAGCTATATGTAACTTAGAAAACATATAGGAGAGAGCATGGTATACAATACTTCCAATAAAGGAAATAATCCTATATAATAGAAGTCTAATATACAAATCAGCTGAACAGCTGAACAAACACTGAAATAATTGGTCACTATGATGCACACTGACCACCAGGGGCAGATGCTCAATGCAGGAGATGCCCCCAGCCCATAGGCCCCAGGTCAGCCAAGGCAGGTGCCAGCAGGCCCCCAATTGCCCTGCCAGTCACCCTGCAGATGACTGGTGGTGGCAGTGAGGAGCAAGGCTGGTGAGCAGGTGGTGCCAGGCTGGACAAAGCAGATGCCAGTGGGGACCCCCTCGATCAGCCCACTGGTGGCCCTGCAGATCATCCCTAATCATCGGCCAGGTCTAGGGACTCTACTCATGCAGGAATTTTGTGTATTGGGTCTTTATATATATAAAAGCCTAAGTGACCAAATAACCAGAACAACCAGAACGACCAACTGACCAGTCGCTATGATATGCATTGACCACCAGGGGCAGATGCTCAAAGCAGGAGCTGCCCCTGATGGTCAGTGTGCTCCCACAGACAACCTCTCGCAGCTCTCCCTCCCCTTCTGGCTGGCTCCCTGGATCATCCCCAATGGGGGGCCAGCCGGCCAACCTCCCCCAGTCCTCCCCCCACAGCTGGCCCATCTCCTACAGCATCTCTGGTCAGCTGACCTCCCCACCCCATAGGTCTTGATTGCCAGCCAGGCCAAGGGACCTCACCTATGCATGAATTCATGCACCAGGCCTCTAGTATACAAATAAATAAGGGAAAAATTACCTCATATGTTGTAGTAAGATTCTGCAGAATTTGAACTTGCCTAGAGGTTCTAGGAAGAGCAGATAAAACCTGGCCACTGGGGAAAAATAAAACAGAATTTTGATGTTAAATAAAAAGTAAAAATGAAATAAATTATACTGTTAGAGGCTTTGAGATAATTACAAAAAGGAAACAACCTAATGTTAGAAGAAGAGAAGAGGGCCTTGCTACAGACTATATGGTGTTAAAAAGAGAACATATATTCACTCATTCTTCCTGCTCCTACGCAATTGCAAAAGCAAAAACTCTCTTAAATGGGAGTCAGTTTATAGAGTGCTTACTCTTTTCCTTGTGTGTGTGTGTGTGTGTGTGTGTGTGTGTGTGTTTGTGTGTGTGAATTGATTTTAAAAATTAAATATTTGGTGCATAGAAAATATTTATGCCAACACTAGCTTATCCTTTATAATAAAAGGCTAATATACAAATTGTCCCCTTGGGAATTTGACCAGGAGTTTGATTGCTCACTATCATGTACGCTGACCACCAGGGTGCAGCGTGGAATGTGGTGGGTGACCAGCAACAATGGCGGGGCACTGAGGGAATGAGGGAAGGTGGAGATTGGAAGGCTAGGAGGTAGGGAACCTGATTGGCCCTGATCACCAGGCAGACCTAGGGGATCCTACTGGTGCATAAATTTTGTGCACCAGGCCTCTAGTTACATAATAAAATTAATGCTTGTGAAGCCATTACCCCACTTACGAAATCCAACTTTGTTGATGTCCTTGAAGTTCCCTACCCCTGCTCCTTAGCCACATCCCAACAGTATCCACTACCCTACATTTTCACTTTGCTTATTCCCTTTCTTTTTTTTATAGAATGGATTCTTAAACACATGTATAGATTCTTTTATGTGTGGACTCTCAAAATACTCTCACATTTTGCTTGATTTAACTATATAAAATGGTATACAATATGTCCTCTTCTGTATCTTGTTTTTTCATTCAACATTGTATTGTCAAGATTATTATTTGTGTTGAAGTACCTAATCATAGTTCATTCATAATTGCAAGAATTTGTCTACAAGTGGAATTGCTATTTCTGCAGGGTATACACAATTTTAATTTTGTGAGATAGTGTCAAATTATTCCTCAAATTTTTTTGTATCCATTTGTATTCTCACAAATAGTGGAAAAGATTTCCCATAGCTCCTCCTCCTTCCTAACATTGATGTTATATGACTACCTTTTTCAGTCTAATGATTGTGAAATGGAATCTTATAATTTTAATTTTAACTTTCTGACTTGCAATGAAGTATAGTTATTTCCAATAGATTATTTTTTTGTGTGGCAATAGGCTAGTATAATTTCTGCCTACAGTCTAAATACTAATCTTTTTTTTTAGTTGTATGTATTGAAAATATCTTCTGCCAGTTTGTCTTTTCTCTCTTTATGATATATTTTTATTCATCATTTCCTTATCTTTTTTTTAAAATATATATTTCTGTGTGTTAAGATCTCTTTCCTGTTTCATGGGTCATATTCTCCCTTTGTCTTTCTCATTTAAGCTTTTAATCCATTTGAAAGTTATTTGTTTGGGTGCAATGTAAAGAAGAAATTGATTTCTGTTTTTATTCTTAGCAAAATCTATTAATCATTAATACTTTCCCCAGGCTTCCACTATGCCAATTCTGCCTTATATAAGTTTCCATACTTTTTTTTTGTTTTTGCTCAATTTATTGGGTCATATATTTCAGAATATTACACTACAATAGTAATTATACAATGTATAATGTCATGTTAACTCAATTTCAAGGTAGACATTCTTTTTTTTATTTATTGTGTTACATGTATACATATCTCGCCATTGCCCCCCCTCCCTTCCAGGCATACCCCAACCCTCCAGTGTCTATGTTCATTGGTTATGCTTATATGCATAGATACAAGTTCTTTGATTGATCTCTTATCTACCCCACCTCTCCTTAATCTTCCTGCTATAATTTGACAGTCTGTTTGATGCTTTACTGCCTCTGTATCTATCCTTTTGTTAATTAGTTTACAATGTTCTCTATTATCCACAAATGAGTGAGATCATGTGGTGCTTCTCCTTCATTGACTGGCTTATTTCACTAAGCATAAGGCTCTCCAGTTCCATCCAGTAGCAGTTCTCAACTTGTGGGTCGTGACCCACAGGTTGAAAATTGCTAGCAAGGTCACCTAAGACCATCGGAAAACAGATATTTACATTATGATTCATTAACAGTAGCAAAATTACAGTTATGAAGTAGCAATGAAAATAATTTTAAGATTGGGGGTCATCACAACATGAGGAACTCTATTAAAAGATCACAGCATTAAAAAAGGTTGAGAACCACTGGATTAGAGGGTGATCAGGCTGGCAGGCAGAAGCGGCTAAGAGCAATCAGGAAAGCAGGCAGGGGAGCAGTTGAGAGCCAGCAGTCCTAGATTGTGAGAGAGATATCCGACTGCCCATTTAGGCCTGATCCTACCGGGATCTGGCCTTCACGGACAGTCAGACATCCCTTGAGGGGTCCCAGACTGGTGATGATGTAAGCTGGGCTGAGGGACAACCTTGTCCCCGTGCACGAATTTCTTGCATCGGGCCTCTAGTATATAATAAAATGTATGAAAGAATGATCACTAAAATGTTAATTATGTTTTCATAAGGTGATGAAATTTTAGTGTTTATTTTTCCCCTAATAGTATGCTTTTCTATATTACTTACTTTCTATAATTCACTTTTTAAACCAAAAAGATCTCTTATTGATTTAGTCAGGAAAAATATAATTATAAAGTTACTCTGACTATGTAAAAGTCACTCTTGAGCTTCTCATCATACTGGTGATCTTCTCCTTAAGCACAATTTTTATGTTTTTTCAAATGTTCTCTGAGCCCATCAGTGGAGCATAGCCTTTTATTGTACTAGCATTTTCACTCTAGCATTCCCTATTCCAGGAATTTTTTGATTCCCTTTCTTACCATTTGCTGCAAGAGTTATGACACTTTGTAGTTCACTTAGTGCATGTCATTGTTTTTTCCAAGTTTCCAAAAACCATTGAACAGCAATCAACACCACTTGACTCTCAAGGATCTAACTAGAATGTTAAATTTTGTGTGACAGGTGAGTGAACCTCCTTAGAATTATAGCCTCAATTCTTTATTAACATACTCAACACTTTCACAGCTAGATTATATCATGACTTAACCCTATCTGTTGGTTTGGAGGTTAGATAGGGAAGTTGGAGTAGATCCTGAGGGTTGATAGTAGGAAATTACATAGAACTGAGCTTCCCAATAGCATTGGAGGTAACAAGATTGCTACATAACAGAAGCCAGGTGGCAGTGCTTAACTGCCAGTTAACAAATTGGGCACAATTATTGTAATGAGCAGCAAGGTCAGAGTGGCAGACAGAGAGGGACATGATGTATAGAAGACAATATTTAAAGAGAACACAGAATTCTTAGGGGCAAGATAGCTGGGAAGCCAACAAAAGCATTGCTCAACCTTTACAATAAAAATAAATCAAGAGGAGGAAAAACGGCAGCAGAATAGACAGATGCGTCTGGAGCTTTGTCATTGGGCAGAGGGAGAGAGAGCAGCTGAGAGTCGCACTGGGAGTGTTTGTTGGAAGTTAAGAGTCAGTTATCCTCCAGGAGAAGGTGGGAGACTGCTGGACGGGGCTCTCCTGACCAGGCAGCCCCACTGCCATGGGGTTTTTGTCTGCTGGAGCCACCAGCGCGAACGCAGAGACTGCGCCATCTTGCAGAGGGAGGCGGATGTCTGCGGTGGTCTGAAAGCTGCATCTGAAGCACTCACCAAACAGCCGGGGACCCAGAACACTGCTCTCCAATTGGCTCAGACATGACTCAGAGGAGACCCACATGGCACATGGAAAGGTCAGACTTCGCCTGGGATAAGGTGAGGTCTCCTGTCTCGCACATTGTGGGAACTGGGCTGTGGGAAAGCTGCTTCTGGAGAGGTTCATGGATGTGGGGCAGGGTGTGATCCCTAAGCGTGGAAGTGGACTTTCAGTGCTGATGACAGAGGGAAGCTCTAACAAACAACTCATTTTGATCTGAGGAAGGACAGCCTGGGAGTATTACAGTGTCCTGGCTGCAAAGTCCCCACAAATCGCTTTTGAGAACCACAGAGTAGCAGGATCTGAGCACAGCCTAGAGAGGTCCTGTGCTTAGTCTCAGAGGTCAATTCCGAAACACTGCCACCCAGTGGATGATGCACAAATTGACGCTCGCATAACCACAAAAGAATAAAGAGATTAAAACACAACTCAGCAGTGGAACACAGGGAACTGCAATACCCTCCCGACTGGGAAGCAGGAGTGCCAAGCAGAACAATAGTGGAAGTGAATGACCATTCTATTTTTTAAAATTTTTTCTTTTTCTTTCTTAAAAATTATTTTATTTTATTTTATTTTTTTCATTTTTGCATATTTTAATTAAAAAACTATTTTTTTCTCTCCTCCTCACTTGATTTTACCTTTTTAATTATTACATTTTTGTTTTCAACTAGTATTATTACTACTACTATTTTACCTTTTTGGAAAAAAACAAGTGTCATTTTGTTTTCCCTTTATTTTACTTCGGGATTAGAGTTCTACATTCTATTTTCCATCTTTCCTTTAGCATAATTTTACTCTATCTCAACTCTACCTTTATGCCAACACTTTCTTCCTAACTTTCCCCATTTTGTTTTCTCTTTTTCTTTTCCAACTTTAGATTCTCCCTATTCTTTCTCTTTACTTGGTTAAAATTTCACCCCACTTATATATCTAATTTCAAATCCCCTACTCCAAGTCCATACAAACCTCTCTTTTCTTGTCTTCACTATCCAAAAAGTTGTTTTTCTCTATGTCCTTTTGTTGCTGTTTGCCTGAACGGTGATTATATAGATTTTTTTGTACTTTTTTGGTAAGATTGTTTTAGCTAATTCTACTTGTTTTATTTTGCTTTTTGTTTGCTTTGTTTTGGTTTGTTTTTTACCTCTCTTTTCCCTCGTCTCCCTCAATACCAGTTGTTATTTGTAGTTTGTATTAATCTCCAGGTTCTGGTTGCCAGCATTTATTGGGATTAGTGACTGTTCTATTGGTATTTTCTCCTGACATCTATATTTTGTTCCCCTTTTCTCTCTTATCCTCTTTCTTTTCTCTCTGACTTTTCTCTCTTTCTCTTTTCTTCTTCTTTTCCTTTTTCCTTTTATTTTTTTGTTTTGTTCATTTATGTATTTATTTTTTTCTCCCTCTGCCAACTTGACTTTGGCACTTCTTTCTTTTCTTTTTTCCTCATTTTCCTCTTCTTCTTTCTATACTTACCCCTAATTTGTCTTTCATTGGTGGTCACCTTATTTGTGATTATTAACATCCTGAATATATTTCTGTTCAGTGCTTTTTGTGTGGTACCTGGTTGTGTTGTAGTTTGTGCCTTTGAATCAACCAAGGAGAGAGAATTACATAACCAAACACCCAAAGAAGAAAGACCATGGGCAGAAAAAGAAACAGCCCGCATTAGACAGAAAGGCAGGTATCACCAGAAAAGGAAGTAAACGAAATAGAAGCAGAAATAAGCCTGTCAGAGAAAGAGTTCAGAGAAATGATCATAAGGTGGATGAAAAGAATGGAAGACAAAATTGACAATGTGAGTAAGAGCCAACAGGAAATGAAGAAGACCCAAGAGGAAATGAAGAAGAAGGAAAAAGAAATGCAGAAGAACCTAGAAGAAATGCAGAATAATCAAGAAGAAAATGAAAAATGACACCACTGCTATAAAGAACTCAATAGAAAGTATTAAAAGTAGACTAGAAGAAGCAGAGGACCGCATCAGTGAGCTAGAAGACACGTTAGGAAAAATACCCAAGTACAGCAGCTTCTAGAAAAAAAAATTAAAAAGCAAGAGGAGAGCCTAAGGGAACTTTGGGATAACCCGAAATAAAACAACATCTGCATGATTGGGGTTCCAGAAAGAGTGGAAACTGAGCAAGGATTAGAGAACCTGTTTGAAGAAATAATGACAGAAAATTTCCCCAATATAGAAAAGAAAAAACCCACACAAATCCAGGAAGCTCACAGAGTCCCAAGCAAAATGTACCTCAAAAACCGACATCAAGGCACATTATAATTAAAGTGGCAACCATCAATGACAAAGTAAGAATCTTAAAAGCGACCAGAAAGAAACAGAAAGTTACTTACAAAGGAAACCCCATAAGACTAACTACCGATTACTCAGAAACTCATCAGGCCAGAAGGGAATGGAATAAAATATACAAAGTCATGCAAAGGAAGGGTCTGAATCCAAGAATACTGTATTCTGCAAGGCTTTCAATCAAAATTGAAGGTAAAATCAGAAGTTTCACAGACAAAAAAGGACTAAGGGAATATATCACCACCAAACCAGCAATGAAAGAAATGTTAAAGGGTCTGCTGTAATAAAAAGAAATTAAGCGAAGAAGGAACTCAGGGGTAAGGACTAAAAGTGGCGACAGATGAGTACTTATCAATAATAACTTTAAATGTAAACGGATTAAATGCTCCAATCAAAAGACATAGGGTAACAAATTGGATAAGAAAACATAATTCATATATCTGCTGCTTGCAAGAAACCCACCTCAGGAAAAGAGATGCACACAGATTGAGGGTGAAGGGATGGAAGATGGTATTTCAGGCAAATGGAAATGAAAAAAAAGCTGGGATTGCAATACTTATATATGACAAATTAAATCTCAAATTGAAGGACATAAAAAGAGATAAAGAAGGCCCCTTCTTAATACTAAAGGGAACAATCCAAGAAGAAGAAATAACTCTGGTAAACATATACGCACCCAATATAGGAGCACCTAAATACATAAAAACTCCTGGAAGATATTCAGGGAGAGATTGACAGCAATACAATCATAGTAGGAGACTTTCACCATTGGACAAATCCTCTAAACAAAAAAGCAGCAAAGAAACATCAATCCTAAATGACACACTAGATCAGATGGAATTAATTGACATCTTCAGAACGTTTCACCCCAAAGCCACAGAATATACATTCTTCTCTAGTGCACATAGCTCATTTTCAAAGATAGATCATATGTTTGGTCATAAGAAAAGTCTCTTCAAATTCAAGAAGATAGAAATCATATCAAGCATTTTCTCAGACCACAGTGGCATAAAACTGGAAATCAACTATAATAAAAACAATAGAGGAAATCAAACACATGGAGACTAAACAGCATGCTATCAAACAATGACTGGATAATCAGAGAGATCAAGGAAGAAATAAAAAACATCATGACAACAAATGACAGTGACAACACAACAATACAAAATTTATGGGACACAGTGAAAGCAGTCTTGAGAGGGAAGTTCATAGCCCTACAAGCCAACTGCAAAAAACAGGAAACAATGGTAATAAATTACCTAACCCTACAACTCAAAGAGCTAGAAAGAGAGCAACAAGAAAAGCCCAGTGTAAGCAGAAGGAAGGAAATAATAAAGATTAGAGCAGAGATAAACAACATGGAGAACAAAGAATCAATTCAAAAGATCAACAAAACCAAGAGCTGGTTCCTTGAAAGGATAAACAAGATTGATGGACCTCTAGCCAGGCTCACCAAGAAGCAAAGAGAGAAGACCCAAATTAACAAAATCAGAAATGAAAGAGGAGAAATAACAACAGACCCCGCCAAAATACAAAGGATTGTTAAAAAATATTATGAACAACTCTATTCCAACAAATTGGACAACCTGCAAGAAATAGACATATTCCTATAAAAATATAACGTTCCAAAATTCAATCAGGAAGAATCTAAACATCTCAATAGTCCAATAACTATGGAAGAAATTGAAGCAGTCATGAAAAAGCTTCCAGCAAATAAAAGTCTGGGACCAGATTGCTACACAGGAGAGTTTTACCAAACATTCAAGTAAGAATTAAAACCTATCCTCCTCAGACTATTCAAAAACATTCAAGAAGAAAGAACACTTCCAAACACCTTCTATGAAGCCAGCATCACCCTAATACCAAAACCAGATAAAGTCAACACAATGAAAGAGAATTATAGGCCAATATCTCTCATGAACAAGAATGCCAAAATCCTCAACAAAATTCTAGCAAATCAGAGCCAGCAGTGCATCAGAAAGATCATACACCATTGTCAAGTAGGATTCATCGCAGGAATTCAGGGATGGTACAATATCCACAAATCAATAAACATGATACATCACATAAACAAATTGAGAGATAAAAATCACATAGTCATATCAATTGATGCAGAAAAAACATTGGACGAAATCCAACACTCTTTCTTGGTAAAAACTCTCAGCAAAGTGGGAATAGAAGGATCATACCTCAACATCATAAAAACCATATGTAATAAACCCACAGCTAACATCATACTCAATGGGCAAAAATTAAAACCATTTCTCCTAAGAACAGGAACAAGACAGGGATGCCCACTCTCATCTCCCCTGTTTGACATAGTATTGGAAGTATTAGCCATTGCAATTAGACAAGGAGAAGAAGTAAAAGGCATCCAAAATTGAAAAGAAAAAGTAAATCTGTCCTTATTTGCAGATGACATGATACTGTACATAAACAACCAGAAGGACTCCAATCCAAAACTAATTGACTTAATAAATGAATTCGCCAATGTAGCAGTATACAAAATTAATGCCAAGAAATCTGTGGCATTTGTATACACTAATAGTGAACTTACATAAAGAGATACTCAAAAAGCAATCCCATTTACCATCGCACCAAAAAAATTAAGATACCTAGAATAAACCTAACTAAAGAGGTAAAAGACCTATATGCAGAAAACTACAGGACACTGAAAAAAGTGATAGAGGAAGATGTTAACAGATGGAAGAGCATACCATGCTCATGGATTGGGAGAATCAACATCATTAAAATGTCCATACTACCCAAAGCAATCTACAGATTCAACGCACTACCCATTAAAATACCAACGACATATTTCACAGACCTACAAAGAATTCTTCATAGATTCATCTGGAACAAAAAAAGACCACGAATAGCTACAGCAATTCTGAGAAAGAAGAATAATGTAGGTGGGATCTCAATACCAGATTTCAAGCTATATTACAAAGCAACTGTTCTCAAAACAGCCTGGTAGAGGCACAAGAACAGAGATATAGACCAATGGAATAGGATAGAAAACCCAGATATCCACCCAAACCACTATGCTCAACTAATATTTGACAAAGGAGGCATGAACATACAATGGAGCCAATATAGCCTCTTCAATAAATGGTGTTGGGAATATTGGACAGATACATGCAAAAAATGAAAGTGGACCACCAATTTACATCAAATACAAAAATAAACTCAAAATGGATGCAGGACTTAAACATTAGAAGGGAAACCATACAAATACTAGAGGAATCCACAGGCAGCACAATCTCAGACATATGCCAAAAGAACTTCTTCACTGATACTGCTCCACTGATACTGGATGCTAAAGAAAAAATAAACAAATGGGACTACATCAAAATGAAAAGCTTTTGCACAGCAAAAGAAACCATCAATAAAACAACAAGAAAGACCAGTGTATGGGAGAACATATTTGCAAATGTTATCACTGATAAAGGTTTAATCTCCAACATCTACAGCCAACTTATACAACTTAATAAAAGGAAGATAAACGATCCATTAAAAAATATGGGCAATGGACCTAAATAGAACCTTTTTGAAAGATGACAGAAGGAAGGCCAAGAGACATATGAAAACATGTTAAAGTAACTAATTATTCGAGAGATGCAAATCAAAATGACAATGCGATACCATCTTACACCTGTCAGAATGGCAATCATCAACAAATCAACAAATGACAAGTGTTGGCGAGGATGTGGAGAAAAAGGAACCCTTGTGCACTGTTGGTGGGAATGTAGACTGGTGCAACCACTGTGGAGAACAGTATGGAGTTTCCTCAAAAAACTAAAAATGGAACTCCCATTTGACCCAGCAATCCCACTCTTCGGAATTTATCCTAAGAAATTACAAACACCATTCAGAAAGGATTTATGCACCCCTATGTTCATAGCAGCACAATTTACCATAACTACAATTTGGAAACAGCCTAGGGTGCCCGTCAGCAGATGAGTGGATCAGAAAACTGTGGTACATCTACAGAATAGAATTCTATGCTGCCATTAAAAAGAAGGAATTCTTACCATTTGCAGCAACCTGGATGGAACTGGAGAGCCTTATGCTTAGTGAAACAAGCCAGTCAATGAAGGAGAAGCATCACATGATCTCACTCATTTGTGGATAATAAAGAACATTGTAAACTGATGAACAAAAGGATAGATTCAGAGGCAGTAAAGCATCAAACAGACTGTCAAATTATACCAGGAAGATTAAGGAGAGGTGGGGTAGATAAGAGATCAATTAAAGGACTTGTATTTATGCATATAAGCATAACCAATGAACATAGACACTGGGGGATTGGGGTATGCCTGGGAGGGAGGGGGGGGCAATGGGAAGTTATGTATACATGTTACACAATAAAAAATAAATAAATAAATAATGGATAATGAGGATAGCTATTCCTATCCATTGCCCAGTTTCCAGACCCAATCCAGAATCTGTTGCCTGTAGGAGGAATCGGGTCCCCACCAGGAAAGACCCTTCACCAGCATAGAAAGAATATATGATCATGACTTCCTCAGTATTTTCCCAAAAGGACCTATGGCCATTTACTCAGGGAAATGCACATTGGGAAAAGGGGATTACTCAAGCATTTTGAGGTCTTTTGGATTCAGGGTCCAAGCTGACACTGAAACATGGAGACCTGGAGTCATAGTCTAAATGCAGCTGATGGAAGCCAATTCCAGCATGTCATAATTGCAAGAGTTTTATCAAATGTTGGGGACTCAACAAGAGCTGAGTCACATGTTGTCATCTATTGGGAATGGTTGAAAGCATTTCCTCAAACCTTAAAAGGATGCATTAAATTGAATGTTTGCTGACAGACAGCTCAGGGCATCTTAATCTACATGTTATTGCCTCCTATTGGCCAAACACCTGAATAACCATAGGCTATTCCCCAATTTGACAATGGATTCTGTAGACGAAACCCTACCCTTTGAAGTGTATATCTCCATCTTGCCTTAGGACAATTGTGTTAATAAAAAGCAAGAGGTCCTGAGACAAGGGGAACTTAGTTTCTTTAGCTAGGCTCCTCTGACCCACGATGCCTTTCACAATTATCTTTCATCCCTGGACTTTTACGTAAGCTGCATACAGCCTTTCTCCAAATTGCTGTACCTTTCTTAATGCCAGAACAAGAACTCCGGCACAACCCCAACCCCACCCCTTCACAGCCAAGATAGCAAAATTATATAAAAAATGCATCTGGAGGAAATAGCAGGTATAAAGACATATCAAATTCCCATCAAATTAACTTTCAATTCACCAGTATGGATCCCACAAAAACCAAATGAATACTAGAAGATGACAATGAATAATCAAACTAAATCAAGTAGGATCCCAGTTGTAGTGACTGTAATCAGTGTGGTATCTTTGCTGAGTAGGGCCTCATGTGTATGCTCTTTAGCTATTGAACTTGCCATCCCTTTCAGAAAAAAAAAATAGCATCAGAACAGTTCACATCCACTTGGGACAGACACCAATATATATTTACAGTCTTGCTTCAAATTTAAATTAAGTTTCCCATTAGATGTAATAATATAGTAAAAAAGAACTTGCCTCTCTCAATCTCCCTCTCTCTCTCTCTGTCTCTCTTTCCATATATATAAAAATGCTCAATGCCAATGCCACTAATTGGAGAGGTAAAATTAAAATGAGAATGAGGTATTACCTCACACCTGCCAGAAGGCTACCATCAATAAATCAAAAAACAACAATTGCTGTCTAGAATGTGGAGAAAAGGGAAGCCTAGTGCATTCCTAGGTGGGAATTCAGACTGGTGCAGCTACTATGGAAAACAGTATGGAGTTTTCTGAAAAAATAAAAGTGGAACTGCTATTTGATCCAGTGATCCCAATTCTAGAAATATATACTAAAAATCCTAAAATACAAATCAGAAAGAGTATATGCACTTCTATGTTCACAGCACCATTATTTACAATAGCTAAAATCTGGAAACAACCTAATGTCCATCAGTAGATAAATGAATAAAAGAGCTATGGTGGATAAAAGAGCTATGCAATAAAATACTACGTGGCTGTAAAAAGCAAGGATCTCTTACTCTTTGAGACAGCATGAAGGGACCTGGAGAGTATTATACTAAATGAAATAATCCAGTCAGAGAAAGACAAGTATCCTCATGACCTCACTTACACGTGGAATCTAATCAACAATATAAACTGATGAACAAAATACTAGGTCCAGAGACATGTATATATGGGACAGACTGGCAAATCTCGGAGGGAAGGGTGGTAGGTGGGATGGTAAGAGATTAACTGAATAACTTATATCCATATATGCATAACCTACAAAAACAGACAAGAGCATGGGGAAGGCCTAAGGTGGAGATAGGGGATATCTGTAATAATATAAATAAAAAAATAACAGATGAATGATTGCATCTGAACCTCTCATACTAAAGAAGGGAGCACAATTCTTGGTAGATCTCATGGGTTCTGAATATAGCTCACTTGAAAATAACTGCTTCAAGACATATATTGGATGAAAAAAAGATTACCATTTTGTGAGAGGCCCAGAACAAAAAAGTTCAGACTGTGGTGCAAGAGCCCTCATACCATATGGGATTAGAGGCATCTGTGGTGGGAAAATATGCTATTTGAAGGTTTTGGCATATTCCAATAGAAGAATCATAATGTAGGCACCTAGAACAAGGCCATGACATCTACAGTGGAGAATCATATATTTTTTTCAAAAATAATTCCTGGCAGCTATTGGGCTATAATATGGGCAGAATGCCTAACCGTGGGACAACAAGTGATCATGGGGCCAAGTCTCACCCACCATGATCTGGGCTTTGTCATATTTGCTGTGATAGATAGTCTAATGTTTATGCCCTACTCCCTAGAATAATTGAATTTGTTACCTCACATGACAAAAGTGACTTTGCAAAGGTGATTAAGGTAAGGATTTCAAAATGGCAAGTTTATGTTGGATTATCAATGGTTTCACAAAGATACTTAAAAGTGGAAAAGGGAGACAGAGGAGACTTTATCTATGAAGAGGTCAAAGTGAACCTTCAAACAGCACCATTCCTCGAGGAGACCAGGCAACCGCATGGTAACAAAGTGATTAATTACATCAGTCGCCTCCCACTATGGGTCTAGATCTGCCTCTTTTGCCTTCAAAGCCTCAGTCAGCATCACTATATAAGGGCTTACATAGTGTATGATCCATTGACACAACATCCCACATAATATTTTATCAGGTCAAGAGACTCACTTTTCAAAATATTGTGCACATTACCATGGGATCCACTGTGCCTATCACATACCACATCACTCAGAAACTACTAGCTTGCTACAGCATTTAGAATAGCTTATTGAAGGATCAGCTGAGATGCTAGCTTGGAAAGGAGCAATATTCTCTAGGATACAATATATACTTTAAATCAATAACATATAGTTCTGTGTCTCCACTAGGTAGAATACTTGGTTTCAGGAATCAAGTTAGATTTACCATCATTCCAGGTTGACCCATTTTACTTTCAATTAACAAATATGGATTCTATAGGTTTAAAAGTCCTAGTTCCCAGAGGAAAAATCTTTCCACAAGATATATAGAGTTCTATTAAATTGAAAGCTCTTGCTGCTACACAATATTTCTGTCTCCATGTGACAAAAGATGATCAGAAAGGAGAGGAGTTACCTTGCTGGAAGGGACAACTGACCTTGGTCATCAGGAGGATATTGAAGATTGTATTCACACAGTGGAGGTGGCAGGCATGAATGTGATTGGCTATCAGATAATAAACTTAATATCATAAACATTCTGTGATATTCCCTTGTCCAATTTCATGGTTATTGGGGTCTCAAACGCTGGAGAGCTGCAGGCCTGTGTTATCTTACTAGGTAGGCCGCCTAGACCAGGATAGGTACTGACAATGAGAAAACAGAATGCGTGGTAGAGAAGGGGAATGATGAGTAATGGTTAGTCTCTCAAGACTTGCTATGTCTGTAGGGACTGTAGTTAATTCCACTAATGTTCCTCTTCTTTCAGGAAAAGAGACCAACCAGAATCCAAAAGCATATTTTATGAAACAGATTGTTCTGAGTAGTGAATATATAGTAGATGCCATGTGTGCTGTCCTGGATGGGTACCTGGGAGAATAGTTGCTAGTTTTTCTTTGAATGTTTAGTAAAATTTACTTGTGGAGCCATCTGGTTCAGAACTTTTGTTTTCTGATTACTGCTTCAATTTCACTAGTTGTAATCTGCCTGTGAGATTCTCTGATTATTCTTGATTCAGTTTGGAAGACTGTATGTTTCTAGGAATGTATTCATTTCATTCAGATTGCAAAATTTGTTGGTATATAGTTGTGTATAATATTTTCTTATAATTCTTTGTATTGTTTTGGTGTCAATTGTTACTTCTCTTTGATTTCTGATTTTATTTATTTAGGTCTTTTTATTTTTAATTGATAAGTCTGGTTAAAGGTATGCCAATCTTGTTTATATTTCTGAAGAACAAGCTCTTGGTTTCAATGATATTTTATGTTACTATTTTAAAAAAATATTTTTATTGATTTCAGAGAGGAAGGAAGAGGGAGAGAAAGAGATACAGAGATAGAAACATCAATGATGAGAGAGAATTATTTATCAGCTGTCTCCTGCATGCCCCCTATTGGGGATTGAGCCACTCCCTTCTAGCTTGAAATGTTTCTGTTGAGAAATCAGTTAACAGTCTTATGAGAGATCCCTTAACTAACTGTCTTTCTCTTGATGCTTTTAAGATTCTCTCTTTGTCTTTAACCTGTACCATTTTAATTATGATGTCTTGATGTAGAGCTCTTTGGGTTCATCTTGTTTGGTACTCCTTGTACTTCCTGGACTTTTTGTCTTTTTCTTTCACCAGGTCAGGGAAGTTTTTGATTATCATTTCTTCAAATAGATTCTCAATCCCTTGATCTCTTTCTTCTCCTTGTACCCCTTTGATGAAGATGTTGTTATGCTTCATGTTGTCCTAAAGGTCCTT
This sequence comes from Lasiurus cinereus, assembly GCA_011751065.1. Classification (NCBI taxonomy): domain Eukaryota; kingdom Metazoa; phylum Chordata; class Mammalia; order Chiroptera; family Vespertilionidae; genus Lasiurus; species Lasiurus cinereus. The sequence continues at coordinate 9,416,414 of JAAGEH010000012.1, read as the reverse complement.
TAAACTATCCTCATTTAATATATATATTTTTTATTTTTGCAGCTCTAATTAGGTGTTTGTTTCTCATTTGTGTTCCAAATTGCTGATTTGATCATCTCCTATATCCAACCTATAGTTTATTCCTTCCAGTGTATTCTTTATTTTAGATATTGTGTTCTCCATTTCTGACTGGTCTTTTCTATATGGTTTCTATGTTCTTTTTCATGCTATTGAAAAAGCATCACTTTAATCTCTATATTTGATAAATTGCTTGCCTCCATTTCATTTATTTTTTTATTTTTCCTCTGAAGCTTTCTTCTCTTCCTTCATTTGGGGCATATTTCTTTGTCTCCCATTTTGACTATCTTTTTGTTTTATGTAATAGGTAGATTTGCTCTGACTCCCAGCCTTTGTGTGGCAGTCTTCTGTGGTAAGTGTCCTTTGAGGTCCAGTGGTGCAGTCTCCTTGATCTCCTGAGCTGGGTGTTCCAGGAATGTGCCTTGTGTGGGTTACACGGGCCCTCCTGTTGTGATTGAGTCTCATTGTTATTGGCCCATTCATGTGTCAAATTGTCCTTCATGCTGACTGAGGCACTCAATATCAATCATGGCATCCAGGCTGCTGTGTAGGTGCTGCCCACACAAAGCAGAATTCAGCTCAGCAGTGTTTGGTGCTTGCCAAGATCTCCAATTGTATATGTTGCTTGTGAAGTATATTGGATCTTGTTCTGATGTCGTCTGAAGCTGGCCACTGGTGTGTTGATTCTGGCTCTTTGGGAAGGAACTCTGGTGCAGGCCACAGTCAGATGCTATCTGTGACAAGCCCCTGGCAACTTGTTTGGAGCTACAAGTTTTCCATAGTTTGTGGTCGCCTCTGCTGGGCCTGGGTGCTCCCAGAAGGGACCAAGCTGTGTACCAAGACTGTTTTTTACTAGCACTGGATTCAAGGTCATGTCAGCAAAAATCCCAAGGCATCCCAATATCTTCCTTTGCCTGCCAGCTGCCTGTTAGTTTCAGTCACTGAAAAAGCCTCTGACAGTACTTGAGTTGCCTGAAGTAGTTCACAGTGAGTCATCAGATAGGGGTGAGTAGTGTTCACTCGAATGAAAGAGATTAAAATTCAGTTTCAGGAGATCCAAGATGGCGGCCAGCAGGAGGCTGATGAAGGAGCTTGAAGAAATCCGCAAATGTGGAATGAAAAACTTCTGTAACATCCAGGTTGATGAAGCTAATTTATTGACTTGGCAAGGGCTTATTGTTCCTGACAACCCTCCATATGATAAGGGGGCCTTCAGAATCAAAATCAACTTTTCAGCAGAATATCCATTCAAACCACCAAGATTACATTTAAAACAAAGATCTATCACCCCAACATTGATGAAAAGGGACAGGTCTGTCTACCAGTAATTAGTGCTGAAAACTGGAAGCCAGCAACAAAAACCGACGAAGTAATCCAGTCTCTCATAGCACTAGTGAATGACCCCCAGCCTGAGCACCCCCTTCGGGCTAACCTAGCTGAAGAATACTCTAAGGACCGTTACAAATTCTGTAAGAATGCTGAAGAGTTTACAAAGAAATATGGGGAAAAGCGACCTGTGGACTAAAATCTGCCACGATTGATTCCAGCAAGTGTGAGCAGAGACCCCGAGCAGTGCATTCAGACACCCCGCAAAGCAGGACTCTGTGGAAAATTGACACGGGCCACCATCTGGCGTTTGCTTGTGGCAGTTACTAACTTTCTACAGTTTTCTTAATCAAAAGTGGTCTTAGGTAACCTGTAAAGAAAGGATTAAAAATTTAAGATGTTCTAGTTCTGCTTTCTTTGTTTTAAAAATCACTGCTTCAGTCTACTCTAAAAGGAATGGTGTTTCTTTTCTTGTCCAAATTTATCCAAAATCTTCAATTTACATTTAGACCTTAAGGTTTAAAATAAAAGGTTGTGGTTCCCCTTCCCATGCCCTTTCAACGCCACTCTCTTGCATTCAGTTTCTTTTTCATTCATTCACTTTCCCAGAACCAGGCCCCCTTTTTTTAAGTTTGCTTGCTTAAAAAATTTTTTTTAAAGTATGTTATAAATTGGAATCAGGAGAACTTGAATGAACTCCCACATGCACTGCAACATGGGAGAAGATGGCCGGCTGCTTCAAAGGAAAATAACTATGAAAAGGAGGCCCACCTCTTATGTAAAAATCTTGCCAATGTTACCAGAATAACTCTGATTAAATGGCATCCCTGATTTCTGTGTGTGTGACTGAACACTAGCCTGGCCTGCCTGCTGGGAGGACCCTGCAATATCAGGTCTGTGGCCACCCAGGGAGGGCCTGCCAGCCAGAGGACTGCACTTGTGTGAGGAATTTCTCATCAGAGAGGCTCCTGAGATCAAAGGTTTACGCTCCTCCCTGCAGCCATTTTAGATGTGCTGGCCGCCACAGACAAGCTAAAGCCAGAATGTCCATATGAAATTCCATGCTCAGTAGTCAGCAAACTCCATCCAAATGTGCCACGGAGCCCCATCTCCACCTCCTCAGTGCAGCAGCTCCACCTCAGCCCTCCTTCAGCACAATTTGACCCTTTGCAGGGTTGGAATTGGCAGGACTCATCTAGAGCCAGAACCAGTCTGGGGTCACTGATGCCCAGCTGGCCTTTTCCTTTGAAGCAGCCGGCCAGGCCAGCCCAGGAACAAGACGGCCTTCCTTTCTTCTGGACTCACAGCCTGTGCAGAGTCAAGCTTCACTTGAAGCTCACTGAGTAATATCCTCTATATGTGTTTTATATTGTTTCGACTGCCTTTTTTTGTAGAAATAAAACTTGACCTTAGAATTTATCCTGATGAACTTGTAAGGATTTGAATGTTAATGTCTTTTTCAAAGCAAGTGGGACTGTCCCTGAAATAGTAGAGAAAACATGTCACTGACACCCAGAGGAAGCTGATGGTCCAAATGCCATGCGTCACCAATTCTGCTTCAGCCACTGGCAGCTTCCCTTCCTGGCTCTCTGGGGTATTAGATTCTGTGGAGGAATGACTTAAAGAAGTTTTGCTCAATTTAGTTTTAAAACTTGAGATCCTTCCAGGGCTATGACCTCTAAGACAGCTTGGTTTTACTGCACAGAACCGGGAGTGATGTACAGGTTAATGTCATTTAGATGTCTAAGCGCGTGGTCCCTGCAGTGTGTCACTGATTCAGCTGCTTTAGTCCAAGATATTCAAGGGGCAGGCTCTGGAGACTCCTGCCTGTTTAGGAGAGCTGGGCGAGCATTTGCACATCTGTCTCTTGGCAGAAAGGTATTGATGGACTTTATTTCACTGACATAGATTTGTAATAAAATGCCAAATTCTGTCAGAAGCTATCCAAGTAAGCCACCATCGTTGCTTCTCTGAATCCAAAATTATTGCCATTCTTGGAAACCATCCCGTTGCTTCGTGTTTCTACCAGCATAGTTCTGCCTGCCTGTCATCCTTCACTTCTCTGTTCACCACAGGAAGTACCTTTTGTCAGTGCCAGCAGCACCTCAGGGGACTTTTAGTCCTGGCATTGCACCCCATGGTTTGTCTAGTCAGGAGGCCTGGCCCTGGAAAAGTGAGGCCATGAGTGGTCCTTTCCTCACACCTAGGTGGCTTGCTCTATCCAGCCTGCAGCAGTTACGGGTGGTAGCTGAGCCCTCAGAGCAGGCTTTTGAGCACGCTGGTGCCCTGGCAGCTCTGAAATCAAACAAGCTGGGTTCTCTTGGGGAGGGGAGAGCTGTCACCCACTGACACAAGTCCACTCAGGAATTCACACCCACCTGAACTGAACCGAAGTGGGCCAGGTCCTCCCCCTCCTCCCTGCCCCTGCCCACTATGGCAGAGAATAGGCTTTCTAAAGATGCTTCAATCCCATTCTGCTGCCCTTAATAAAAATGTTCAACAACAACAACAACAACAACAACAACAACAACAACAAGAAAATTCAGTTTCAGTTCTGGTCTAAAGCCATTCAGCAAATGTTTAGCTGCCACCTGCTGGGTGCTCTCACACTTTTCTGTTGGAGTGGGGTCTCAGGGAGTCATCAGAGTGAGGGCAGCAAAGTTTTTCAGGCCCAAACAGACCAATATTTGGTGATGTAAAGGCAGGGCTCTGCTCCAGTTTGGCTTGCAAGGGAATAATGGTTCCTGTCCTTGAGCTGCTCTACTCAGTCTGTCTCATATTCTGTGGAGAGCCCAAGCTCAGCAGAGTGGAGCTTCTAAGAGTTGGGAGGATGAGGCTAGTGAATCTCCCATGATGGGGAGGTGTTGGTCAGGCTTCTGAGTAAGTGGGGGTTGTGCTCCTCACCAAAGACCCACACAACTCAGTCTGACCCTGATTTTGCCCAGCCTTCAGCAGGGTGGAGCCACCAAAAATTGGGTAAGTGGGTCTGCTAGGAGCCCAGAGGGTGGGGCTAGCAGATCACCCGTGAAGGAGGTTCACAGGAAAGTGGAGGAAAAGGCTCCTTCTCCAATGCCACACAACTCAGCCATTGAAACTCCTTTAATCTGCCCAAACCTCTACACCTCGTCTAAGACAGTGGACTCCTCAGCAAAGCATAAGTTCTGTAGGATGGGGCTATTGCTTTCCCCCGGCTAATGGCCTATGTGCTCCACCCAAGAAAGATGACATCTGTTCACACAACTCTAATCTACTCTGCCCTCCCTCTGCTGGAACCCAGGGTGAGTGAAAAAATTTTGTGTGTTGGCCCTTTAAGAGATTGCCTGTGTCTTTAGTGGACTCCTGTCTCTCCCTGGTCGACAGAAACTCTGCTGATTTTTACAGCCTAATGTTACATGGATGCTTCTTTCTGGTTTTTGGTGCTCTGAACTGGAGAGCCCAGCTTGGGTTTGAGATCCCACACTTCTCAGAGGAACCCCTCCACAGCTGAGATATTCCTCTATAACCTTGGCTGCCCGTGGGAGCAGGGCCAGCCTCTTTCTCATCTCCACTCTTCCTACAAGTCTAGATATGGCTTTCTCTGTAAATCCTTGGTTATAAGAATTCTCTCCAGGCCTTCACCAGGTAACTAAGTTGGTTAAAGTGTTGTCCTGATATGCTAAGGTTGTGGGTTCAATCCTTGTTAAGGTATATATAGAAGTCAAACAATGAATGCATAAATAAGTGGAACAACAAATTGATGTTTTTCTTTCTTTCTCCCCCTTTCTCTCTCTCCCTTAAAAAAAAAAAAGAAAAGAAAAAGAAAAGAAGAGAAAAGAAAAGAGATTTCTTTTTAGCTATTCTTCAATTGGTTATTCAGGATGATTGGTCTATAATTTTAGTTGTAATTCCAGTTTGGTCCTGGGAAGAGGTGAGTTACCTTCCACCTATTTCACCACTATCTTGGATCCCCCTTTTTAATTACACCTCTCCCCACTCCCTACTTTCTGATTCTAAACAAATAGCCTCATCTGACAGGCTATACTTAGGTAATCATAGCACAGTGTAATTATTGGTTGTGTTTATCAGATACTTGCCAGTATTTTAGATGTACTCTTTATTGTGTTTGATCTTTAAAAGTGAGTGAATATGGAAACTTCTTTGTTGTTGTTACCTTTCTCCTAGGCATATGGTATTTATGCCTTTAAAACCTTTTTTGTCTTAATTTCAGGACATTTCACTGATGATTTATCTCAATACAACTACAAACTTGCCACTAAGGGATTGCCTGTATACAAAACATTATTAGAAGAATGATTACAACAAGAAAACAATAACAAAGAACCACTTTAGAAAAAGCCACATCATTAGCTATTCCAAGAAGAAATTATATTCTTGCCCTCAGAGAGAATTCATCAAAGTCACCATGAATGAAATTTTTTCTCTTTCGGTTTTAGTAATTGGCTATTCCTGGAAAAATAGCATGCAGTTATTTGGTACAAAACAAACAAACAAATAAATAAATAAATAAAAAATAAATAAAAATATTTTCTCCTAGAAAGAAGAGTTTGTGTTTTCTCTAGTGGAGATATGGGACTGAGAAATCAAATATGCTTCTGCTCACACAACATAGAGACCATCACCATAAACACAAACTATTAAATATTTTTCATATTATTTGGTTAAAATATAGTCATTGTCTCATTTCTCTTCTTAAGCACTGGTCTCAGCCAGACTTCAAAGTACATGTTGAAGCAAAAAATAGTAAGAAAAACCATACATGAAGGAGTTTTCTCATTTATTTCTTCCCTTCTGTCCATTTTCTTTGTTTGCTGTGACAGAGCTTGTGCTGGGCTGGCACTGAGCCCACTTTTATATCTGCAATAGGTGAGAACCAGTTGACTGGACCTCCAGCTCTGGCTTCTTTCTAACCTGTATTCCAGACTGTCTTCTCCACAAAATTGCCAATCTGATATCCCCCCCTTTAAATTGGTTCTTTTTATATTGTCTAGATTTTTTTAGAGGTAATGGTGTGCAATGAATAGAATGGAAATGAGGCTAAAGTGGGTTTGAATACAAACTCTACATGTACTGTTTGATTTGGGGCAAATGATTTTTTCTTCCCGAGGCTCTGTTTTCTCCTTGGTAAAATGTCAACAGAGATTCCTAGAATGTAGGATTGCAGACATCTGAAGAGGTCACACTTCTAAGTGCCTAGTCCGATGATTGGGACAACCCAGGTGCTAAATAACCATGCATTTCCTCTTCCCCCTTTCTGTCATGATAGTGTCACTGTCTACAATACCAGCTTGAATATGTTGTATCAATTTTCTTCCTTCCCTCTCCCTTATCCTTAATTAAAGCCAATCATCAATTTATGGGATATTAGAATTGAGAAGGACCTTAAAAATCATAGTAATCTGAGTTATTGATCAAACATGGAGACATAAATCACTGATTTTTCTAGCAATTTGACTCCTGTGTAACTTCAATAACAGCAATTATTTAGTGATGAAATTTGTGCTTGACAATTGGCAATCATATGAGCAAAAATGAATCAACCAACTATAGTCAGTTCAATGATGATGTGCAAACATAGCTTCAACCTTATCAGTAAAACTCTATTATCTTAAATGCTCTTTATAATGCAGAAAATTTTTTTTCTGGTATAATTTTCTCTGTTCCTTCTCTCTTTGCCAATCACTAACATGGGGAGAGAAATCTGTCCCAGATGAAATTGGAGAAGAAAAGGATCATAGAAACAAAACAAAGAATAAAATAATTCCAAAGTAAATAATATCAATAAAAAACTCTAAATATTCGATAGTGAATAAATGACAACGTTACACATAGCCATGAAATATAAACTACTTTCACCTCATATTATATATGCCAGAGCATGTGTTCATTTGTGTTCTAAGTGATTTATAGTAGAAAACCCTAAAGGAATCACTCTACTAAGCAAAATAAGAATTAGATATATACATGTAACTGTTCTTATGATACTATTCTTCCTTTTATATTTCATGCTTGAATACTTGCGCACAACCTAACCTCCTATTTGATACTTTAGTTTTGTTCTCCCTCCTGTGTTTCACATACAAGAAAATAAATTCTATATAGTTAATAAATTTTACATGTGTTAGGCTGTAAATAATTACTTTTTATAAAAGTTTATTTTTCTTTAATCTCCATATAATCCAGAGTTCTCCTGATAATAAAACTTGAACCAGATAAGAAAAAAGACAGGCTCTAGATCTAGTGAGATCCTTTTTTTGAAATTTAATATTTTTGAGGGAAACATGGAAAGTTTCAGAAAGAGCTGATCTTCAAACTTTATCTATTGCTCCCCATTCCAGTGCACTTACCACATTCAATAAGGAATGCAAGTAGAAAAATGGCCAATCACCCTCTAAGATTCTATTAGGTTACCTTTGAAATGCGAAGACATACTGTTCACAAAAGAAGAGAGTGGCTACCAGGACTCCAAAGCTATAAAACTTCATCCCAACAGTTCTTTGCAGAAAAACAAATTTTTCTGAAGAAAAGGGCCTGTTAACTGGTTACATAAGAGCCTTCTTTACACACTGGTTAAACTGTAATGCTATTTCCTCCCATGTCTGTAATCAATCAACTTAGCTTGCATTTCTACTCTCAAAAAGGAAGTATAATGAGAGTTGTTGTTGTTAGTTGAGACTATCTAGAAAATATTTAACTTCTCAGGGAAGATGAGGCCAAGAATAAATGGGTATTAATGTAGCAGGAACATGTTGGGCTGATTGGAGAGCCATAGCCATACAGTATTGACTAATGGATCATAAGCCAGGTGGAGGGAGGTCTCCAATGGAGTACTAAAAAAGTCTTCCCTTGCCTCTGCTTTTTCAACACTGTTAACTTAGAAAAAGGCATAGAAGGTGAGTTTCTCAAATTTGTGGCTAATAAAAAAAATAAGGGGAGATTATATGGAGGATTACAGAAACTTCATTCAGAAAGATTTTTTAGTGTCCATATGAAATGATGGGCTCACCCCTAAGAGGATACAGATACTACGTTGTGGGAAACTCTTTGGAGTAGCAACTAAATTAGATTGCTTTGAATCATGTTTATTTAGGGAAGACCATCTTATCTAACAGTGTTAATTAAGGTACATGCAGTGTAATCTCTGAAAAAATTCCCCTTTTTCATAATGCAAATACCTTAAGATTTGATTGCCAAAGAATCCACTTCAAAGATGACTATCTCAAATAGGCAAATGATTCTCACCAGATACAGAATTATGTAAAGACTTAGGCCACCTACTGAGTCTCCCTTGTTCTAGAAATCTTGGTTGATTTCAATAGCTGACCATTTGGGCTACTTGTTTTCTTTTTTAAATCATTCCCTTATATTTTAAATTTACCAAGAAAGAGTGGGCCTGAGAGTTCTGGTTAAGATGGTGGAATAGATAAGTGCTGTGCTCATCTCCTTCCCTGACCACATCAAAATTATAACTGAACTAGAGGCCTGGTGCATAAAATTCATGCATGGATGGGGTCCCTTGGCCTGGTCAGTGATTGGGACCAATCGGGGTATCTTGCCCAGTCCTGATCTGGGACAGCTGGCCAGGGGGAGGGACCATGGGAGGTTGGCCCACCGTGGGAGGTCAGCTTTGAGAGTGCACTGACCACAGGGGGCAGCTCCTGCGTTGAGCATCTGCCCCCTGGTGGTCAGTGCATGTCACAGCTACCGGTAGATCTTCTGGTTGACCAGTTCTAAAGATCGCTTAGGCTGTTATTTATATAGATTCTAGAACAATCTATAGAATTATAAAATGATCTGAAGAATAGCTGGACAGAAGTACTAAAACTAAAATATATAAAGAAAAAGCCATGTTGAAACTGGTAGGAGGGATGGAGAGGCAAAATGGGCTGTCCCTGCACCTACTTGTGATGGTTGAGAATCAGGAGTGATATATCACCTGCACAGGTCTCCCCTCAGGAGGAAGGGGTCTAGCCTCACAGAGGCTCCTGAACCCAGAGCACCTGGACATCAAAAGGAACCCGCACAACATCTGGCTATGAAAATCTGTGGAGATTCTATCCATCCTAGTGAGAAGGAAGGTGGCTGGAAACCCAGGTGTTCTTTAAAAAAGCCTGCGTGCAGATTTACTGGCTCACAGGCACTTGCACTGGGCTCTGGCAAAGGAACAATGGCTTTTGGGGGTGGGGGGTGAGGGGAGGAGGAGAGAAGAGTGACAGAGACATGCATGATGAGAGAAACTGAGTTGTATGGATTCAGGGCCAGTTTGGAAAGCCAGCTTCCATTGTCTCTCCTTCCACAAACCTCACAGATGGTATCACCTGTATTGAGCTCTCCTTCCACATGACAAAATCTGTATTTGCATTAGCCTGGTAAACACCACTTGCCTCTTTCAGATCACTACCTGAAATCCTACTTATCCAAGTTGTTCACCACTAGAAGCTCTTTAATCAGGCCTCTCTTCTTACTGTAGTCTTTCTTAAAAATTATCAAAGGTCCTCAGTCCCTGGGCAGGTGGCAACTGGCCTTGGTATTCCCTGTGCCTTTGTTGAGTGGCCCCTGACTTTGTACTGACACCAAATCTGAATATACATTAACAAGGTGAATACCACTTCTTGAGATTCTGCCTCACCCAACTCCCATATCGTGCAATATTCATTCACCAGCTGACACTTATGGATAGACTGAAAGCAGCAGCAGGCTATGAGGTGCCCTCTGTTTTCTGTTGAGTGGTCTCAGACCTGGTACTGGAAGAAGCTGGCCTCTGTTAACAGAATGGCCTCTCCCACATGTCTCTAGGCTCAGTATAGGCAGCTACCAACAGTGATGGCTTTGTAGCTTCTAACAGGTAGCACTGGACTTGTCAAAGAGCTGACCTTGGCCAGTACTGGAGCCTCTCCCAAGAGGTCCCAGAACCAACACACCCAGTGTCCCATTTCAGACCACAACAGAGCACTACCTAATTAGCTCCAAAAGCAGCATTCACAAAGGGTGGTCTTGGCAGACTCCAGAGCCAACTGGAGCAAATTCAACTTCATGGGGTCAGCTGCTACACAACTAACTTGTATGCTGTGATTGTGGTCAATCCTCATAGCCAGTTAGCCTGAGGGTCAACCCTACCCACTAATGTGCCAACAGCAATCAAGGCTCAATTACTACAGCAAGTATTGGAAGCTGCCCATTGCCCTCACTAGCAGAGAGGTGTGGACAAGGAACCCAGAAGTCTGGTCAACCTTGAAGCTCTGAAAGGTCAGAGCCAACTATTTACTGTTTAGTTGAGACAATGATAGCTAAAGCAACTTCTACCTTTTAGTTTTATATAAATTCTTGCTGATTGGCTATTATTGGAATTGCCAGCCTAAAGACTATGGGTGTATCTCATAGTCTATTTAAAACAATTTTTTTTTGAAATTAAATCTTTATTATTCAGATTATTACATTTGTTTCTCTTTTTTCCCCTCCATAGCTCCCCTCCACCCAGCTCCCACCCTTCCTTCTACCCTTACCTCCCTCCCATTGACCTCATCCATAGGTGTATGATTTTTGTCCAGTCTCTCCCTGTACACCCCTCACCCTTTTCCCCCTGAAAATTATCAGTCCACTCCCTTTCTGTGCTCCTGATTCTATTATATTCACCAGTTTATTCTGTTGATCAAATTTTTAATTCACTTAATTTTTAGATTCACTTGTTGATAGATATGTATTTTGTTGTTCATAATTTTTTATCTTTACCTTTTTCTTCTTCCTCTTCTTAAAGAGTACCTTTCAGCATTTCATATAATACTGGTTTGGAGTTGATGAACTCCTTTAGCTTTTTCTTATCTGTAAAGCTCTTTATCTGCCCTTCAATTCTGAATGTTAGCTTTGCTGGATAGATTATCCTTGGTTGTAGGTTCTTGCTGTTCATCACGTTGAATATTTCTTGCCACTCCCGTCTGGCCTGCATCGTTTCTGTTGAGAAATCAGCTGACAATCGTATGGGTGCTCCCTTGTAGGTAATGAACTGTAGGTAATGAACTGTTTTTATCTTGCTGCTTTTAATATTTTCTCTTTGTCTTTTGCTCTTGGTATTTCAATTATGATGTGTCTTGGTGTGGTCCTCTTTGGATTCCTTTTATATGGGGTTCTGTGTGCTTCCTGGACTTGTAAGTCTATTTCTTTTACCAGAGGTAGAAAGTTTGCAGTCATTATTTCTTTAAATAGGTTTTTAGAATCTTGCTCTCTCTCTTCTTCTGGCACTCCCACAATTTCTGATGTTGGTACACTTGAAGCTGTCGCAGAGGCTCCTTACGTTATCTTCACATTTTTGGATTCTTTTCTCTTGCTTTTCCAGTTGAGTGTTTTCTGCTTCTTTATATTTCAAATTTTTGACTTGATTCTTGCCTTTCTCTAGTCTGCTGTTAGGACTCTGTATAATATTTTTTATTTCAGTCAGTGTATGTTTAATTTCTAGTTGGTCCTTTTTCATCTCTAGTTGGATCTTTTCCATCTCTAGTTGGTTCTTTTTCATCTCCTATTGGCTCTCGCTAAGTTTATCCAACTTTTCTAGGATATTCCTGAAAAACCTTCTTAGCATTGTTTTGAACTCTATATCCAGTCATTTGTTTTCCTCCATTTCTTTTGTTTGTGATCCCTTCCTTTGTCTTGGCATTTTCACTATGCCGGGAGAACTTCTGTGTTGGATTCAGCCTGATGATACAAAACTGCAGAAGCCTGTCTGTTGAGCTTGGGATGGGTGGAGTCTCAGGGCTTATGGAACCCTTGCCTTCCAGTTGGCCCCACCTTCCACGCCTCCTGAATCTCACGTGACTGGGTAATCACTGGAATGGTCCCTTTGCGCATGCGCGCTCTCGCAGAGCCTCTAGGCTGCTGCCCCTCAGGCTCCCCTGCGCTCCAGGACCATATGAGTCTGGGTCCCTAGGGTTTTGCCTGAAACTGGGGTTTAGTGGAGTTAGAAGTGGCACAGTTGGGAGGGTCTGTCTCCCGCCCACTTGTGAAAGCCAGCGGCACAATCAGCAGTAGGTCCTCTGAGAGCAGCGCCGTACATGCCACCAGACTTCTGATCTTTTGCCACTCCCCTAAATTTCCATGCACTTCTCCCTTGTCACAGTCCAAACTCCCCCTGTATGAGTTTTGGCTGGATCTGGGGTTTAGTGTCGTAGGATAAGGGGTTCAATGCCTTTGAGAGTCTCTGTCTCCCTCCCACCAAAGAAAGCCAGCCAGGTTCTCCGGCATCCACTCTCTCCACGTGCACGTCTCTGTACCTCAGCTTTTTGCAGCTCCTCTGGGTCTCTGTGAGCCCCTGTTTTTCCTTCTAGTTGTAGAATTTCCACTCAGCCAACTTTCCTGTGGTTCTGGATGCTGTCCGTTCTGTCTTTTAGTTGTAGTTTTGAAATTGTTGTGTGAGGCAGCAGTGTAGGTGTTTACCTATTCCGCCATCTTGGATTCTCTCTACTGAGAGTCTTAATAAAAGAGATAGCAAAGCTGGATCGGGGTGAAGTCCTTCCCTTTGATTTGGGCTCCTGCCTGGCCTCCAATATTCCCAAATTTATACTTTCTTGTCTAGTCTCCTTCATTTTTATGTGGCCTCCTTCAGAGCTCAAACACTGAACCTAAACCCTGAACCACACGGGGCATAGAGGAGACATTTGCAACTGGCAGTACAACATGGGGCACTGGCAAGGAAGGCACACACAACCCACACAAGGACACTTATAAAGGACCCTGCTTAGATGATCAGGGAGACTGTTCCAATGAGACACACAGGTTACCTACTACTTAAGGCCATCTTGACAAAATTGGAAGATGTAGCAGATCTGTCTAATACATAGCAGCAAACACAGAGGAGATAAAAAAATGTCCTAAATGAAAGAATAGGAAAAAACTCCAGAAAAAGTACTAAATAAAATGAAGGCAAGAAATCTACCTGATAGAGTTCAAAATACTGGTTGTAAGAATGCTCAAGGAACTTAGTGAGAAATTTAACAAAAAGATAATAAGCATAAAAAAGACATAAAAACCATAAAAAGAACTAGTCATAAATGAAAATATAGTAACTGGAATGAAGAATAGACTAGAAGGAATCAATAGCAGAGCAGATGAAGCAGAGGATAAAATCAGCACTTTAAAAGACCAATTAATAGACACATCCATTTGGAACAACAAAAAGAAAAAAATAATTAAAAAAATGAGGAGACTTCAAAGGACCTCTGGGATATTATCAAGTACTAGTGGACCTATGCACGAAAATTCATGCAAGAGTAGGCCTTCCTTTCCCCAGCTGTCAGCACTGGCTTTCCTCTGACACCAGGACCTGAGCTTTCCTCCTCCAGCTACAGAAAGGCACCCGGGACACAGGCTGCTTTCCTCTGGCTGCTGTCAGGCACCTGGGACCCAGGCTTCACTTTGGCCCCAGCTTCTCATCTGGAAGGGAATGTCTGGTCTAATTAGCATATTATTATAGATAATAACACTAGAGGCCAGGTGCACAGATTCATGGTGGGATCCCTTGGCCTTGCCTGCACTTTCTGGAAATCCAGGTCTTCTCAGGGGATATTGGACTGCTGGTTTGGGCCTGATCTCCACAGGCCAGATCACGGGACCCCACCTGTGCATGAATCCATGCACCAGGACTCTAGTATGCATATAAGATCTTTGATTAATCTCTTCTCCCCTACCCTTTCCCCTGTCCTCTGAGATTCATCAATTTGTTCCATTTTTCCATGCCTGCACATTGAGCATCTGCCCCCTGGTGGTCATTGAGAATTATAGCTACCAGCTGATTGGCTGGTTGACTAGTCACTTAGGCTTTTACATATGTAGATATGCATCATAGGGGGCACCAGAAGGAGAAGAATGAGAGCAAAGAATTGAGAACATATTTGAAGAAATGATTGAAAACTTCTCTAGTTGGAGAAGAGAATGGACATACAAGGCCAGGAAATGCAGAGAGTCCCAAACAAGATGACTCAAAGAGGCCCACACTGCCTTATCTGGTTTGGGTCAGTAGATAGAGCGTTGGCCTGTGGACTGAAGGGTCCTAGGTTCAATTCCAGTCAAGTGCACATACCTGGGTTGTGGGCTTGATCCCCAGTAGGGAGTATGCAAGAGTCAACTGATAAATGATTCTCTCTCATCATTGATGTCTCTATCTCTCTTTCCCTCTCCCTTCCTCTCTGAAATCAATAAAAATATATTAAAAAATAAAATAAAACTCCACACTGTTTGCAATTTTAAAAAGTCTTAAAAAAAGAAACCCACACCAAAATATATCATAAGTAAAATGACAAAGTTTAAAGACAAAAACAGAATCTTAAAAGTAGCAAGAGAAAAGCAGTTAGTTACCTAAACTGCATATCCCATCAGACTGTCAGCTGATTTCTCAACAGAAACTTTGCAGGTCAGAAGAAATTGGCACAAAATACTCAAAATGATGAAAAGCAAAGGCCTATAACCAAGATTATTTTACCCAGAAAAGCTATCATTTAGAATTAAATAACACAAAAAGAGCTTCCCAGACAAGAAAAAGCTGGAGTCCATCACCACCAAACCAGGATTATAAGAAATGGTAAGGGGACTTTTTTAAGATGAAAAAAGGAAAAACCATTAAAAATATGAACAATAAAGTGGCAATAACTATGTATCAGTTGATAATCATTTTTTATTTTTTTAATTTAATGCATCTTTATTGTTCATATTAAAATTGTTCCTCTTTTTACCCCTTCATAGGTCCCCTCCACCACATTACCACCCCACTCTCTGTCTTTACCTCCCTCTCCACTGTCCTCATCCATAGGTGTACGATTTTTGTCCAGTCTCTTCCACACCCTTCACACCCCTTTTCCCCTGAGAATTGTCAGTCCACTCCCTTTCTATGCCCCTTTCTATTATATTCACCAGTTTATTCTGTTCATCAGATTTTTAATTCATTTGATTTTTTAGATTCAATTGTTGATAGATAAGTATTTATTGTTCATAATTTTTATCTTTACCT
This sequence comes from Lasiurus cinereus, assembly GCA_011751065.1. Lineage (NCBI taxonomy): Eukaryota > Metazoa > Chordata > Mammalia > Chiroptera > Vespertilionidae > Lasiurus > Lasiurus cinereus. Next base: position 9,401,044 of record JAAGEH010000012.1, on the reverse strand, counting down.
TTTCCTTCTTTTTCTTCTTTTTTTAAAATTAAATCTTTATTATTCATATTATTACATGTTTTTCTTTTTTCCCTCCATAGCACCCCCCCACCCAGCTCCCACCCTCCCTCTGCCCTTAGTTCCCTCCCATTGATCTCATCCATAGGTGTATGACTTTTGTCCAGTCTCTCCCTGTACACCCCTCACCCCTTCCCCCCTGAGAATTATCAGTCCACTCCCTTTCTGTGCTCCTAATTCTATTATATTCACCATATTATTCTGTTGATCAAATTTTTAATTCACTTAATTTTTAGATTCACTTGTTGATAGATATGTATTTGTTGTTCATAATTTTTTGGCTTTTACTTTTTTCTTCTTCCTCTTCTAAAAGAATACCTTTCAGCATTTCATATAATACTGGTTTGGAGTTGATGAACTCCTTTAGCTTTTTCTTCTCTGTGAAGCTCTTTATCTGCCCTTCAATTCTGAATGTTAGCTTTGCTGGATAGATTATTCTTAGTTGTAGGTTCTTGCTATTCATCACGTTGAATATTTCTTGCCACTCCCATCAGGCCTGCATCGTTTCTGTTGAGAAATCAGCTGACAGTCGTATGGGTGCTGCCTTGTAGATAATTAACTGTTTTTCTCTTGCTGCTTTTAATATTCTCTCTTTCTCTTTTGCTCTTGGTATTTTAATTATGATGTGTCTTGGTGTGGTCCTCTTTGGATTCCTTTTATATGGGGTTCTGTGTGCTTCCTGGACTTGTAAGTCTATTTCTTTCACCAGGTGTGGGAAGTTTTCAGTCATTATTTCTTTAAATAGGTTTTCAGTATCTTGCTCTCTCTCTTCTTCTGGCACCCCCACAATTCTGATGTTGGTACGCTTAAAGCTGTCTCAGAGTCTACTTACATTATGTTCACATTTTTGGATTCTTTTCTCTTCTTGCTTTTCCAGTTGAATGTTGTCTGCTTCTTTATATTTCAAATTTTTGACTTGATTCTTGCCTTTCTCCAGTCTGCTGTTAGGACTCTGTATAATATTTTTTATTTCAGTCAGTGTATGTTTAATTTCTATTTGGTCCTTTATCATCTCTGGTATGTCCTTTTTCATCTCCTCTTGGGTCTCACTAAATTTATCCATCTTTTCTAGCATTATCTTGAAAAACCTTACAAGCGTGGTTTTGAACTCTATATCCAGTCGTTTTTTTCCCTCCGTTTCTTTTGTTTGTACTCCCTTCCCTTGTCTGGGCATTTTCACTATGCCGGGAAACTTGTGTTGAATTCAGCCTTATGATACCAGACGCAAAGCCGCAGAAGCCTCTGTTGAGCTTGGGATGGGTGGAGTCTCAGGGCTTAAGGGACTGCTTTGCCTTCCAGGCGGCCCCGCCCTCCACGGCCCCTGAGTCTCACGTGACTGGGTAATGGCTGGAGCCGTCCTTGTGCGCGCACCCGCAGTGCCTCTAACCGCTGCCTTTCCAGCTCCCCTGTGCACCAGGACCACACGAGTCTAGGTTCCCAGGGTTTCGCCCGAAACAGGGGCCCAGTGGACTCAGAAGTGGCACAGTTGGGAGGGTCTATCTCCCGCCCTCTCGAGAAAGCCAGCGGCACAATCAGCAATCTGTCCTCCACGCAGCACTGTGCGTGTGCGAGACCGGACCTGATCTTCTGCGACTCCCCTAAATTTCCGTGCACCTCTCCCTTTTCACAGTCCAAATTCCCCCTTATGAATTTCGGCTGGATCTAGGGTTTAGTGTCATAGGATAAGGGGTTCAATGACGTTGGGAGTCTCCGTTTCCCTCCCGCCAGAGAAAGCCAGCCAGGTACTCCGGCACCCGCTCTCTCAGCGCGCGCGTCTTCGTCTCCCTACCTCAGCTTTTTGCAGCTCCTCTGGGTTTCTGTGAGCCCCTCTTTTTCCTTCTAGCTGTAGAACTTACACTCGGCCAGCTTTCCTGTGGTTCTGGATGATGTCTGTTCTGTCTTTTAGTTGTAGTTTTGAAATTGTTGTGCGAAGCAGCATTGTAGGTGTTTACCTATGCCGCCATCTTGGATTCCTCTCTTCCTCTTTTTCTTAAGGAATTTCATATAATACTGGTTTGGTGTTGATAAACTCCTTTAGCTTTTTTTTTTTTTAATCTGTGAAACTCTTTATCTGATCTTCAATTCTGAATGATAGCTATGCTGGGTAGAGTAATCTTGGTTGTAGGTTCTTGTTATTCATCATCACTTTGAATATTTCTTGCCACTTGCATCTGGCCTGCATAGTTTCTGTTGAGAAATCAGCTGACAATGGTATGGGTGCTTCCTTTTAGGTAATTAACTGTTTTTCTTTTGCTGCTTTTAATATTCTCTCTTTGTCTTTTGCTCTAGGCATTTTAATTATGATGTATCTTGGTGTGGTCCTCTTTGGATTCCCTTTGTTTGGGGTTCTGTGCACTTCCTGGACTTGTTTTTTTTAATTAAATCTTTATTATTCAGATTATTACATTTGTTTCTCTTTTTTTTTCTCCATAGCTCCCCTCCACCTGGCTCCCATCCCTCCCTCTACCCTTACCTCCCTCCAGTTGACCTCGTCCATAGGTGTATGATTTTTGTCCAGTCTCTCTCTGTACACCCCTTACCCCTTTCCCCCTGAGAATATCAGTCCATTCTCTTTCTGTGCTCCTGATTCTATTATATTCACCAGTTTATTCTGTTGATCAAATTTTTAATTCACTTAATTTTTAGATTCACTTGTTGATAGATATGTATTTGTTGTTCATAATTTTTTATCTTTACCTTTTTCTTCTTCCTCTTCTAAAAGAGTACCTTTCAGCATTTCATATAATACTGGTTTGGAGTTGATGAATTCCTTTAGCTTTTTCTTATCTGTGAAGCTCTTTATCTGCCCTTCAATTCAGAATGATAGCTTTGCTGAATAGAGTATTCTGGGTTGTAGGTTCTTTATATTCATCATGTTGAATATTTCTTGCCACTCCCATCTGGCCTGCATCGTTTCTGTTGAGAAATCAGCTGACAATCGTATGGGTGCTCCCTTGTAGGTAATGAACTGTTTTTCTCTTGCTCTTTTTAATATTCTCTCTTTGTCTTTTGCTCTTGGTATTTTAATTATGATGTGTCTTGGTGTGGTCCTCTTTGGATTCCTTTTGTTTGGGGTTCTGTGCAATTCTTGGACTTGTAAGTTTATTTCTTTCACCAGGTGTGGGAAGTTTTCTGTCATTATTTCTTCAAGTAGGTTTTCAGTATATTGTTCTCTCTTCTTCTGGCACCCCAATTATTCGGATGTTGGTAGGCTCCTTATACTATCTTCAAATTTTTGGATTCTTTTTTTCTTTTTGCTTTTCCTGTTAAGTGTTTTTTGCTTTTTGTATTTTAAATTTTGACTTGATTATTGCGATCCTCTAGTCTGCTGTTAGGTCTCTGTATAATATTTTTTTATTTCAGTCAGTAAACCCTCAAGGATATGAAAAGGACCAACTAGAATCTAGTTTTCATATCCTTGAGAGTTTTGCTAAATTTATTGGCCTTTTCTAGGGAATTCTTGAAAAATTGTATAATCGTAGTTTTGAACTCTCTATCCAGTCATTTGCTTTTCTTGGCCTGGAGGTCAATTTCTTTCATTTGTGACATGTTTCTTTGCACATTTTCTCTGCTTCCCTGCATTGGTAGAGTAGCTTTGTGTGGTGGGTGTCCTTTAGGGCCCAGTGGCTCATCCTCCCCCAGTTACCTGAAATGGACACTTTTGGTGCACCCCTTTTTGGACTGTGGGCACAACCTTGTTGTAATTAACTCTGGATTGTTGTTGGTATCACTGGGAGGAATTGACCTCCAGACCGATTGGCTGTGAGGATCAGCTGTGTCTACACTGGGAGAATTTCTGTGTTGGAAGTTCTTGTTTCCTTATTCATTGAACTACACTATATCTTTTAACTATAGCATTAAATGCTTTTACATTTAAAATGATTATTGAGGAGACCGAGCAGAGTCAGGGAGGGAAACCAAGATGGCAACATAGGTAAACACCTAACTTGCTGCCTTGCACAACAATATCAAAACTATAATTAAAAGATAAAACTGCCTATAAGAGACCCACTTCAAAGCAAAAAACTTATATAAAGACAAGACTTGTAAAATTGCAAAATCCTCTGTGCTCAGCTTAGATGGGATGGAGTCTCAGGGCTGAGATGACTACCTTGGCTTCCCATTAGCCCTGCCCTATAAGGCCCCTGGGTAATTGCTATAAGAACCTCTGTGAGAAAGCCACCCTCAAGTTTCACCCACTGCCAGACAGTCCAGTATTTCCCCAAATGAGTCTGAGTTCCCAGAAACTTGCCCAGAACTGGAGTTCAGTGCAGTCAGGAGCTTCTGTCTTCCTCCTGCTTTAGAAAGCCAGCCGTGCACTCAGCAGTCAGTCCTCTCTGTGTGTGTGCATCTCAATACCTCAGTCTTTTGCAGCTCCTCTGAGTCTCAATGTGCTTTCCTCTTTCCTTCTAGTTGTAGAATTTCCACTCAGCCAGCTTTCCTGTGGTTCTGGATGGTGTCAGTTTTATCTTTTAATTATAGTTTTGATATTGTTGTGCAAGGCAGCAGTTTAGGTGTTTACCTATGTTGCCATCTTGGTTTCCCTCCCTGACTCTGCTCGGTCTCTTCAATAACCATTTTAAATGTAAAAGCATTTAATGCTATAGTTAAAAGATATAGTGTAGTTTAATGAATAAGAAAACAAGGCCTATATACATAAACTGCCTATAAGAGACCCACTTCAAAGCAAAAAACTTATATGAAGCCTGCACTCCTGACTCTACTGGTGGCCAGGGGAGCCAACTCGGCATGGCTCATAACCAAGCCCTCCCTTGGGGATTTGGTGCAGGCCTGTGCCACCATGGAACACCTTAACAAAGCTCTGCTAAAGGCACTGCAGCTTTGCAATATTGAAAATGAAGGTTCATTATCATCTAACCTGAACATGCTCTTGTTCTTTACTGCTTTAATGATCACTATACCTATTGGGTTATATTTTACCACTAAATCTTATGTTTTTGAAAGTGCCCTTGAAATTTGCAATAGGGACAGCTATTTTTATACTGCAATTGTTATAGTGGTCACCATTTACTTGGTGCTATCTCTTTTTGTCTATGTGACCTGGAACAAAGACTCAGGGTACTAGTATGGAAACAAAGAGTGAACAACACTTTTGATAACATGAAATTGATTTTTTAAAATGGTAAATGCAGGCAGTGGTCAGTATGGCTCAATTGGTATGGCATCATCCTGTGCACTGAAAGGTTGATGGTTTGATTCCTAGTCAGGGCATGATCCCTTGTAGGGATGTGCAAGAGGCAATCAATTGATGACACCCTTCCACATCAATGTTTCTCTCCCCAGCTCTTTCTTTTTCTCTCTCTAAAATTGAATGAAAATATTTTTCAAAAATTTCATTAAAAATGGTAAATATGTTTAGGATACTGATGCTTTCAATAAAGTTGAACAATTATTAAACAGGCTAGCAGGGGAGCAGTTAGGCACCAATCATGCTGGTAAGGGAGTGGTTAGGGGGTGATCAGGCTGGCAGGCAGAAGCAATTAGGGGCAATCAGGAAGGCAGGCAGGCAAGCAGTTGGGAGCCAGCAGTCCTGAATTATGAGAGGGATGTCTGACTGCCCATTTAGGCCTGATTACTATAAACTGGCATTCAGACATCCTCGAGGGGTTCCCAGATTGGAGAGGGTGCAGGCTGGGCTGAGGGGTACCTTACCCCCATCGGCCCCCCCATGCACAAATTTTGTGCACTGGGCTACTAGTCTATAATAAAGGAAGCAAGAATATACAATGGGATAAAGACAGTCTCTTTAATAAATGATAGTGGAAAAACTGGACAGATAGATGCAAAACAATGAAACTAGACGACCTTCTTACAGCACAAGAATCAACACAAAATGGATTATAAACTATGTCTGAGGGCTGTTGTGAGAATTCAGTGAGATAACATTTGAAACTGACAAAACAAGTGCTCACTGTCCCATTTACCAGTACATTAAAAAGATAATCCTGGGAGGGAACTAGCTGATGAGTGACATATTCTGTGCCTGAAATTTTATACAGCTCACTGTGTCTATGGAGACAGCTAGACCTCTTTCTCTGCTGCTCCTAGAGAGGTAGGTGATGAATTGGTGCTCTAGAAAGCCTGGAGATCTATCTGATTGAATTATGCCACCTGGAACTCAGATAATTTGTACATTGGTTCTCCAGCCAACTTGGAGTATTAGGTGACAAAAACAATATGGCAAGTGTTTCTTCAAGAGCCTTTTATAAGACTGCCTGAGAAGATAAACTCCTCTCTGAGGAGTTCTCTGCTTTGCCTTTCTCTCAGATGGAGGGGTTCAAGGATAAGGGCCAATACCATTACCATCTTGGCTAGCTTGACTTGGACATGCAGTGGAGGTTTATTGTTAGGTAACCACTGAGAGAAGCAATTCATTTAATGACATTTTGTTATGAGTTTAGGTACAGATCAATTTACAAGTTTTCCTTTAAAAACCATTTGCCATTGGGAGGTTCTGAAGACACATAATGATTCATGATTTCCCCGCCAAACATTATCTATCATGGTTATTCATGTAGAGTGAAGTAGTGTTATAATTTGCACAAAGGTCGGGCATATCTGGTCCCCTTATGTTTTCCTCTCTGAGAAGGATGATGATATCTCAGAAGCCACTGAGGAGAGAATTTTGAAGCTTCAGGGCAGAAAACGCTGTTCCAGGTTCTGATTCCTTTGCTTTGGCTTCTAAGATGGAGCTTGAAACGTGGGGCATGAAGTGGGTTACTTAGCACCCAGGCAGGCAAATGTGTCTTGGCTAGATACTTACATTGTGAAGAAAGCAAGGTTTGTCTTTGGAAACTTCCATCCCTTCATTTCTCTTTTGTAAATCACCACTCCCTTTTATTAGTCTCTCCACATTTAAAGATGTTCTGCCCAGTCCTGCCCCTTAAAGAGTACTCCAGGCCATAGGCCAATGTTCTCAAATTTGACTGCATATTAGAGTCATTTGGGGATCCTAAATATCCAACTGCTCTGGCGGAACATCAGACCAATTATAACAGAATCCAAGAGGGAGGAGTATAGGCATAGCATTTTTTAAACATGATTCCAATGTGCAGCCAATATCTAGAACAGCTGGTCAGGACCAGGGGTTCTCTAAGGGTGGTCTGTGAGTCAGAGAATCACTTAGGGTGTTTGTGGAAATTCTTGAGCACACAAGACCTGTAGACATTGAATCTCAAGAGGAAATCAGGAAATTTTGTATTTTAACAAGTTCCCCAGTGATTTCTAAGCACCCTCACATCTGAGAATCTCTTAAACCTTTCACCAGTTCACCTGTTTCTCATATGACACTTTTCACTACCCATCACTTATACTAGTGTTTCAGTTCCTCAATTATAACAAACTTCTTCCATCCTCTGTACCTTTGAATATTAGAGTTGTTCACTTGGAAAACCCTCTCCTCTTTCTCTCTTTGCCATTAGGGAATTGGCAAAGATAACAATGATCAAGCTGCATTCCCAGAAAAACATTGCAAAGTGCATATGTTGGGGCAGAAAAGAGTAGACACTTTGATTTACTAAGTTTCCTAGCTGTCACTGGAAGTCATAGAGAGATTGCTCCAGAAACTGTGGGAGTAAAAGCCAGTAGTTTTGATGTAGGTAGTGAAAGAATAGGAGGGAAGACTTAAGTGATATGGCACCAGGTCAGATGCATTAAAGTGACTGTTCTAGGCAGCCAGCAAGAGAAAGTTGTGCTAAGAAATACCTTAATTGTACCAAACAGGACCAGGAAGATGTAGCAATTCCTGGGAATGGGTTAGGGTTTATGATATGGCACCGGGTCAGATGCATTAAAGTGGCCATCTGAGTTCCAGGTGGCATAAATCAAATTATCTGAGTTTCAGGAAGAGAGGGATTAAGGGGAAGGAAGACAGCAAAGCGTAAGGCTGGGTGTACCCAAATGGAAGGAGAGCCACTATATTTCAAAAGAATATTGAGAATGGAAAAACAGGGAAAAGTTATTTAATATTTTAAGTCTAGAGTAATTGAGAAAGTGTAATTTAATTTACAGCTAATTACTGTAACTATCAACTGAAGATCTTTTAAGACAACTTCTATTCTTTTAGAACAGTGTTTTTCAAACTTTAATGTGCATACAAATTAATTGGGGATCTTATTGAAATGCAGGTTCTGATTTAGTAGGACTGGGGTGGGAGCTGAGATTGCATTTCAAATCAGCCTCAAGGTGTTTCTGGTCTGAGAACCAAACTTAGAGCAAGAAAGTTTAAACATTTGGGACTAGTAACATGGACTTATGGAACAGCCAAGTCCAGAAATGACTACTGAGTCATCAACTTTCATGTTAGGTTACATATAGCTTCAGAATTAAGTATGTGCATGCATTCTAATCCTCTGTTTTTACAAGTTCATTTTTTATTGTTGATCGTATTACATATGTCTCCTATTTTACCCCCAATTCCCCCCTCCACCCAGCCCTGGCTCCACCATAGGACTTCTCTACACTATTGTCTCTGTCCATGAGTTATACATATCCTATATAATAAAGAGGTTATAAGCAAATTGACCCTCATGCCCTCACAAGATGGCTGTCTACAACCAGGCTGCCAGGCTGGTTAGTGAGGGATGACCAAAGGACTGAATAGCAGGATGCATAGGGCAACCAGGTCAGCAGTGGGGGGCAGTTAGGGGTGACCAGGCAGGCAGGCAGGTGAGCGATTAGGAGCCAGAGGTCCAGGATTGTGAAAGGGATGTCCGACTGCCATTTTAGGCCTGATTGACTGCTGGTTTAGGCCTGATCCCTGGGATTGGGCTTAGACCCGCAGTTGGACATCCCCCAAAAGGTCCCAGATTGGAAAGGGTGCAGGCTGGGCTGAGAGGACCTCCCCCTAGTGCACAAATTTTGTGCACAGGGCCTTTAGTATGCATATAAGTTCTTTGGTTGATCTCTTCTGTCTTCCCCACAACCTTCTCCTCTGAGAACTGCCAGTCTGTCCCATGCTTCTAGACTTACTTTGTTTCTCAATTTTTGTTTTCATTAGATTTCACATATAAGTGAGATCTGAGATACTTGTCTTTCTCTGCCTGGCTTATTTCATGTAGCATAATACTCCCCAGGTTTCTCCATACTGTCTCAAAGAGTAAGAGATCCTTCCTTTGAACAGCTGCATAGTATGCCATTGTGTGAATGTGCCATAGCATTTTTAAAATTGAACTTATTGGGATAAAATTGGTTAATAAAATTATATAAGTTTTGGGTATACAATTCTATAAAACATCATCTGTATATTATATTGTGTGCTCACCACCCTAAGTCAAATCTCCTTTCATTACCATTTATCCTCCTAAATTCTTCTCTACCTCCCTCTACCTTTTCTCCCCTCACAATCCCCTTCCCCTCTAACCAGTGTTAGTCTTTTCTCTATGATTCTGTTTCTATTTTATTTTATTTTAGTTTAGTTTTAGTTTTACTTTTTAAGGTTTTTTTATTTTTTCATCATTTTTTATTAATGTATTACATGTGTACATATCTTCCCATTGACCCCCCCTCCCATGCCACTCGCATGTATGCCCTCACACTCCAGTGTCTGTGTCCATTGATATGCATATATGCTTGCATACAAGTCCTTTGGTTGATCTCTGATTTACCCCACCTCTCCCTAATCTTCCCACTGTAATTTGACAGTCTGTTTGATGCTTTACTGGCTCTGTATTTATCTTTTTGTTCATCAGTTTATAATGTTCTTTATTATCCATAAATGTGTGAGGTCATGTGGTATTTTTCTTTCATTGACTTATGCCATAGCATTTTTATTCACTCATCTACTGATGGGCACATGGGCTATTCCCAGATCTTAGTTATTGTAAATAACATTGCTATGAACATAGGGGTGCATATATTCTTTCTGATTGGTGTTTCAGTTTTCTTAGGATCTATTCACAAAAGTGGGATGGCAGTATCAAAAGGCAATTCAATTTTTAATTTTGAGGAGACTCTGTACTGTTTTCCATAGTGTCTGTACCAGTCAGTATTCCCAACAGCAGTGTACTAGGGTTCCCTTTTCTCTACATTTTCGCCAGCAGTTGCTGTTTATTGATTTATTGATGGTAGCTATTCGAGCAGGTGTGAGGTGATACCTCATTGTCATTTTAATTTGCATCTTTCGGATGCTTAGTGACACTGAACATTTTTACATAAGTCTATTGGCCATCTGTATGTCCTCTTTGGGTTGGTTCTGTAGGAGTATCCTGGTCCTGGTCAGGATGGTTTAAACAGACTCATATTGGGGATGGTGCCTGATATTATAGGAGGGGTGGGTGAGCACTTCTTTCAAATGCCTCAGCTCTGCCTGGGTCACTGGCACCCCATTGTCTCATTCTAATTCTCTTGATGTATGATAGTTCTATATTAACTAAAATACTTGTATAGATGGAACTCCTCAATTTAGACAAACCAGATAAAATAAATGTTACTGCCATTTTGCTGAGTTAATGGTGAGATAGTAAATATTTACTATACTATGTTTTTGTGCTTCACACATGGTGAGTAGTTAAATACATGTAGACCTTAGACATGAGAAAGTATTTAAACGATTTTTTTCTGTCACCATGCAAACTCAATTGGTGAACTGTCAGAAATGAAGGGAAAGAACATTGAGTAAAGAGCAGTCTTTGGCAGCTAAGAGTTTAATTACTGGAATTTTATTAGGAAACAATCAGTGACTAGATTTTGCAAGAGAATCAGTCTGGGCTACTAACTTGTTCTGAGCATCTGCTCTGGTCTCTGGATCATGAGGCTAGCAGGGATGTGCTGGGCAAAACAATGCCAAGTTCACTAAGAGAACACTGCCAGCATTTACTAGGAAACTATGTGATAAAAAGTTAGAACTCCTGCAAATCCTTTATTCAGAGCTAATTTTTCACCAGCTCCCAAACTTTATTTACAACTTGGTTACAGGATTTATCACATTCTGCTTTTTATTATGTTTTGTGTGTATGCATGCATATGTGCACATTATCTCCTTGCTGATTAGCATGCCTCCCTAGACATAAAGTGGAGAAATTGGAATCAGGTTGAGGGGCCATCTCAATTCATGATTCTTTGTCAAATTATCTGAGAAAAATTAAGAGAGGAATCTGTTTATACATTTTGCTGTCCTAAATTCAATACCTTTACTAGAGTACAAACTTGATAAGTTCCTATCAAGTTAAAATTAACATTGTGTGCACAAGAAATGAGTATAATATTATTGTGGCCTTATGCACTAAGGCAAACTGTTTAGACTATTATGCACTTAGGCAAAGCTAAAATATCTCTTTATGAGCCACTAAAACTACTAAATATCTGTTGAAAAAACTGAGGAAGATTGCCATGTACCAATATGGCACAGTCTCCAACATACAATAACTGAAAAAAGTGAGACGCAGAATGATGTGTAATAAGTCAGTTTGTAATATAGTTTGTAATTTAAAAAGATGTGCATGTATAAATAATGTGCAGAGAATATTTCTTGAAGGATACAAAAGAAGTGGTAACAGTAGTTGCTGACTAGGAGGGAATCTGGAGGAATAGGACAGAGATACTGGTGGGTTGATAAACTAACTCTCTGGAGATTTAAAAAAAAAACAAAACTCCTATTTATAGAGTTAGATTATATCTGTGGTGTAACTACCCCCATCATGGGCAATTTCAAGCAAACAATCGTTTAAGAACAGGCTCACAAATTTGGCTTCAGAGCACACCACAGACATGCGGATGGGGAAGTGGCCTACTTTCTATTGTAGACCTATGGTACAAATTTAATTTTTGATGGCATACTTGGACTGATTATTTATTTATTTATTATTTTTATTTTATTTTATTTAAAAAATCTTTATTATTCAGATTATTGCAGTTGTTCCTCTTTCCCTCCCCGCCCCCATAGCTCCTTTCTACCTGGTTCGCACCCCTCTCCTCTGTCCTTACCCCTTTCCCACTGTCCTCATCCATAGGTGTATGATTTTCATCCAGTCTCTTCCTGCACTCCCACACCCTTTCCCCCCAAGGATCATCAGTCCACTCCCTTTCTATGCCCCTGATTCTATTATATTCATCAGATTATTCTGTTCATCAGATTTTTTATTCACTTGATTTTTAGATTCACTTGTTGATATATATTTATTGTTCATAATTTTTATTTTTACTTTTTCCTTCTTCTTCATCTTCTTAAAGAATTCTTTTCAGCATTTCATATAATAGTGGTTTGACGGTGATGAATTCCTTTAGCTTTTTATTATCTGTGAAGCTCTTTATCTGACCTTCAATTCTGAATGATAGCTTTGCTGGGCAGAGTAAGCTTGGTTGTAGGTTCTTGCTATTCATCACTGTTGCCACTCCCTTCTGGCCTGCATAGTTTCTGTTGAGGAATCAGCTGACAATGGTATGGGTGCTCCCTTGTAGGTAACGAAAAACAGTTGCTGCTTTTAATATTCTCTCTTTGTCCTTTGCTCTTGGCATTTTAATTATGATGTGTCTTGGTGTGGTCCTTTTTGGGGTTCCTTTTGTTTGGGGTTCTGTGTGCTTCCTGGACTTGTAAGTCTATTTCTTTAACCAGGTGGGTGAAGTTTTCTGTCATTATTTCTTCAAATAGGTTTTCAGTATCTTACTCTCTCTCTTCTTCTGGCACCACCATAATTCAGATGTTGGTATGCCCAAAGTTGTCTCAGAGGCTCCTTATACTATCTTCATATTTTTGGATTCTTTTTTCTTTTTACTTTTCTGGTTGGGTGTTTTTTGCTTCTTTGTATTTAAATCTTTGACTTGATTCTTGTGATCCTCTAGTCTGCTGTTGGATTTCTGTATATTACTTTTTTATTTCAGTCAATGTATGCTTAATTTCTAGTTGGTCTTTTTTATATCCTTGAGGGTCTCACTAAATTTATTGGCCTTCTTCTAGAAAATTTTTGAAAAACCTTATAACCATAGTTTTGAACTCTATATCAGGTAGTTTGCTCTCCTCTGTTTTTTCATTTGTGCCCTGTTTCTTTGTCTCTGCATTTTTGCTGCTTCCCTGAGTTGATAGAGTGGCTTTGTGTGCTAGGTGTCCTATATGGCCCAGTAGCTCCACCTCTCCAGTTACCTGAGATGGACACTTTTGGTGCACCCCTTTATGGGCTGTGTGCACAGTCTTATTGTAGTTAAGCCTTGCTAGTTGTTGGTATCACTGTGGGGAATTAACCTCCAGCCCAATTGGCTGTGAGGATCAGCTGTGTCCACAATGGGAGAACTTCTGTGCTGGAGACACCCTTATGAGGCAAGACTTGCTTCAGTGGGGCTTTAGTGCTCACTGAGTCTGCCCCCCTGAGAGTGTCTCTTGTGAATCTAATGAGTTGTAATTTGGATGGTCCTACTCTGACCCCTGGGTACACTTGCTCTTGGATATCTAAGGAGGTACTAATTTAGCCTCTGCCTGAAGCTACCCAGCAGGAGCTATGGAGAGATTTACAGATTCCTCTTCTTTGTTTGGGTTTTGGAGGTGCCCATATGAGACCCAGCTGTGAAGCAATGCAAGCTGCTGTGGGGCCTTGTGCCTTCTTTGGGATGTTCTGGGTCTCTGACTCAGCTGCAGTTTGTTAGGTAAGTTTAGATTTCAAAGGAACAGGCCATTCATATGCAAAAGCCTCTGCACATAGCTTGGATGGGGCAGAGTTTCAGAGTGGAGCAAACAGCAATGGCTTCCCATCAGCCCTGTCCTAAGAGGCTCCCAGGTCTCAGTGTCCCACAGTGATTGCTGCAAGCACCTCTGAGAGTAAGCCATCCTCAAGTTTTGCCTGCTGCCAGACAGTTCAATTTCTCTATTAGTCTAGTCCCCAGAGTCTCTCCTGGAACTGGTGTTCAGAGCACTTGGGAGCTGTGTTTCCCTCCCTATTGAAAAAGCCAGGTGTGTACTCAGTTGCCAGCCCTCTCCACACACGTGTGCGCCTCCGTATATCTGCACTTTACTTTCACAGTTCCTCTGAGTCTCAATTTATTTTCTCTTCCCTTATAGTTGTACAGCCTTCCTGTGGTTCTTCCTGTAGTTTTGAAGTTGTTGAGCAAGGCAGCAAGTTCAGTTGTTTACCTTATCTTGGATTGACTGTTTAAAATGTAACAATAAACTTTAAATTTGAAAAATGATCATGCTGAGATTGTTGCATTCTTTTGTCCTTTTCTTCTTCAGGAGAGTCTTGTTTTTCCTTTTTTGAGAGTACTTATTCTGCTATCCAGAACTCATTCAGGAAACCTATCAGTACAATCTTGTACAAAAAACAGTTAATATTTGTAACCCATTTATTTGTAGGGAAGTGCAGAGCTGCAGGAATATTCTGGCCAGGAATGAGCCATTGCCAAAAAGCTCCTGCTAGTGCAGCCAGGATACACAGCTTAGACACAAAATCCCAGCTTCCTAGAAGCTGTGTGGGTGTGTGGTGCCTCTTGGTAAGGAAGTGACCATGCTACATAGATATTTTTCTGTCACATCAGCCCACCTGGCAGGGAGCCATTGCAGCAGAATACCTCAGCAACATCCCTTCCCTCAGCCTGCCAAAGTGAGGCCCAGCCAGGCTGGGGAGGAGACCCTTGGCACTGCCAATCCAAAATATTCCTTCTCAAATTATGCTAAAAGCTGTGTGGCATCAATATCCAGCTAAAAGCTGGATTTTGTTCATGACTGGGTTCAGTGTGTTTCTGAAAATTTGGGTCTCTACTCTAATTTTAGTCTCTGCTTTGTCAAACTATCTCCAATCTACTCTTCAGTCTTCAACCAAAATATTTCTCAGACTGTTTCCTATAAGCTCGTCTCACCCTGCCCTTATTAATCACTTACTGCACCTGCCAGTTTATTTAACATCTTTCCTGATCAACAGACTGCAATGCCTGTCTCATTTATAAGTATATTCCCAAAACTTTGCACAGTGTCTGGCACTCAATTAGGCACTCAATGAGTGTTGGCTGAATGAATGAATTAATGAATAAGTTATAAAACCATCAAAGGACATGCAATATAAGGAACATTTTATTTGGAGAGATTTTGAGCATTAGCTTCATTTTCAATTAAGGCGGTAACATTCTTCCCGGAGGCAGATGGAAGAGAATCATATGAAATTACATTAAGTGCAGAGTAAGATAAAACCAACCACTTTGCATTCAGATCCTACAGAAGTGACACATTGGCTTTCTGAGCCCACTACCAAGGAACAGATTTGGGGTGATATTTCCATTGCTTTGAAAAATAGCTAAGTTCCATGACATCTCACTGCTAAAGAAGAAACTCATTGATGAGCCCTTTCACCACTATAGAGGAAGTCTAGTGTTGGTTCACAATTTCCTGTTGTTTTTTAGCTTTCAGTAACTTTACATGAAATTGTATAACCTATTAGGTTTGCTCAAATTCACACTGTCCCTTTGGTTTTACTTAGAAATTCTTTAAATACCCAATAAATTAGGTCTTTGTAAAGCAACTTAGCCAGTTCTTATCTAGTTTGACATATGACTAGGTAAAGGTAGGTGTGTGTGTGTGTGTGTGTGTGTGTGTGTGTGTGTGTGTGTATGTGTGTATGTGTATGAGTATTGGGGAGTTAGCTGTGGTCCTTGTTCATTGGCACATATTGTCCCCTGGGAGTTTGGGGGTTGTGAAAAGCTTTTACAGTACTAATATGGTCTGGCAGCAATTAGATACATTAAGATCTCAGAGCAAATTAAAGCAGAGTAGGATTGTTCCTACTCACCAGATATTTAGCCATACCATGATAACTAGGCCTAAAATGCAGGGCTTAGAACATGGAGAGGCAGCATCAAAGGCTAGATGCTTTTTTGTGGCTTCATGCTGGCCCTGGTGGTTTGCTGCTCAATTACATCCTGCTTGGATCTAACTAAAAGCATAATATTAAAGATGTTAGAAACAAAACAAAAATGTTAGATCTGGTATGAGCACAAATCTTAGGGTTAAAAACAGAGGGCTTTCTATTGGCTGAAAAGAAAACTAAAAACTGATAACAAATGGGACCCTAGTTTTGAGGAAAAGTTCTGATGATGAGTCTTACTTCTACAGGTTTCCGGAGACTATTGGAACCCCAGTAGCCTGACTGATTTGTCAGATGCTCCAAATGGCCCAGAGGCAGGAATGGCCTGCAGAGGTGGATCACAGAAAAGGCACAGTTCTGAGAGGGTGGATAGCAAAATCATAGGAAGGTAGAGTGAAGGAGAAGGGGAGCAGAAAGGCTTGTCACAGACCAAATGCTGGCCTCCAGAAACAGGTTTTGGAGTTGGTTTGATGATTCCCTCTGCTGATCCTCACTTTAAACAAAAACACAGGCACATTAAACTGGTTGAAAGATTATATTAAAATTAATAACACTGCAGCTTCTATATTTGACTAATGGCAGGAAGCAGGAATGGTACCAGGAAAATAAGTTCTTTTTTTTCCTCTAGATTTTCAAAGAAGCAATAAATTCAATGGTAAAAAAATATTTTTAAGAAATTGGACCTTTTGCAAAGAATGAAGCACTTTTTGTTAAATACAGGAGAGGCTACCTGGCTGAACAAATACACATTTTTTTTTTGACTACTGTATGATGTCACCAAGTTGAAAAGTTTGGAATGGCTTGAATCATCTTTGTGTTTTCTAGGAGCATCTAGTGCTGAGCAGTCAGGTGTGCCACCTCCAGCCCCACTCCACTAGGCCTTACACTCTCTTCATTCCTTTCCCCATGAGGCAAGCAAACACTGTCATGACCATTTTGGGATTCACTTCAACCAGGTCTTCTGGAAGGGCATACACTCTTGCTCCAATTTTTCGGGCCATGGAGATGGCATATCTAAAAGAGAGAAAACAAGAAAAATCTGAAGAGCCAGAGCAACAAAGTATGAAGGGGACCCTCAGGATATTGGTTATAATTATTCTATACCATACACTACTGCAAACTATATATAACACAAAGCTCACTCCTGGTATGGTTAGAGCCAATCACTGACATCCTCTCACTTTGATGGGCAAATCTTGGCTTGATAAAACTCTTGACTCCATCAGATTTGCTGTCTAGCATACCAAATGTATTACTCATCCTTAGATATTTTCTTAGCTCCTGCCACTTTTGATGCTTTCATCATTAGTATTTTCTATATAGCAGCAGAAAAAAGTCATCAAACTGGAGAAGGATGTGTGCTAGAAAAAATGAGCCGACTATATTTCAACTACAAAAGTTTACAGACAGTATTTATATACTTTGACTTTACAAATAAATTATTTTATTCCTTGTTCCATTCCAGTTCTTGTACACATACACATGTATTTATTTATGTTGCTATAACACTAGAATAGCCAGAGTTTTATATTATACATTTTCTACATAAAATGATCATAGCTGCATCAGAAAATTTTTGCTCCATTTATAGGTATAGGAAAATAATTAGCGATAATCTATTTTCAAATGAGCCTACATTACTACCTGTCACTTCTTTCACTTACTTTATTTATTATCTAGTAACTTCTTACAATGACTACTCCAGAGATTCTCCATTATTCCCAAGGTCCCATCTCTCCTCCTGTTTCCCTAAAATAATTTTATTCTTACGTTATGGATCAATTATATTAAGAGTACCAGGCTAAGGTAGTCCACATTCTTCTTGTCCACCTCTCAATCAATTCTTTTATATTAATTATTAATGAAATAAAATTTATCTTCCATTATAAAATATAAAGAAAAGTAGAGCTTTAAAAATCATGCATAACCTTGTCACATAGCATTTTTTATAATTCCTTTTACCCATTTTAAAAGTAATTTTGTATCTTGTTCTTATAGGATAGTGCTTAGAAGCCTGGATCTTGAAGTCAGACTTTGAATCTTAGCAGAACCACTTACTAATTGTAAAATTTTGGGCAAGTTCCTTAAACCTAACCATATTTATCTTGAATATCTAGACTCAAGCTCTTTATGACATAAAAAAAAATTCTGGGTCTTCATACATGTTCTTCCCTTTACTTGGAGTGTTTTCTTATTTCCTTCCCTGTCTAGCTCTTTATTATTAGTCCTTTTAATCCATTTCAGCATTGATGTCATTTGCTCTGCAGAGCTTCCATTTCTTTTCTATCTCCTTCCTCCATATCACCCATCACATTGTATTGTAATTGCCATTTAATTATTTATCTTCTCTTCATTATATTGTGCTAAACATCAGCATACCAGAAACACTACTTCCCCAAATTGGGATCAGAGAGGACACTTTTGGGGTTGAATTGTGTCCTTCAAAAAGGTATGTAAAAACCCTCTGCCCTAGGACCTCCGATTCTGTCCTCATTTGGTAATAAGGTTTTAAAGATGCAATCAGTTAAGATGAGGTCATGCTGGAGTAATGTGGGACCCTAATCCAATATGACTTGGTTTCTGTATAAGAACAGTGGAAGAGACACAGAGGCACACACAGAGGGAAGACAGCCATGTGAAGTCACAGACACAAGGAGCAAGGACATGTGAAGATGGGGCAGAGATTAGAGTGATACATCTTCAAGCTAAGGCTTGCTGGCCAAGGCCAGAAGGCAGGAGATGGGTATGGAATAGATTTTCCCTCATAGCCCTTGGAAGGAGCTAGCACTGTTGACACTTGATCTTGGACATGTACCCTATACACTGAAAGAGAACAAATTTCTTTGAAGTCACCTTGCTTGTGGTATTTTGCTATGGCAGCTCTCAGAAAGTAATACAAGCTACTCTGAGAAAGGTGCTTCTCTAGAGTAGAGGTCAGCAAACTTCCCACAAAGGACTAGATAGTAAATATTTCAGACTTTGTGGGCTTTGCCACAACTAGTCAACTCTGCCATTGCAGTAGGGAAGCAGCAATGGCAGAGTTGACTAGTTGTGGCAAAGCTGGATAAATAAACATAGCTGTGTTTCAATAAAACTTTATAAAAGCAGATGACAGGGCAAATTTGGCTCACAGACTATATAGTTATCTGCTGACCTCCCCCTCTATGTGGTAAAGCAAATGACAGTTGTTTCCAAGCTGGAGAAGGCTCTGATCTTGAATCTCACCCCATTTGTATACATAGATTTTCACAAAAAGGGTGTTTGTGTTCAGGCCTACCATATACAAATTTAATAAAGTGTCCTAAAATTATGGTTAGAAAATTGGTTTTATGAAAATATAAGCTTGTTTGTCAATTGCTTTTTGTCTTGCTCTCTGTAATCCCAGGAGACTTAAAACTACTACTACACAATATCTAAAATACTTATGACGGGACACAACAAGCACAAGAAGAAAAAGCATCAGTAGTGAAACAGAAGTGTTTACACAAAGGCACAAACAATAGACTTTATAGGTATCCAGTTGCCAGGTGGGTCCTTCTCTCTCTGACCTCAGGTCTATTTACATACTTTGCATTGTTGAGTTTCTCTTCATCGTTCAGATTCTCTGTCTTCAGAAGGTCATAGTTAATGGAACCTGGTTGAATGGCATCAATGAGATCCAGAACGGGCAAACTTGTACTTATCTTCAGGTCCTGCACACAGAGAATGGTGGGTTTTATCAGTATGCTCCAGGTTACTTCTATTTCATTCAAGGGAAGTGAGTAGTTCTTTCCTCTCAAATATGAAATATATACAACCTGGTCTGAAAAATGCAACAGTGTTGCACATTAATTGTAGTTTCAAGTCAATTGTAGTTTCTGTAGAGGCATCAGTAACTTCCTAAGTAGTTCAATAAGCAGAGGAAACCCATTGTATGAACAACAAGCACAACTAGAGAAAAGAAGAGAGATTGAAATGTTTAATGTAACTACTGGTATGAGCAGAGGAAGGAAAGATCTGATAAAAAACAAAAACAAAAACAAAAAACAAAACAAAAACAAGACAAAACTACCAAGAAGGAGAGACCAAAGATGCGAGGAGAAACCTTGCTTCCTTTTGGGGGATATCCCAGAGGTGATGGGCAGTGACAGTGACAAGGGCTCAATTGGACAGAAGTTTCAGTAGATGCTTATTTTTTGGAGCCCTCAAGGAAAGAAAAGAGTCTATAGGTCCAGGAAGACAGTGTTGGCAATTATGTGACTAAATGAAATTACAGTAACTAATCTCTGTTGGTGTCTCACAGTTAGCTTAGCACTTTTTTTTTTTTTACAATTGTAGGCTGAATTCTCTTCCCACAATAATTCTTTTTTTTTCTCTCTTTTTTATGGAATTTATTGGGGTGACATTGGTTAATAAAATTATATAGGTTCCAAGTGTACAATTCTATAATACAACATCTGTATTGTATTGTATGTTTACCACCCCAAGTCAAGTCTTTGTCCATCACCATTTATTCCCCTTTGCTCTCTTATACTAAACCCCACTACTCGTCTTTCCCTCTGGTAATCACCATCATGTTGTCTGTGTCTATGAATTAAAAACAAATGTTTTTTGCTTAATCTTTTCATCTTTTAAAATAAATATTCTCATTTGGCACCACAGATGTAGGCACCTGAATTTAATTTATAGTGAGTAAAGAAAGTTTGTGAGATTGAGTAACTTGCTGATAAGTGGTGGAGCTGGGATTTGAACCCAGATATTTTGACTCAAAACCCAGCACTCTTTCTTTAGTATTTGTAAACATTTTGCTGGTCACATCTGGAGCTGTAAATGTTCCCCTAAGGTGTGAACTACACAAAACTTTGCACCAACTATTCTCTCTCCCAGAGATCTGTGAGCGCAGACAAGGAGAGGCAACTGTTTACCTCCATCCAAGCACAGTTAAGTCCAAACACTTCATACTTGAAGGATCCAAATCAGAATAAATTCTAAGCAAGAATAAGGCATAGGACACCTGCAAGATGCTAGATCTCTAGCATTGGTCCTCTGTATATATGGAATAATATTCTTAAAAATATCATTTACTCCTAGATAACATAAAAACTAGCACAAAATTAAAATCAATATATAATCATAATCTAATTTCTGGTGAAGAAGCACCAGGGGAGCAAAACATAGAGATTTGATTTTTACCTTCTTTCCTACTTCCTGCCCACAATCTTGTGAAAATGCTGACAGGTAGAGAAATGGTTTGCAACTGGCAACACTCATAGATGAGAAGGGTACAAGGAATAATTTCCACAATGGTTACTCAACTGCGAGTTGTGTACTTCTTCTTTTTCTTTTTTTAAGGGTTTCATTTAAAAAGCAATCTGGGGTTAATTTGACATTTTTTCTTTTATAGTCGTTTTTACTTAACTCTGAAATGACTTAGTGAAAGGACAGGAGAAAGTTAGCCCAGAGAGAAACAAGGAGCGAATAATTGTCAAACATTCCTGAGAGCAAAACCCCATGAGAACACCTCAGGGGAGGGAGAAATGGACTTCTGGAGCAGCTGTTTACAGAGATGCACTCTTGGGTTATTTAACCAGTCACTTCACAGCAATGGTTAAGTGACCTATAGATACACTCTGCTTTGCAACCTCATCCACAGGTAAAAGACACTTTCTCCTCACTGATGGATCCTCACCTGCAATCACTAGCACTAATCTGAGGAGTTACTTGAGTTCCAGTTTCCTCACCTATAATATGAGAAAGCTGACTTCACAATGTCTGTGAAGATGAAATGAGACATTAAAAACAAGGAACCCTGGTACTCAGAGAGCATTCCATATGGGGCATGCCCTTCTCCTTTGCTCTTCTCCACTCACTACCTTTCCAACTATCTTTCTGTCACCAGCCTCCATACCTCTGCTCAGCAATCCAAACTGAATGGTAAGGTGAAGAGGGGATAGAGGGACTACTATGTGTGATGAACTCACTGGGACTGGGCACTTCTGCCCAATCTCTGCCCTTTCTGGTGGGAGGAGATTTTACTTTTTTTCTTGATTTTGAAGCAGAGGATTGATATCATGATCAACTGCGTCACTGAACCTGTTAATACAACTCCAAAGTGGTCCTTTCTCCAAATATTGACCTTTAAACCAGAAAAATGTAGATAAGATAGCACAGATATTATAATATGGATCAATTGCACAGGTCCCTTGAGGAAGGATCCAGTTAATGTATAAAACATGAACTAAGAAATTTAATAAAGGATAATGCTATTATTAAAAAAAATGGGAATTGGATACAAGTACACAACTGTTTTTTTTTTCACAGAAAATACTGCATGGGAGATCTTTTAGCATTTTCTATTTCACCATCATAATGTTAACAATCTAAATCACGGAGCTGTGCATATTTTAATAATATTATCAAAACATTGTCTCACCCATATGTGGAATCTAATGAACAACATAAACTGATAAAGAAAAATAGTCCCAGAGACATAGAAGCATTGACAGAATGTTAAACCTCAGAGGGAAGGCAGGGGAGGCCAGGTGGGAAGAGATCAACTAATGAACTCATATGCATATATGCATAATTCATGGACACAGACAATAGGGTGGTGAAGACCTGGGGTGGTATGGGTGCAAGGTGGGAGAGGTTAATGAGAGAAAAAGAGGACATATGTAATACTTTCAATAATAAAGATGTAAAAATAGTACCATACAAGAACAAAATCTAAAATGTATGTAAAAATGATTGTTTTTAAAAAATATATATTTTATTGATTTTTTATAGAGAGGAAGGGAGAGGGATAGAGAATTAGAAACAATGATGAGAGAGAGACATTGATCAGCCACCTCCTGCACACCCCCCACTGGAGATGTGCCCACAACCAAGATATTTGCCCTTGACAGGAACTGGAACCTGGGGCCCCCCAGTCCACAGGCCAACGCTCTATCCACTGAGCCAAACTGGCTCTGGCAAAATTATTGGTTTTTAAAATTAATTATTACAGGAGAAAGTGACAAGAAATTTGTCAATGAAATAGCTATGAAAAGCAAAACAATAATGGGTCATTCTGCAAAATCAAAATTGGAAGGGAACCTGAATTACCTCACACTTAATTTAAGGTCACTTTAAAACAGATAGAAAACAATAATGATAAGCATGGAGCTCAGATGGTCATTCCCAACTTATTAGTCAACAGAGCCAATTCTCAGTAGACTAAGAATTTTACCTTGAAACTAGAGATGGATGAACGTTTCTCTGCTTCCTTCAATGTTTCATTTACCCAGTTGACAATAATGTCATCATTGACCTTCTGTCCACCTCCAATTTCTTCCAGAATGCTCAGTGTGTACCTGAACAAAAATCAAGACTGATTTTTTGGAAAAAAAATTTGCTAAATATTTCAATATCACAGAAAGTAGCTAAGGTAGAAAATATTATTTTCTTTCTAGGTATGTCACAAAAGATAGCCTGGACACTGTTACATTAGTGAGGGATGTGGTGGGGGTGGGGGGGGTAAGGGAGGGAGGAGGAGCAGGGAGGGATATATATATCCTTTTAGGATATATATATATATACACATTAGTTCTTTTTAGGATAACTTAAAATATAGTTTTATGGTTGTTAGAATGAGATGCAGAGCAAATACCTCCTAAGCACTGTCATTACTTCTTGGGTCGGAAGAGAAGGCAGATGAGAAGAGAAGCAAGGAAAGGGAAATGATGCAAAAGACCTGAACCAGTAATACTTTTCTTTAAAGGAACCATAAACAATGAAGTAAAAAGTCAATGTTAGAAAGGCCCAAGTAGCCAACATATTAAATATATAAATGTAAAAGAGTTTCCTCACAGTGAAGGTCACTTTGAAGTAAAAACCAAAGTTAATCTCCAGTCTGAGAGTAAGAATCACCGTAGATAGTGTAATAAGAATTGGTTTTGATTATGAAACTTATTAGGAAGCTTCACAGCTCTTAACATTTCATAGAACAGATAAGACTCACCATTCCCAACTTATTAGTCAACAGAGCCAAATATCAACAGTACAACAATTGAAATTTCTTTTGAGAGCCAAATTTTTTAAATTTAAACTTCTTCTAATGTCACTTCTTCAAAATAGACTCACCTAGGCCATAGTATTTTGTGGAAGAGCCACACTCAAGGGGCCGAAGAGCTGAATGTGGCTTGAGAGCCACAGCTTGCTGACCATAGCCCTAAGGCAACTCCCTCTGAAAGGTGAAATACACAGAAGAAAGCCAAGCATTTGAGCAGGTTTGTTGGCCTAAAGGTTCAGGCTTGCAGGAGAGGGTCAAATTACCCATGTAAAACCGCCAGGGTGAGGGTTTCAGTGTGTACTGTTCACTCTGAAACTCAAGTATCCTGCCATTGAGTCTTGTCTGGAGGGAGGGCCTACTCAGATGAAGTCACCCTCCAGTTGGTTGCTGAGGGTTGTGTACATAATCCATTGGGTGTACTTTCCCAATTACTGATTCTATGGAAAACACAATTCTCCTACAATTTTCCACATAGCTTTCAAGTTTAATCTTTGAAAGAGGAATGATGCCCTGCTTCCTCCAGGTTACAGCATCTTTCCATCTTTGTAGCTGGGAGGAAAAGGGCTCCTCCAATTATATACAGGCAGGACAAAAATAGGTTTATATTTGTGAGTACATAAAATACAGAGTTTATTCTTATATTATTATTATTATTATTATTATTATTATTATTATTATTTTCCACACAAGTAACTGTAAACCTACTTTTGCTCCACTGTGTGTGTGTGTGTGTGTGTGTGTGTGTGTGTGCAATTATGTTTACCAATCTGGCATCAAAGTCATCTCAATTATACCTCTTCAAATTCACTAAAATTAACTGGCTCCTCTTCATTCTGCTTCTCCTCATAGAATTTTCCTTCTAACATACAGTTCTAGTAATTTCATTTAAAGTACCCTCAATGGCCCAAAGAATATAGGTCAAATTCCTTAGAATGGCACATGAGGTCCTTCATAATTTGGCCTTGGCGTCTCTTTTCAATGCACCTCTTTATTTCTTATTCCCTTCTCCCTTCTTGGCCTTATTCTCAAGCCCCCTAAAAACATACTCGCATTTTAATCTCACAGAACCATCAGCAGCTCCCCAACCAAACTATGCATCCTCCTGACTCTCTGATTCAGCTTTGTTCTCTGAGAAGGGATTTCTAATTCTTTGAATAATTTTCAGTTAAGCATTGACTTGTTTCCCAGAACTTCTGTTGGAACTGATGTGCATGTTTCTGCCTACCATGTCATCTCAGACAAAATTCATAAACTTGTTCACCATATTATTTTCAGGGGTTAGCAGAGTACCTAGTACATATTGAGCATCTAATATATGGAGGAGTGAAGTAGGGGGTGAAATAAATAGAATGGTTTCTCCTACAGAAAGCAAGAAGAAAGTCAATATTTAATGTGGACCCAGAGATGAGACCAAAATGCAAAAGACTAATGAAGACAAATGGGGTAAGTCTCAGGTAGATTTTTAAAATATCCCTAGTTTAGAAAAAGGCCCCAGTTTTGATCTGTTTATAATAATGATGCTTTATGGCAACATTGGCTTCTTGTCTATACTAATAAAAGAGAAAGATGTAAATTGACCATACCTTCGCAACACCTCCCAGCCAATCAGGAGTGACTATGCAAATTAACCCAACAAAGATAGCAGGTTAATTTGCATATGAAGGCACCGAGTGGCCAGCGATGGGACACTTGTGTTGTTACCATTATACACTGACTGAAATAAAAAATATACAGAGACCTAACAGCAGACTAGAGAAACACAAGAATCAAGTCAAACATTTGAAATACGAAGAAGCAGAAAACACTCAACTGGAAAAGCAAAAAGAAAAAGGAATCCAAAAATTGGAAGATAGTGTAAGGAGCCTCTGGGATAACTCCAAGTGTAACAACATTTAAATTATGCGGGTACCAGAGAAGAGAGAGAGCAAGATACAGAAAACTGATTTGAAGAAATAATGGCTGAAAACTTCTCTCATCTGGTGAAAGAAATAGATTTACAAGTCCAAGAAGCACACAGAACCCCAAACAAAAGAAATCCAAAGGGAACCACACCAAGACACATCATAATTAAAATACCAAGAGCAAAAGACAAAGAGAGAATATTAAAAGCAGCAAGAGAAAAACAGTTCATTACCTACAAGGGAGCACCCAAATGATTGTCAGGTGACTTCTCAACAGAAATTATGCAGGCCAGATGGCAGTGGCAACACATATTGAAAGTGATAAATAGCAAGAACCTACTACCAAGATTACTCTGTCCAGAAAAGCTATCATTCAGAATTGAAGGTCAGATAAAGAGCTTCACAGATTAAAAAAAAACTAAAGGAGTTCATCAACACCAAACCAGTATTATATGAAATGCTGAAAGGTACTCTTTAAGAAGAGGAAGAAGAAGAAAAAGGTAAAGATAAAAATTAAGAACAACAAATACATGTCTATCAACAAGTGAATCTAAAAATCAAGTGAATTAAAATCTGATAACAGAATGAACTGGTGAATATAATAGAATCAGGGGCATGAGAAAGGGAGTGGACTGACAATTCTCAGGGGGAGAGCAGTCAGGGGGGTGCAGGGAGAGGCTGGACAAAAATCATATACCTATGGATGAGGACAATGCGGGGGGAGGTAAAGGGAGTGGGAGGGGTGGGAGCCGGGTAGAGGGGACCTATGGTGATAAAAATGAGAAACAATTGTAATAATCTGAACAATAAAGATTTATTAAATAAAAAAAGTTATTATCATCAACCATAATATCTAAGCATTTCTTCCTAGTAAAGTCATTGAGGATGGTATGTAAGTATTTGCTTCTTTAGGTCATGTCTAGGTATAGTTTGATGAAAACTAAGTTTAATCTAGCAGCTTCACTCATCTCAGGACTGAATTCTCACTTCTCTTTGTCAAGAGCCCCAGCCTGTTTTATTGATGCTCTCACATGTATAGAAGCAGTGCTTTCTACCTACTTCTTGGGCTATGGAAGCAAATGGCACAGAGGAGAAGCTCACCTTTACACAAATGTCTATCCATGAAAATATTTTCAAAAAAAGCCACTAAAGAACAGGGAAGTTTAAAAAGATGCAGAAAACCATGGTGGCAGCTCACTGCATTCAGGTGTCTGAGAATGGCCCCTCACAGTGACACAAAGCTGTGATGAACACAAAGTTGGCTTTCTGCCACCTCCCAGGGAATGTAGAGGTTTAAAATGATAATGAGGACAGTAGTAAAAACAAAGGGAAGGAAGGATACTATTAAGTTGGTGCTTCAATTCTAAGCACTAAATGTAGATACAAAATTTAAAACAGAAATCAATTTGGCCTATGTCTACCTATGATTTTCCTTGTGAAATACTCCGTATCATCAAATATGTTTTTGGGCAACTGTACTATTATTAATAATTCTCTCCAGACAAGATCCCAGTACCATAGGTGTTTGAAAACTGTGCTGTGCTGAAAATCCCTCCTCTTTCAAAATAAACTGGCACCAAGAAACCCAGCTTCAGCCAGGATCTCAGTCAACCATACAGGATTGAAGAGGTGTGTATGTGTGGGCCTCCATGAGCTGTAGCCATTACTTTTTTGTTTTCCTGCCTTCCATCTCTTGTTTTATTTAACTTTTGAACCAGAAGAACAAACCTTTGTGTTTTGTTTTTTCAAAGACTTATGCCAAATTCACTGTCCCAGACTGTTTGATTTGGGGAGAATCCTCTCATTTAACTGCCTCAGACTCTATTCATTTGCTGGAGTCTAACTGTCAGCCTACTTCTTTCAGGCTTTTGTCTCCAAATTTATACATACACTATTTGACAGCTTTGCACCTTGAGGACTATTTTCAGGTTCTTAAAAGGGAAAGCTTTAAACATACATCTCTCATTTGTTCTTAGGGAAAAAAGGCATACCCTTTATTGCTCAGATCAATGAATTTAGCACATCTATGCAATCCAATGAAATAAATTCCAGTTAAAATTGCCTCTAATAGGTCTGTTAATGTGTAGCACATAGAGAAATAAATTTCTTCTGGTGGCATTTACATAATTATTAGTCATTTTACCTTCAACAGTAATGTATTCCTCTCTCCACTTTCTTACATGCACAATTCTTGTATAGTAAATACTCATGAGAAATGTGACATTAACCAGGTGGCAACAGTGGCAGTAGCAAACTAGACCTTGTCATTATATATATATATATATCAGCCATAAAGTATGACTTTGGGCCACATTTTTTATAATACTTCCACAATAAAGATTATATTACAAAGTGATTTTCAGATATTATAAAATTCAAAATAGAATAGAATTGGCCTGAGTTTTTAAATAATTAAAACAGAAAATATCAAAGATTATTTTATATTCAAACCCACAGGCCAATGTAACTTTTGCAACTAAAAAGATTTTTGCTTTGGTTTTTAAAACAATCAGTATCAAAGCCAGCTCATTAAGAATTAAAAGTACATGTGAAAGACAATAGAGAAAAGTTCAAAAATAGTTTTTGAAAATGCACTGGTAAAAATGCATTGGTTAGAAACATACATGAAGTAAATAAGGAGATAGAATTAAAGTTTCTTTAGCTCTGGAGTTTTCCGGACCAGAGTTTTATGACACCTGCTGGAAGCAAATTCCAGCTGGGCATAATAAAATGCAAGAAGTTCATCAGAAGGCTGATGGAACTTGGGGCTTCAGCAGGGCTGAAGGTCTGCATGTTATTGCCTGCTGCCAGACAACTGAGTGCAGTTCCTCCACTCAGCTGATAATTCTTTGCCGTTTACCAAACCTTACCTTTGATGTGTATATCTACTTGCTAGAGGGAAAATGTGTGAATAAAAAGCCCTGGGTGCGGAGATTCTAAGAGCTTGTCACTAGAGCTAAGCTTCTACCTGGCTTTCCCCCATGCCTTCCAAATTTACATTTATTATCTAGTTTATTCATTTATGTCACAGTCCCTTCTCCAGATTCCTGAATGTGGGAAGACCCCAGCAGACACCTGCCTCTGTCTTCAAGAAGGCCGCAGGTAAGAAATGGGTGAGAACCATACTTGATTAAAAAAAATGTGAATCAGATTGTGAAAGCTATTATAATCACTTCTGATTATCTTACAGCACCTGAAAACATTAACATAATTTGAGGACCATTATGAAGACTTGCAGAAGCTGGGCATGAAGCTGAAATGCCTAGATACACAACACAACTTGTGGTTGCCATTATCTTATTAAATGTAAGATAAGATGATATGTGGTTTCTGGAACTTCCTTCCAGGTAGAAAAATGAATTAAGTCATTAACATAGGTTCTAAATAAGTGTTATAAGACAGTCAGAGCTATCATTATAGGGGGACAAAGCAAAGCATTTAAAAGCAAACTATTTTATACTTACAGATTTGCTTTCTAAAAGTCTTCTAAAAATACTTGTGTAACAAAAATTGCTTATTTTTCTCATAATTTATTTTATATTTGTATATTTTATTATATTCCACTATTATTAATACCAACATCTAGCTCTCATAGCAATCAAGTTTATAGTCAGTTTTAAAAGATAGCTAAATTTTTCTTTTAAAGAACTAGCAGGAAATTCTGCTTCTGTCCATGATGAGGTTAATAGGACCTGATTTACCCTTCTGCCTCAGATATAATGAAACACAATGAAAAAGCACATGAAACAATGCATTCAGACATGGGGTTAACTGAAAGCACAAAATAGTGGTCCCTGAAAGAGGGCAACCAAATGTGGTTAGCCCTAAGATTGTCCCAGCTTATTGTATGAAGTATTTCCAGGCTGCAGTGTAGGGAGCGAGAATCCAAATACGTAGAGCATGACGTTGAGTGGAGGGTTGAAACCTCGGGGAAGCCAAAGTGCCTAGGATTTGTGGGACAAAATAACAGAGAAGAGAAAGCTGCCTGTAAAGAAGAGAGTCATTTAGAAAGAAAGTTCCAGAGACCTTCAGAGTGTTTGCCTCAAGTCTTTGGTATGCATGTGAGGAAACTACTAGAGGCTCAGAAAAGAATTGTCAGAAATGAATGGGCAGAGTGATTTTTTGGGCTCACTCAGGATGGCAATAATTTGGTTCTCATCACTCAGAGTGGAAGAACCATATGATACAAAAAGCATCAAGTAAAGTGCAGTGGTACCTCAAGATACGAGTGCCCTAACATATGAGATTTTTGAGATATGAGCAATTTTTGCTTTGAAATACGAGCAACATTTGAGATAGGAGTAATCGCGCGGATCGGCCAGCTGCACAGGACCCACCAGTTTACCGAGACTCGAGTGTCTCATAGTTTCCCACACCTCAAGGTTACGGAACAAATTAAACTTGTATCTCGAGGTACCACTGTACTCAGGAGAGATGATCTAAGTATTGAGTTACAAAATTAACTCAAGACTAACTAAGTTACATTTTAAGTAACCTTTAAAATGATCACCTGCATTTAAGTAAGTAACAACTGCATCCCAGGACTAAATTCTAGAATATTTATTTAGAGGAAAACAGAAACATCCAGCACATATCAAGGTAAAGTTCACAATGTCTCATAAACAATAAAAAAATTAGGAAGCAGGCAAGGAAGTAGGAAAATATGACCCATAATAAGGATAAAAATCAATGAATAGAAACAGACCTAAAAATAAGTTATTGTAATTATATTTGGTTTGTTCAAGAAGGTAGAGGAAATAACTATGAGATATACCAAAAAGATCCAAATCAAGTATTTATACATGAAAACTATGTCTTGAATAAACATTATACAGCTGAATGAGATTAGTGGAAGATTAGATGTTAAGAGTAATGAATTAGAATACAAAGCAATAGAAACCACCCCAAATACAACATAGAGAGGAAAAAAAGGAAAAATAGAGAGAAAAATGAATAGAACTTCAATGAACTTTGGGCACTTTCAAGTGACAAAATATATAAGTAGCTGGAGTCCTCCTCTAAAACAGGGATGGGTAAGTATAGGAGACTTATTTGAAGCAATAAAGGCCAAAATTATTCCAAATTTGATTAAAACTATCAACCCACAGATTATGACAAAACTCAATTATGAGCAACATCAAAGGACATTATAATCAAATCGCTTTAAACTAGTGATACAAATCCAAGATGGCGGCATAGATAAACACCTACACTGCTGCCTCGCACAACAATTTCAAAACTACAACTAAAAGACAGAATGGGCATCATCCGGAACCACACGAAAGCTGGCTGAGTGGAAATTCTACAAATAGAAGGAAAGAGAGGGGCTCACAGAAACCCAGAGGAGCTGCAAAAAGCTGAGGTATGGAGATGCTCGTGTGGAGAGAGTGGGTGCCGGAGAACCTGGTTGGCTTTCTCTGGCAGAAGGGAAACTCCCAATGGAATTGAATCCCCTTATCCTACAACACTAAACCCCAGGTCCAGTCAAAACTCATACGGGAGGAATTTGCACTGTGAAAAGGGAGAAGTGCATGGAAATTTAGGGGAGTTGCAAAAGATCAGAAGTCTGGTGACACGCACGGCATTGCACGCAGAAGACCAGCTGCTGATTGTGCCACTGGCTTTCACGAGTGGGTGGGAGACAGACCCTCCCAAATGCACCACTTCTAACTTCACTAAACCCCAGTTTCGGGCGAAACCCTGGGGTTGCAGACTCATATGGTCCCAGAACACAGGGGAGCTGGAAAAGCAGCAGTCTAGAGGCACTGCAAGAGCGCATGCAAGTGCAAGGGATTGCTTCAGTGATTACCCAGTCACGTGAGACTTGGGGGCCGTGAAGGGTGGGGCCGACTGGAGGGCAAGGCGGTCTCTTAAGCCCTGAGACTCCACCCTTCCCAAGCTCAACAGAGAGGCTCTTTTGATGTTGCAAGTCTGGTATCATAAGGCTGAATCCAACACAGAGGTTCTCCTGGCATAGTGAAAATGCCGAGTCAAAGGAAGGGATCACAAACAAAAGAAATGGAGGAAAACAAATGACTGGATATAGAGTTCAAAACCACGCTTATAAGGTTTTTCAAGAATATGCTAGAAAAGATGGATAAATTTAGCGAGACCCAAGAGGAGATGAAAAAGACCCAACTAGAGATGGAAAACAACCAACTAAAATTTAAACATACACTGACTGAATTAAAAAATATTGTACAGAGACCTAACAGCAGACTAGAGGAAGACAAGAATCAAGTCAAAAATTTGAAATATAAAGAATCAGAAAAAACTCAACTGGAAAAGCAAGAAGAGAAAAGAATCCAAAAATGTGAAGATAATGTAAGGAGCCTCTGGGACAGCTTCAAGCGTACCAACATCAGAATTATGGGGGTGCCAGAAGAAGTGAGAGAGCAAGATACTGAAAACCTACTTAAAGAAATAATGACTGAAAACTTCCCACATCTGGTAAAAGAAATAGACTTACAAGTTCAGGAAGCATACAGGACCCCATATAAAAGGAATCCAAATAGGACCACACCAAGACACATCATAATTAAAATACCAAGAGCAAAAGACAAAGAGAGAATATTAAAAGCAGCAAGAGAAAAACAGTTCATTACCTACAAGGGAGCACCCATATGATTGTCAGCTGATTTCTCAACAGAAACGATGCAGGCCAGACTGGAGTGGCAAGAAATATTCAACGTGATGAACAGCAAGAACCTACAACCAAGAATACTCTATCCAGCAAAGTTATCATTCAGAATTGAAGGGCAGATAAAGAGCTTCACAGAGAAGAAAAAGCTAAAGGAGTTCATCAACTCCAAACCAGTATTATATGAAATGCTGAAAAGGTACTCTTTTAGAAGAGGAAGAAGAAGAAAAAGGTAAAGATAAAAATTAAGAACAACAAATACATGTCTATCAACAAGTAAATCTGAAAATTAAGGGAACTGAAGATTTGATCAACAGAATAAACTGGTGAATATAATAGAATTGGGACCACAGAAAGGGAGTGGACTGATAATTTCCAGGGGGAAAGGGGTAAGGGGTGTACAGGGAGAGACTGGACAAAAATCATACACCTATGGATGAGGTCAACGGGAGGGAGGTAAGGGTAGAGGAAGGGTGGGAGCTGGGTGGAGGGGAGCTATGGAAGGGAAAAAAGAGAAACAAATGTAATAATCTGAATAATAAAGATTTAATTAAAAAAAACTAGTGATAAAGAGAAAACCTTAAAAGAAGACTGAGAAAAAAAGACATATACAGATAAAAATGACAAAAAGATTTATCTGTTGAAACAATGCATTGTGGTTTTTGTGATACTAAATAATATCTTTGAGAAAAAAACATCTTTCACAAATGAAAATGAACCTTTTAGACAGATAGAAGCTTAAATTATTCCTCTGCACTATTAGAAATATTTCCACTGGAAGGCAAATGATATCAAATAAAAATCTATATTTATATCATGGAAAGAAGAGTTATCGGAAGTGGCAAATATGTAGGTAAATGTAACATATTTCCCCCATATTTTGAAAATCCCTTTTAAAGATAATATACTGTTATTAATAAAAGTAAGTCAACTTAAAAGCAAAAGGATGGAAGAAAAATAGGCCATGCTAACAGTAATCAACAGGACATTGGAAGGGCTCTCTTAATTAATATCACAAAAAGTAGATTTCAGAGAAAAGCCTGAGGCATAAAGAGTCAGTCACTAATGAAAAGAGGTAATTAATTAAGAGGACAAAATAATCTAAAATATTTATGCATCTAATAAAAGTTTCAAAATACCTGAAACAAAATTGATAGAACTGAAAGAAAAAAAAATCAGGAAACATTTTAAAAAGACTCCTTTGGTTTTAAGTTTAGCTTAAAATATAGTTTTTCTAGATTAAGTAAAATTCTTAAAAATTTTCTAGTACTTTTTTAGGTTAATAATACACTCAATAAAAAGCTATTTTCCTGAGTTACATTACCTTCTCATTAACTGCCAAATCAAGGCCAATGTTAGTGTGCGGTTTCCTTCATTGAGATCTTGTCCACCAATGCCAACCAGGGAAAACTTAGCTTGATTCTTTCCCAATTCCACAGCATAATTACAATTCTCAAGCTGTTAATGAAGAAAGAGGACAGCAATCTAATGTAATCATCTACGGTGCTAAATACAAAAAATTTATAAAAATAATAAAGACAAAATGAAATAAACATGGCCAGATTAAATGATCTTTCAAGTTTTGCCTGCTCCTTCAAGTTAGACACTGAAAATTCCATCTTTTCTTAAATAAAACCTTTCATTTCTACCAAAAAATATTCACAGTGGACTCTAAGTGTAAAAACAAAATAAATTAATTGTTGTGGACATTTTCATGGCTACTACATAAACAGGGAGCCATGCTCAGTCACCTCTCCATAATATTTCTAAAATAGCTGGATTCTGAAAGGTTGGCATGGAAAAATCTGGATTCTCTATTTCACATGCACACAATGGACTGACATATGAGACATATTCCTGTGGCTATGCTTGAATAGTAGGAAATGTTTGTGCCAACTGTGTTGCTACTTTTCCATAACCATGTGTTCCCACTGTGTTGACATTAGACAAACTATTTGTACAAGTCCAACTGTCAGTACAAAGTTCCAATTCTTTGGAAAATTAGAATGAGAATCTTCCTGGGGTAAGAGATCCTGCCCTGCTCTAATTATCTTAATTAGAATTTTTACATCAGAATATTTAAAGACATTCAACATGGAATTATAAATAAGCAAGCAACTTGCTTTAATAAAACTAGGTTTCTGATAGCTTGACTGTAATTTAAATCCTGGATAAACATTACTTATCTAAGTTTGGCCTCCTGATAAAATATTCATAGGATGCTTTTGTAGGCTTATGCCTACTGTAACATCTGTATTTACCTTCTTCATATTGCCTCCCAGTTTGGGGTATGGTGGTTTGTTTACTCTGTTCCAATCAACAGGGACTTTAATCTTTTCATAGAGCTGGAAGATGACCAGGGCATCTGATAAGTCACTGAACAAAAAGCAAACACAAAAGAATTCTCAGATAGCTAACATTTATGAAGGATCTATAGTGAGCTAGGCATTTCCTTCAATTTATTAGCTTAAGGAATATTCACAATTTGGTAAAATTGGTGTAAACAGCTTCATCTTTTGAGATAAAGAAACTGACTCAGACATTGAGGAAACTTATTTGAGCTCTTCCTATCCTTCAACTAAAACTCATTGCCTCCAGGAAAAAAGAAATGGCTCTAGTAAGTAGACAATCACAAACTTAACATTTATTGTTTTGCCTACTTGTGAGCAGATCATACATAAGTTGGCAACATATAGTACATTTGTCTTTTTGCTAGGTTATGATTTTGTATGAAACACATAGAGAGGCTGGTATATGAAAGTGAGTTTCTCTTTTTCTGAATATCCAACATCTGCAGATCAGTTTGGCACTTCTTCCCTTTTCATCAAGGTGCACACATTTTGTGAAAAGAATTGCATATCATAGCAGTTTTTGAAATCTTGGGGATCTTTCAAGGTCTCAGAGTCCCCAAATACTCTTACCTGTACAAATGATTGACTCGAGGGTTAACACCCAAGGAGTTCATCCAGTTCCTAAATGTCCGTTCTTCTCTTGTCTCACCTAAATCAATGAAAACTGGTTATCTTTCAGGCCTCTAGAAAATATGCCTTATTAAAGTTTAACTAAAGAGGCTGTAATAAAATCTGAAGTAGAATTTTAAAAAATTAAATAAACCCTAATGGATTTGGATCAGGTTGCTGTTCTGTGTTAATTTTTTCATTTCAATTAAACAATTGGTGTTTATTAGCAGTGGGCAAGTTCCTTTGTGAGGAAACAGTCAGTTGGCCCTCAAAGGCTTACATTCTTTCTGGGAAAACTTTAGGTCATCAAAGAGAGACTATGTAAGCTAGAGAACTAATGTGCGAGGTACACACATTTGATATTTGAGTTGAGAAACTGACTCAGTACGGGCTGAATTTGGAAGAAGAGGAATTTGAGCTTTACCTTCTAGAACTGATAAAATCTGGTTAATAAAGATTAAAGGGAAGATGATTTCAAGAAATGGTAGAGGTGGGATTAGGAGATAGAGTAAATATGAATCCAAAGGGAGTGATAGGCAAGGTAAAACCATTAGGAACCGATTTTTTAGGGACCTGTGTTCAGTGCATGGAGATAATGTTGTCCAGTGGCTGGAACCAGAATGAGGGATATTTGTATTAGGTAGCAGATTTGGGTTGACATATTAGACAATTTTTATGGTTCTTTTTGATATTATTACAATAAATTCTTGAGCAAGGTTGAGATATAATGAAAGCAGTATTGAGATGTGCCTGACAGCAGTGTGTAGAATTTCTGGAAGGCAATATACATCTAAATTAAATTAAACAGGTGGAGGGGATAGTATTTGACTAGTATATCCAAGTGCTTGATGAATGGAGGAATAGGCCCCCAAGATCTATTGAAATAGTTAGTGTGTGATTTAATAAAAGTCTAAAAGAGCAGAAAGGGGAAATAATGATCAAAAAGCCATTCTATAGAAAGAATTATTAAATATTTGCTGGTTCAATACATTTAAAGGTAAGGAAGATATTAAGGTAGAACTTATGGATTTGGTAATTAAGGAAAAAAATGGTAATGTTAACGGAAATGGAGACTTTCTGAAGGAAGTGGGTGGGAGGAGCATAGAATAGAAAGACAGTGGGTATTTGTGTGGGAGAAATGATCAATTCTTTTTTGTGAATTCTGAATCTCAAGTGATAGTAAAGGATCCAAAGGCAAATGTTCTAGAGGCAGCTGGAAATGGGTGATTAGAGGCTTGATATATATCGAATCAGCAAAATGCATGGACCACTAACCACAATTTATCAATTTATCAAATGATACAAATGAATCAGTGTTGGAATACAAATTAATTTTACATTCATAGCTAGAGTAAAGCATTGTGGAAACATGATCAACCAATATGTTAAATTTAGACTTCCTTTGTTTGGTGATAGTCATTTAATATTAACTTTGTTTTGATTTTCCTATCTTAATATTGAGACTAACTCATGATGGGAAAAAAAAATAAACATCTCTGACACTGTTACCTGTTAGAAACTAAGTAACACTATATGCTTTTTTTGTTCACAATTAGGGAATTAACTCCCAAACTATAATTGTCAGGGATTCTGCCTCAAAATATGGTTATATGTCCCATAACACAAAGCAAAGAAACAAAACAAAAACCTCAGTAAGCACCCCCTAGAATAGTTAAAAAAAGATTTTTAGATGATGAGTGGCTGCAATTTCTTGCCTCTAGGAAGTAACACTTAGTCCCTTATGTACATAATTAGATTTTTGGAAGTTAGAAATTATTTCATCTGATAATTAAATTCATTGTCTTGCTTAAAACAATTCTGATAATGGGTAAATCCTATGTATTATGGATGTGATGTAATAATATTTGATTTTTCTTGCTTTGCTGTAATTGATTGGCTTAATCTATTTTATTCTTTTTGTTATGTATCAGATAATTCATAACCTATTTGGGTTTTATATTTTCTTAGGAGGTGATTTTGAATTGCCTAGAATTGAGAATGATTTTTTAAACTCTCAATCAACTGGCTTCCAGTTACCTTCAAGAGCTCCCCAGTCTATGTCCTGGTTCTCTGGTTTGTGCAGGGCAGGATATCTGTTAAAGAGGTTAGCAATGAAAGCCAAGTTCAACTTGGGGTTCCCTCGGACAACATCTGTGGCTGTGACAAACTGCCGGCAGCCCAGCCTCTCTGCCTGCTGCAACATGCATTCTGCCCTCTGGATGTCATCCTTCTCCTGCAATGAAAAAAAATCAAGGCTGGGTCAAGGCTCTCCATGCAAAAAAGTAGACATGGATATAGAAAAATAAATGAAAATCTTTCTAAAGGAAACCTTTAGTGTTAACCTCAAATAGACACTCAATAACAGCATATTATTATTTATATTCTCCTGAACTGAAATCTGAAAAATTACAAATAAAAGGAATCTTGGGAGTTAAGTAATTGAGTCCTCTAATCTCTATAGAGGACCCTTTCAGATGAATGATTGGCTGTCCTGTTTTTTAAAACATTCAGTAGATACCACCCCAGATGGCACAGTGAGGCTAACACCAGTGGGATTTCCTGCACGGACCCCATCACTGACTGCTGAGTGAAGCAAAAGCTAGCAGGACCCCAAGCGCCAGCATCTGACACCTGTGGGACCAGCTCTGTAGGGAAAGGAATATAGCTCAGAACAGGGACAACCAAGGTGAGATACTTAGGGCAGACCCAGCCTCTGGGCAAAGGAGTTCCTGACCACTGGACCACTAGGTGCTTCAACCTCTTGGACCTCAATCAGGTTGCCCAGGATCATAAGAAAACATGACCCATATATATGCTGTCCAGAAGAGACCCACCTCAGAACAAAATACACTCAGAATGAGAATGAAGGGATGGAAAAATATATTCCATGCAGAAAAAAAAGAAGCTGAAGTAGCAAGACTCATATCTGACAAATTAAACCTCATAACAAAGGCTTTAATAAGAGACCAAGAAGGTCACTTTATAATACTAAAGGGAATGACCCAAAAAGAAAATATAACCTTTATAAACATATGCACCCAATATAGGAGTACCCAAGTTCATAAAAAAACAAAACAAAAACTATTGATGGACTTTATGGGGAGAAATCGACAGCAATACAGTCATAGTAGACTTTGTGTGTTTGTGTATGTCTGTGATAGTAGACTTTAACACCTATGGACTGCCCTGGATAGATCTTCCAAGACAAAAATATAACAAGGAAGCAGAGGCTTTAAATGACACACTAGATCAGATGGATCTAACTAATATTTATGAACATTTCAACCCAATACATTCTTCTCAAGTGCACATAGAGCATTCTCAAAGATAAACCACATGTTAGGGCATAAAACAAGTCTCTACTAATTCAATAAGATTGATATGATACCAATCATCTTCTCAGATAACAATGGCATGAAGTTAGAAATCAACTACAATAAAAAAAACCCTCAAATACATGGAGGTTAAATAACATGTTATTAAACAATTAATGGATTACCAATGAGATCAAGCAAGAAATTAAAAACTTCCTGGAGACAAATGAACATACAACCCCCAAAACCTATGGGACATGGCGAAAGCAGTGTTGAGAGGGAAGTTCAAATTACTACAAGTAACTCAAGAAACAAGAAAAAGGACTAATAAACTATCTAACCTTACAACTAAATGAGTTATAAAGAGAACAGAAAGAAAAGCCCAGAGGAAGTAAAAGGAAGGAAATAATAAAGAACAGAGTAGAAATAAATGATATAGACACTTAAAAGACAGTACAAAAGATCAATAAATCCAAGAGCTTGTTCTTTGAAAAGATAAATAAGATTGATGAACCCCTAGCCAGACTCCTCAAGGACCAGAGAGAGAGAGGATCCAAATAAATAGAATCAGAAATGAAAGAGGTGATATAACAATGGACACCACAAATACAAAGGATTGTTAGCAACTACTACGAACAACTATATGCCAGCAAACTAGATTAACCTGGGTGAAATGGACAAATTCCTAGGAACATACAATCTTCCACAACTAAATCAGGAAGAATCAGAAAACCTGAGTAGGCCAATAACAACTAATAAAATTAAAACAGTAATGAAAAAACTTCCAGCAAACAAAAGTCCTGAACTGGGTGAATTTACAGATGAATTTTACCAAACATTTAAAGAAGAACTAACACGTATTTTCCTCAAAATATCCCCCAAGAAATCCAAGAGGAAGGAACACTTCCAAGCTCTTGTTAAAAAGCCAGCATTATTCTAATTCCAAAACCATATACTACAAAGAAAGAAAATTACAGGCCAATATCCATGATGAACACAAACTAAAATCCTCAAAAAAATATTAGCAAATCAGATCAAGCAAGACATTAAAAAGATTATACATTATAATCAAGTGGGATGTATCCAGGGATGCAACACCGGTACAATATTCACAGATCAATAAATGTGGTACATCACATAAACAAACTCTAACATATAAAAACGCAGGGCCAGTAATGTCCAAAATGATTGAAGGCTTGACCCACTGGAAGTCAGTACTGCAGTCAGTGCAGGGTTTCCAAGGTGACCCAGCACTGACTGCCTCCAGTGCGAGTGTGGCGATCCAGCACTGACTGCTGAGTGGGCTGGATCAGGCCCGGAGAAAGGCCTGAAGAAAGGGGCAGGGTCTGATCCACAGTCTTCGTGGCAGCTGTTGATCAGCCATTTCCTTTCTTTTTCTTTCTGGGCTTCACCAGCAGCAGTATCTCTTTCTCTCTGGGGCTCCATGGGGGCTGCTAATCAGACCACCTCTCTGATCAGGCCCGGAGATAGGCCTGGAGATGTTGACTGGCATAGAAACTGACCAATCAGAATCAAATCTGGGTGAACTGTGAGGAACCAATGGCTGCCTTGGTGGCAGAGCTTTTGATGCTGACTGGGATAGAAACCAACCAATCAGAACCAAACTGGTGGGCAGGAGAGGGCAGTTAGGGGTAATCAGGCAGGCAGAGGCAGTTAGGGGCAATCAGGCAAGCAGGGGAGAGCAGTTGAGGGCAAGATCAGGCGGAAGGGAGGGCCATTGGGAGTGAGAACAGGCTGGCAGAGGAGAGCAGTAGAGGCAACCAAGCCAGCAGGGGAGGGCAGTTAGGGTGATCAGGCAGGCAGGCAGGCAGGCAAGTGAGTGGTTAGGAGCCAGTGGTCCCAGATTGTGAGGGGGTGTCCCATGCTGGTTTAGGCCTGATCCCACAGGGGTCGGATATCCCCCAAGGGGTCTTCTATTGGAGAGAGTGCAGGCTGGACTGAGGCAACCCTCCCTCTGTGTACAAATGTTTTGCACTGGGCCACTAATTAAAAGATAAAAAACACATGACCATATCAATAGATGCAGAAAAGGCATTTGATAAAATCCAGCACCCATTTTTGATAAAAATTCTCAGTGTACGGGACTAGAGGGGTCATACCTCAACATAATAAAGGCCATATATGACAAACCTACAACCAACATCATACTCAATGGACAAAAACTTAAAGTGTTTCTCTTAAGAACAAGACCAAGACAGAAATGTCTGCTTTCACCACTCTTATTCAACAGTACCGGAAGTTGTAGCCACGGCAATCAAATAAGAAAAAGAAATAAAAGGCATTCACACCTGTCAGAATGGCTATCCTAAAAAAAAAAACCAACACATAACAAGTGCTGGTGAGGATGTGGAGAAATGAAAACACTGTTTCACTGCTGGTGGTAATGCAGATTGGTGCAGCCACTATGGAAAACAGTATGGCATTTCCTCAAAATATTAAAAATTGAACTTTCATTTGACCCAGTGATCCTACTTCTCAGAATCTATCCTAAAAACTTCAAAACACCAACCAGAAAGAATATATCCACCCCTATGTTCATAGCAGCGTTATTTACCATTTGACCCAGCAATCCTACTTCTCAGAATCTATTTTAAAAACTTCAAAACATCAACCAGAAAGAATATATCCACCTCTATGTTCATAGCAGCATTATTTACCATAGCTAAGATTTGGAAACAGTCCAAGTGCCCACCAAGTAGATGAGTGGATAAAAAAGCTGTGGTTCAATTATACTACGGAATACTATTCAGCTATAAAAAGAGAGATGTCCTACCCTTTGGGACAGCATGGATGGACCTGGAAAATATTATGCTAAATGAAATAAAACCATCTGAGAAAGACAAATCTCACATTTATCTCACTTATTTGTGGAATTTAATGAACAAAATGAATTGACAACAAAATAAGACCCAAAGCTTGGAACAGACTGATATACTTTTTGATGTGGCATTGGGAGGATGAGAAAAATAACCAAAGAACTTAGAGGCCCAGTGCATGAAAATTTGTGTATTGGGATGGGGGAGGGTCCCCTCAGCCTGGCCTGTGCCCTTTCGCAGTTCGAGACCCCTTGGGGAATGTCCAACTGACTGTTTAAACCTGCTTCCCAAGGGATCAGGCCTAAGCTGGCAGTTAGGCATCCCTCTGGTGGCCCGGAAGCCCTGAGGGAATGTCTGACTAACAGCTTGGGCCCACTTCCACTGTGGAAGTGCACTGACCACCAGGGAGCAGTTCCTGCCTTGAGCCTCTGTCCCCTGGTGGTCAGTGCATGTCATAGCAACTGGTCATTCACAGTTATTCTGCCATTAGGGTCAATTTGCTTATTACCCTTTTATTATATAGGCTATACATAGCCCATCGACACGGGCAATAGGGTGGTGAAGTCTGGTGGAAGGTTGGAGCTGGGAGGAGGAGTTAAAGGGGAAGATGGGAGGAAATGAGATATATTTGTAATACTATCAACAAAGAAAATATATTTTAAAAATATTCAGTAGATTCTCTAACTTATTAAGTGGATTTAATTATTTTCAGCCATTATGCTTACTTTTTATTATTTCTTATACAAGCTATAAGATTTTGTCTACCAAAA
The DNA here is from genome assembly GCA_011751065.1 of Lasiurus cinereus. Classification (NCBI taxonomy): domain Eukaryota; kingdom Metazoa; phylum Chordata; class Mammalia; order Chiroptera; family Vespertilionidae; genus Lasiurus; species Lasiurus cinereus. Next base: position 9,358,739 of record JAAGEH010000012.1, on the reverse strand, counting down.
ATGTTTATTTATTAAGTAATAAATTATATTCTTATTTTTAGTTCATCCAAGATATTTATATCTGCCATTAAAAATGTATGACTAGTATAACTGCATTTGCCACATTGAGATGGTGTACATGCAACTTCAACAAAATAAACATGGTAAGTTATTTAAGCTACATGTTGTAATTAATAAATATATAATATCAATCTGGCTTTTGCAGACTTCACACTGAGAACCACTCACTGAACATATTAAAAGTCTATTCAGCCCTACCCGGTTTGACTCAGTGGATAAAACATTGGCCTACAGACTGAAGAGTCCTAGGTTCAATTCCAATCAAGGGCACATGCCAGGGTTGTGGGCTCAATCCCCAGTGTGGGGCATGCAGAAGGCAGCCAATCATTTATGTTTCTATCTCTCTCTCCCTTTCATTTTCTCTCTGAAAACAATAAAAATATATATATATACTTAGAAAGTTTATTCATGTAGTTTTAGAGAATCTCCTGTCATTCGTAAGCAAACTCCTATTAGAAGATTCTTGTTGAATTATGCTCTACTGTCCTTAAAGTTCTTAAGAGCCTATAAAAACACCAATTTTCAGAAAACAAAACTTCAAACTAGAATTATTTTTAATTTGATGCTTTACTAGATAATACTATATACATTATACATTTCATGAGCTTTACTTTTCATTCAGGAATGAGTTGACTTTAATATTAAAACTCATTGGGTTGAAGTCCAATAATATTAATTGAGGCACAAAAATGAGTAAGATGATTTCTCAAGATCAATATTACAATGGTGGCAAAACTAAGGTTTTGACATTCAGACTAATGCTATGCCTACTGTTTTTAAGAATGCTCAAACCAGTCATTTATAAGAATTCACAGGATCCTGCCCAGTCTTTTCCTCCCATTACCCTTAGTGATGTGGTGAAGGAGGGCTATGGCTGGGTGAATTTTGAAGACACCCTTAGGTTTAAATTCTTGCTGTATCAGGCACTGGGCTCTGTGGCATGAGATGATTTTTGCCTTCTCTGACAATAAAGCAGTTTAACACACACCTCAGTTTGTAAGGATTAGAGGCTGTATATGCAATATGCCTTGCACAGGACCTGGCACATTGGAGGAACTGAACAAGAAAGGATTTCTTTTTTTTTTTTAATTATTGCTAGAGGAAAAGGGCCCCAGACTTGGATCAAATTACTTCCAAAAATCTGTCATATGATCTTAATTAACCCTCCTGATCAGTTTTCATCGCTAAAATGAGAATTTATTTATTTATTTGTATAAATATTTCATCTATTTTCAGAAATAATACTAAGAAAGCTAAATATAGAAATAATATTTCTTGGTACTGTGGAGCCTACTAATTGACCAGAAATATACAGAAGTGCCTAGTATGGTATATGGCACTTAATTGGTATTAGTTTCTTTCTTTCCTTAATATTTATTTTCAGATTAAATTTCCCACAATTATTACCCAAAACTGTTAACAGTTTTTAAAAGCTTTAAACAGAGATGTCTCCTCATGCCACACCAGAGTCAGGTTGTACAGATCAATGGGACCCCAATGTAAAGGCAGCATTGTGTTCTCTAAACAGAGTTTGGAACATGGCCTTACCCTTAGTCCTGACATGTCAATCACAACAGCAGGAATACCTTCTTCATCTCCTTTTGGAGCAATCTGTTCCAGCAGGTGGTAATACGCTTTTGAGTCCTGTGAGCAATTAAGAAATTACAATTTTAAATTACATACTTAGTACAATGATTTCCCAAAAGCAAATATTTTTCATTTCTTATTCAACTATCATTCAAGAATGAACTTAACAAAGTTGGGTTTGAATTTTCTATTTGTCTGTTTACATATTATATTTGCTTTTATTTTTACAATGAGTATAACATTTAAAATATAGGACATACACAAAGGGAAACCCAAATATGTAAATACTATTCCTTTGACCTTATGGGAGAAAAATAATTCATGAACATGTATTCAACTCATTGGATTAAAGTCTAATAATATTAATTGAGGCACAAAAATGGGTAAGATAATTTCTCAAAATCAATATTAAAATGGTGGCAAAACTAAAGTTTTGACATTCAGACTCAGGAAAATACACACACACACACACAGGAAAAAAAAATATATACCTTTATATTGCTGAAGTCAGTCAGCTAAAGTTTAGTTTTTAAAAAGTGACAGGAAAAGGAAGAAGTTTAAAAAAGAGTTTACAAGCACATTTAAATAGATAATAAGCAAAAGAAGAATATTTTAAACAAGCAGTTTTTGTGTAAAAGGAGAGATATTGAGATGGCAAGTTAATTTAAAGTTTATCCAGAAGTTAGAAAAAGTAGTTAAGCTTAGTTATAGCAGATTGCATATAGATAGTGAATTATTATGTTTTCTTAGATTCTGGAAATATGCTTATTGACAAAAAGCATATTTCTCAGAATTGCAGTCTTAAAATTATAGATGTATTGTATTCTCATTCAATGAAAGCATGCAGATTTTCAGGTAATTTATTTAAACCATTTAAAGAGATTTTCATTTCTCTTAAAGACTGAAAAATTAGCTGTTCTTATGTTGTTGTTTTTTTTTTTTTGAAACTGTATAGGGCCTGGGGAGAGCAGGGGTATGTGTGCTCACCACCTGTGACATTAGAAAGATGAGAACAAGAGAATGCCAGCTATTGATGTTGCACCTGTGGAAACTGAATTTCATCTCATTTCTTTCTCCCTTCTCTTAATTTTCACTGCAGCTATTTTAAAGCCAGTGATAGTTCCATGCAGGTGCTAGGCATAAATAAAATCTGCCTACCACATGTTACATCTGTTTAGCTTTGCTAATAACCAACTTATTTCAACTGATCCTAAGAAACCTATTTTACTCACTCTAGTGTAGAGGTAGGAAACTTTTTTTCTGCAAAGGGGCATTTGGATATTTATAACATCATTCACAGGCCAGACAAAAGTATCAACTTAAAAATTAGCCTGCTCTATTTGGTCAAATATTTAATGAATATTTAATGAATACTAATGCCTTATGTAGCCTGCCAGCTGGTTGTTGTTAATTATTGCTAGAGGAAAGGGCCCCAGAATACAGTGGAGCATTCTCCCCACCTCTGCTGACTTGGTGTGATTTAAGGGCATCTCAAAATTGTCTGTTGCTCAGACATACAAGTCACAGCACTGCCCTTGGTTGGGATGCGGCTGCTTCTGAGAACAGGCACAACTACTATGTAAGTGCTCAGGTTGCCAGTTCCCATCTCTTATAGATACTTCCCAAGTGCAAAATGGTTATTACTTGGAAGAACACAGCTTCTCAGTGATGGGAAAGCAGGTGAATTTATGGCTTAGCTTACACAGCCTAATTTTGTCTAAAAAGCTTGAAAATGTTGGCTGAAACAATTGCAAAGCTTAACTGTTGAGTACAAAGGGAGATAATGCTTTCCAGCTCCTGTTCAATCCCAGTTTGGTTGGCGGTACTAGAAGACTGTCAATACCCAATGAAAGTGGTATAGTTAAAAAAATGAATTGGCATTATTAGCGTAGGTCCTAAGGAATGGGGAACTCTACATCCTAGAAGCTTCAGTCTAACTGGCACCAGGCCTGACAGGCCCTGAGTTCTAAAAGCGAGGAGTCCACAGCAGGAGAAAGTTGTCATCTAAAGAATTATCAACCTGACCCTGGCTGGTTTGTCTCAGTGGATAGAGCGTCAGCCTGCAGACCAAAGGTCTGTGGTTTGATTCCAGTCAAGGGTATGTACCTTGGTTGTAGGCTCCTCCCAGGCCCAGGCACAGGCAGGAGGCAACAATCAAAGTGTTTCTCTAACATCCATGTTTCTTTCTGTTTTTCCCTCTCCTACTCTCTCTAAAAGATCAATGGAAAAATATTCTTGGGTGAGTATTAACAACAACAAAAGAATTATCAGCCTGAGTTGACTCCTGGTGAGCCATGTGACCTTTCCTCTGACTCTCTTTGGAGAAAATCTCTTTAAGTTATGAGAAAGTGGAGACTGAAGTGTGTTTTGTATGCTGCATCCAGCATCATAGATCACTTGCTCCTTGGGACTGCCTTCTGATATTCCTTACTCCTCCTTAAGCTCTTTCTATGGATCCATCTTTCTTAAATGCTAGCAGCTTTCCCCCTTCCCTTTGACATGGAACTGCACAAAATTGAAAACCACAGTGCATGCTTCCCTCAGCCTTGCCCCTTTTTGTTGTAGGACCGATTATGCCTTCTGCACACTCTGGTAAATTCTCATTGCAGACAGTTTCTAGAATCATTATCTCGTAAAAATCACTGGTGCATACAAAGGAAAACCTTTCAAGAAATTCACAACTTGTTTTCTTTGAGAGGCAGTATAGTATGGCAGTCAAGTATGGGAACCTTGGATGCCAACTGTTGGATTTAAATCCTGATCCTCCCCCCAGCTGTGTGAACTTGAACAGAAGTAACTTCTCTTTACTTCTGTTTCCTTATATGTAAAATGAAGAAATAATAATCCTTATCTCAAGATTTGCTGTGAGGATTAATGAGTTAATAAGTATATAAAGCAGTTAGAACAGTGCCTGGTATACAGTAGACAATATGTGTGCTGGTATTAATATAATTAGAAGAATCCTCATTTAATTTTTTTTAAAAGGAATCCTGACCTGACAGTTTCATTTATAAAATCAGAAAAGACATTACAGTCCTCCACATATTTCACAAGCAGTCTTATCTTTTGCCCTTCTTCTACTTCTTCATCATCCCTCTACTTCTTGATATTAAAACTCTAAGAAAGACCCATCACCTTTTGTTGCTGTGCAGTTGCTAGACTTTAGACAGATCTGTGTGTCTAATGTTGCCCAGCATTTGGACTTGAGAACAGCAAGCCGTCCAAAACAGCAACAGCCACTCTCGAACTAACTCCAGAATCTAAAGAGATGGGGCCCATTGTCTTGATTTTTACTCCATTAACACCCAAACTCCCTTCACTGCCATAGTCAATCATGTTAAAGTTATACTCTCCTACCTTGATGTCAGTACTGAAGTTGCTGACTTTGCTGCAGCCTGCATTTTCCAGATGGTAATTAGCCCATCTCAGCAGGAGCTCCTCAGGGGAGAGTTTCATCAAGTCCTCCAGATTCTCCCCTTCTCTCAGAAGAGCAATCAGAACTGAGGACGCACAAAAGCAGAAGAAAAATGAATACAGGGATATTTTGGAGGATGCTCTGCTGGAAAGCCAAAGATAGCAACTTCATCTCTCTGAGGTAAAGGCATTCACAGCTTTTCCCATGGAGTAAATTCTTTATTTTTATTTCCTTAAAAAAGGTGTAGGGTACTATGAGTTAATTTATTACCCCTATTTTCCAGATGGGGGAAAAAAAGGCACCAATGAATCTTGATGCTATGTCTAAGAATAAGTGGATAGAGCCAAGGAAATAAACAAGACTATTGGCTCAGAACACTCCACGGAGTTTGTCAGATTACATTTCATGAGATGACAACATTTTTGCTTTTAAGTGATCAATTTTGCAATAATGACTATGTTCTATAGATTGTGTTTAATATTTCAAATGCTTTCTTGAATAATTATAGCAGCTCACAAATTAGAAAAATAAACTTTTTCTTCTATATTTTCCAGATGAATACATATTGCTTATTCAGTTAAAAAATTTAAATTTAACTGAGGTCATTATTTGCAAATCGATAGTCTTTCTCGTGGACTTTGAGTTCTCTGTTTTTTTCTTCTTCTTTATATTATGCTTAATATATTGGTTTTATATTACTCCAGGATTCTACACAGGTTATTGTGATTTGGACTTTAAAAGTATATAATAACATTATATACATATACTCTCTATATAAATGATAAAGATTAGAATTTGGCTACAGATTTTGTATTGGTAGAATCTGTACCTGAAAATAAAAAAGTAACACTGTATTTTACATAATACTTACCAAGATCTATTACTTCTGTCTAAAGGACAGAGCTATAATTATTTAAATGCAGAGACGATGCTCAGAGCAACTAGAAATAGATTCACAGCTACATATTTAGCTGAGAACTTTAAAACACTAAATGTAATTTTCTATCATTTTGGTAAGAACTATACCAAGTTTCTCCTAATCTATTGGTATCACTGCATATATGAATGTGAATCACTTCATAAAACACAAGTTAAAAGTAGACTTGTTACAAAGTGTCTAAAAGCAAAATTAATTCAGCAAAGCTCTTAAAGTTGGAGTCGCAGACAGCTAGATTGAGCTATAGGTCTAAAAATGCATTATTAATCTGTAGTCTTAAAAAGCTCTTGTTCCATCATTTAAAAAAATCTGGTCAGCATGAATAAAATCTATTACATTAATACAATGAATTCTATATAACTGTAGTTTAAAAAAATGGAGGATTCTGAGCTTAACTATTCCCCACAACAAATGCAGTAATAAAAAGCCATGCCATTAATAACATTTGAAGCTTTACTTGTACCTTCATTTCTGCTGAGTTCAATGTCGGCAAACAACCCAATCTTGATGACTTGCCACAAAAGTCCCAGGACCAGGTAAGGCTTCCCCTCCTTTAAGTCCTCAGCCCCGATGTTAACCACATGGCACCCAATGGCTGAGGCAGAGTTCAGAGCCAGATTCAAATTCTCCTGAGGGAGAAAAAGTATGCAAGTTTTAAAAAAATCTTTATTGTTTTTTTAAATTTTTATTGTTTAAAGTATTACATATATTAGTACATATATCTCCTTTTTTTCTCCCCATTGACCTTCCCCCAGCCTCCCCTAACCCCTGTTGCATACCCACATCCCCATTCCCCCAGTGTCTTGTGTCCATATGCATATGCATGCATACCAGTCCTTTGGTTAATCTATTTCCCTTCTTCCCCAACACTCCTTAGCCTTCCCACTATAATTTGACAGTCTGATTGGTGCTTTACTGCCTCTGTATCTATCTTTTTAATTCATCAGGTTATAATGTTCTTTATTCTCCATAAATGAGTGAGATCATGTGGTATTTTTCTTTCATTGCCTGGCTAATTTGACTTAACATAATGCTCTCCAGGTCCATCCATGCTGCTGCAAAAGGTAAGAATTCCTTCTTTTTTTATAGCAGCATAGTATTCCATTGTGTAAATGTACCATAGTTTTCTAATCCATTCATCTGGAATTTAGGCTGTTTCCAAATCTTAGCTATGATGAATTATGCTGCCATGAACATAAGGGTGCATATACCTTTTCTGATTGGTGTTTCTAGTTTCTTGGGATATAATCCTAGAAGTGGGATTACTGAGTCAAAAAGGAGCTCCATTTTTAGTTTCTTGAGGAAACTACATACTATTCTCCGCAGTGGCTGCACTAATCTGCATTTCCACCAGCAGTGCATGAGAGTTCCTTTTCTCCACATCTTCACCAACACTTGTCATTTGTTGATTTGCCATTCTGACAGGTGTGAGATGGTACCGCATTGGTGTTTAGATTTGCATCTCTTAAATAATTAGAACTTTTAGCATGTTTTCATGTAAATCTTGGCCTTCCTTCTGTTTTCTTTGGAAAAGATTCTATTTAGGTCCATTGTCCATTTCTTTTATTCTTTTTTTAAAAAATTAAATCTTTATTATTCAGATTATTACATTTGTTTCTCTTTTCCCCCCTCCATAGCTCCCCTCCACCCAGCTCCCACCCTTCCCACTACCCTTACCTCCCTCCCGTAGACCTCATCCATAGGTGTGTGATTTTTGTCCAGTCTCTCCCTGTACCCCCTTCACCTCTTCCACCCTGAGAATTATCAGTCCACTCCTTTTCTGTGCTCCTGATTCTATTATATTCACCAGTTTATTCTGTTGATCAAATTTTTAATTCACTTAATTTTTAGATTCACTTCTTGATAGATATGTGTTTGTTCATAATTTTTTATCTTTTACCTTTTTCTTCTTCCTCTTCTAAAAGAGTACCTTTCAGCATTTCATATAATACTGGTTTGGAGTTGATGAACTCCTTTAGCTATTTCTTCTCTGTGAAGCTCTTTATGTGCCCTTCAATTCTGAATGATAGCTTTGCTGAATAGATTATTCTTGGTTGTAGGTTCTTGCTATTTTTCACGTTGAATATTTCTTGCCACTCCAGTCTGGCCTGCATCATTTCTGTTGAGAAATCAGCTGACAGTCATATGGGTGCTCCCTTGTAGGTAATGAACTGTTTTTCTCTTGCTGCTTTTAATATTCTCTCTTTGTCTTTTGCTCTTGGTATTTTAATTATGATGTGTCTTGGTGTGGTCCTATTTGGATTCCTTTTATATGGGGTTCTGTGTGCTTCCTGGACTTGTAAGTCTATTTCTTTTACCAGATGTGGGAAGTTTTCAGTCATTATTTCTTTAAATAGGTTTTCAGTGTCTTGCTCTCTCTCTTTTTCTGGCACCCCCACAATTCTGATGTTGGTACGCTTGAAACTGTCACAGAGGCTCCTTACATTATCTTCACATTTTTGGATTCTTTTCTCTTCTTGCTTTTCCAGTTGAGTGTTTTCTGCTTCTTTATATTTCTAATTTTTTACTTGATTCTTGCCTTTCTCTAGTCTGCTGTTAGGACTCTGTATAATATTTTTTATTTCAGTCAGTGTATGTTTAATTTCTAGTTGGTCCTTTTCCATCACTAGTTGGATCTCTTGCATCTCTAGTTGGTTCTTTTTCATCTCCTATTGGCTCTCGCTAAGTTTATCCAACTTTTCTAGCATATTCTTGAAAAACCTTATAAGTGTGGTTTTGAACTCTATATCCAGTTGTTTGTTTTCCTCCATTTCTTTTGTTTGTGATCCCTTCCCTTTTCTCGGCATTTTCACTATGCTGGGAGAACTTCTGTGTTGGATTCAGCCTTATGATACCAGACTTGCAATACCACAGAAGCCTCTTTGTTGAGCTTGGGAAGGGTGGAATCTCAGGGCTTAAGGGACTGCCTTGCCTTCCAGTCGGCTTCGCCCGCCACGGCCCCTGAGTCTCACGTGACTGGGTAATCGCTGGAGCGGTCCTTGTGTGCGAGCACAGTGCCTCTAGACCACTGCCTTTCTGGCTCCCCTGCGCTCCAGGACCAGAGGAGTCTAGGTCCCCAGGGTTTCACTCGACACAAGGGCTTATTGGAGTCAGAAGTGGCACAGTTGGGAGGGTCTGTCTCCTGCCCACTCGCAAAAACCAGAGGCACCATCAGCAGTTGGTTCTCTGCGCACAGTGTTGTGCGCGCCACCAGTCCTCTGATCTTTTGCGACTCCCCTAAATTTCCATGCACCTCTCCCTTTTCACAGTCCTAACTCCCCCCATATGAGTTTCAGCTGGATCTGGGGTTTAGTGTCGTAGGATAAGGGGTTCAATGCCTTTGAGAGTCTCCGTTTCCCTCCTGCCAGAGAAAACCAGCCAGGTACTCTGGCACCTGCTCTCTCTACGTGTGCATCTCTGTACCTCAGCTTTTTGCAGCTCCTCTGGGTCTCCGTGAGCACCTCTCTTTCCCTCTAGTTGTAGAATTTCCACTCAGTCAGCTTTCCTGTGGTTCTGGATTATGTCCGTTCTGTCTTTTAGTTGTAGTTTTGAAATTGTTGTGCAAGGCAGCAGTGTAGGTGTTTACCTATGCTGCCATCTTGGATTCCTCCTCCTGTCCATTTCTTTATTGGATCATTTATCTTTCTTCTTTAAGTTGTACAAGTTGCCTGTAGATGTTGGAGACTACCCCTTTATCAGTGATACCATTTGCAAATATGTTCTCCCATACCGTGGGCTTTCTTGTTATTTTGTTAATGCTTTCTTTTGCTGTGCAAAAGCTTTTTATTTGATGTAGTCCCATTTGTTTATTTTCTCTTGAGCTTCCATTGCCCTAGGAGCAGTATTGGTGTAGAAATTCCTTTGGCATATGTCTGAGATTTTGCTGCCTGTGGATTCTTTTAGTATTTTTATGGTTTCCCATCTTATGCTTAAGTCCTGTATCCATTTTGAGTTTATTTTTGTGTATGGTATAAATTGGTGGTCTACTTTAATTATTTTGCATGTACAGTGGTACCTCAAGATACGAGTTTAATTCGTTCTGTAACCTTGAGGCGTGGGAAACTATGAGACGCTCGAGTCGCGGTAAACTGGTGGGTCGTGTGCAGCTGGCCGATCCGTGCGATTACTCCTATCTCAAATGTTGCTCGCATTTCAAAGCAAAAATTGCTCGCTCAACGGCTCGTATCTCAAAAATCTCATATGTTTGGGCACTCGTATCTCGAGGTACTGCTGTATCTGTCCAATTTTCCCAACACCAGTTATTGAAGGGACTCTCTTGCCTCCATTGTATGTTCATGCCTTCGTGGGTCAAATATTAATTGAGCATAGTGGTTTGGGTTGATATCTGGATTCTCTATTCTATTTCATTGATCTATATGTCTGTTCGTGTGCCAGTACCAGGCTGTTTTGAGAACTGTGGCTTTGTCATATAGCTTGAAATCTGGTATTGAGATTCCACCTACTTTATTCTTCTTTCTCAGGATTTCTGTGGCTATTTGGGGTCTTTCTTTATTCCAGATGAATCTTTGGAGAGTTTTTTCTAGGTCTGTGAAATATGTTGTTGGTATTTTAATGGGGAGTGCTTTGAATCTATAGATGTTGATTCTACCAATCCATGAACATGGTATGTTCTTACAACTGTTTATGTCTTCCTCTTTCTCTTTTTTCAGTGTCTTGTAGTTTTCTGCATATAGGTCTTTTACCTCCTTAGTTAAGTTTATTTCTATGTATCTTAACTTTTTTTTTTTTGGTGTTATGGTAAATGGGATTGCCTTTTTAGTCTCTTTCTGTAAGTTCACTATTGGTATATAGAAGTGCCATAGATTTCTTGGCATTAATTTTGTATTCTTCTACATTATGAATTCATTTATTAAGTCTATTCGTTTTTTTGATGGACTCTTGGATTTTTTATACACAATATCATGTTATCTGCAAATAAGGACAGCTTTACTTCTTCTTTTCCAATTTGAATGCCTTTTATTTATTCTTATTGTCTTATTGCAATGGCTAATACTTCCAGTACTACGTTGAGCAGGAGTGGTGAGAGTGGGCATCCCTGTCTTGTTCCTGTTCTTAGGGTAAATGGTTTTAGTTCTTGCCAATTGAGTATGATGTTGGAAGTCAGTTTGTTATATACGGCTTTTATTATGTTGAGGTCTGAGCCATCTATTCCCACCTTGTTGAGAGTTTTTATCAAGAAAGGGTGTTGGATTCTGTCCAATGTTTTTTCTGCATCAATTGATATAACTAAGTGATTTTTATCTCTCCATTTGCTTGTGTGATGTATCACATTTATTGATATGTGGATATTGTACCATCCTTGCATTTCTGGGATAAATCCTACTAGGTCAAGGTGTATAAACTTTCTGATGTACTGCTGGATCTGATTTGGTAGAATTCAGTGAGAATTTTGGCATCCATGTTCATGAGGGATATTGGCTTGTAATTCTCTTTCATTGTGTTGTCTTCTGGTTTTGGTATTAGGGTGATGCTGGCTTCATAGAAGGAGCTTGGAAGTGTTCTTTCCTCTTGAATTTTTTTTCAATACTCTGAGGAGGATAGGTTTTAGTTCTTCCTTGAATGTTTGGTAAAACTCCCCTGTGAAGCTGTCTGGCCCCAGGCTTTTGTTTGTTGGAAGCTTTTTGATGACTGATTCAATTTCTCCCAGTTATTAGCATATTGAGATGTGTAGATTCTTCCTGATTGAGTTTTGGAAGGTTATATTTTTTCTAAGAATATGTCCATTTCCTCTAGGTTGTCCATTTGTTAGAATAGAGTTGTTCATAGTATTTTTTTTTTAACAATCCTTTGTATTTCTGGGGGTCTGTTGTTATTTCACCTCTTTCATTTCTGATTTTGTTTATTTGGATTCTCTCTCTTTGTTTCTTGGTTAGCCTGGCTAGAGGTTCATCAGTCTTGTTTATCCTTTCAAAGAATCAGCTCTTGGTTTTGTTGATCTTTAGTATTGTTTTTTGTCTCAATGTCATTTATCTCCGTTCTGATTTTTATTATTTCCTTCCTTCTGCTTACACTGGGCTTTTCTTGTTGCTCTCTTTCTAGCTCTTTGAGTTGTAAGGTTAGGTAATTTATTACCATTGTTTCTTGTTTTTTGCAGTAAGCTTGTAGAACTATGAACTTCCCTCTCAAGACTGCTTTCACTATGTCCCATAGATTTTCGATTGTAGTGTTTTCATTGTCATTTGTTGCCATGATGTTTTTTATTTCCTCCTTGATCTCTCTGGTAATCCAGTCATTGTTTAATAGCATGCTGTTTAATCTCCATGTGTTTGATTTCTTTGTATTGTTTTTATTGTAGTTGATTTCCAGTTTTATATCACTATAATCTGAGAAGCTGCTTGATATGATTTCTACCTTCTTAAATTTGAAAAAACTTTTCCTATTATCCAACATATGGTCTATTTTTGAAAATGACTCATGTGTATTCGAGAAAAATGTATATTCTTTGGCTTTGGGGTGAAATGTTCTTAAGATGTCAATTAATTTCATCTGGTCTAGTGAGTCATTTAGGATTAATATTTCTTTGCTGATATTTTGTTTAGAGGATTTGTCCAATGGTGACAGTGGGGTATTAAAGTCTCCTACTATGATTGTATTCCTGTCAATTTCTCCCTTGATATCCTCAAGTAGTTTTTATGTATTTGGGTCTCCTATTTTTGGGTGCATATATGTTTACCAGAGTTATTTCTTTCTGTTGGATTGCTCCCTTTAATATTATAAATTGTACTTTCTTATCTCTTGTTATGTCCTTCACTTTGACATCTGAGTTTTCAGATATAGGTATTGCCACCCCGGCTTTTTTTCAATTCTCATTTGCCTGAAAAACCTTTTTCCATCCCTTCACCCTTATTCTGTGTGCGTCTTTTTTTCTGAGCTGGGTTTCTTGTAGACAACAGATATATGGATTGTTTTTTCTTATCCAATCTGTTACCCTATGTCTTTTGATTGGAGGATTGAGTACTTTACATTTAAAGTTATAATTGATAGATACTTATTAGTCGCCATTTTTATTCCTTAGATTGTATTCCTTCTTTGCTTCTTATTTCTTTTCTTTTTTTTACAGCAGACCCATTAGCATTTCTTATATTGCTCATTTGGTGGTAATAAATTCTCTTAGTTCTTTTTTTGTCTGTGAAGCTCCTGATTTCATCCTCAATTTTGATTGATAGCCTTGCTGGGCACTGTATTCTTGGATTCAGACCTGCCTTTCCACAAAGTCTTTGCATGATTTTGTGTATTTTATTTCATTCTTTTCTGTCCTGATGAGTTTTTGTTGATAAATCAGTCGCTAGTCTGATGGGGGATCCTTTGTAGGTAACTTTTTCTCTCTCTCTGGCCACTTTTAAGATTCTTACTTTGTTATTGGTATTTGCCAACTTAATTATAATATGCTTTGGTGTAGGTCTTTTTGGGTTCACTTTTCTTGGGACTCTGTGAGCGTCTTGGATTTGTGTGGGTTTTTTCTTCCCTATATCAGGGAAGTTTTCTGTCATTATATTTCAAACATGTTTTCTCTTCCTTGCTCAGTTTCCTGTCCTTCTGGAACCCCTATTATGTGGATTTTGTTTTGTTTCATGTTATCCCAAAGTTCCCTTAGGCTCTCCTCCTGAATTTTCTTTTCTAGAAGCTGCTCTACTTTGTTATTTTTTGCTACCTTAGCTTCTAGCTCACTTATGTGGTCTTCTGCTTCTTCTAGCTTACTCTAGATGCTTTCTATTGAGTTCTTTAAAGAAGGGATGTCATTTTTTATTTCTTCTTGATTTTTTATAATTTCCTCTTGGTTCTTACTCATAGTTGAATTTGTCTTCCATTCTTTTCAGCCACCTTAGGACCATTTCTCTGAATTCTTTCTCTGGCAGGCTGCTTGCCTCCTTTTCGTTTACTTCCTTTTCTGGTGATGCTTGCTTTTGTTTCATATGGGGATGTTTCTTTGTCTCCCCATGGTCTGTCTTTTGTGGTGTCTTTTATGTAGTTCTCTCTCTTCTGCATTGATTTAAATGCACAAAATACAACACAACAAGGTACAATTCACAAGGCACTGAACAGAAATGTATTCATGATATTAAAACCCCCAAATAAATGTGACCACCTTAGAAAAGCAAATTAAAGTATAGGAGAGAAAGACGAAGAGAGAAAAAAGAAAGGAGTACAAAAATGAAATTGGAAAAGGAAAAAAAAGTAAGAGAGAAAAGGACAACAAGAAAGAAAGAAAAGGGGAATGAACTATATATATGGGGATAAAACTCCAATAGAACAGCCACTAATCCCAACAAATGCCAGCAACAAGTACCTGGAGATGAATACAAACTACAAACAATGACTAATATCGTGTGAGGTGAGGGAAAACAGAAACAAAAAAACAAACGAAAACAAAAAACAAAACAGAACAAAGATAATAAGCAAAACAATCTCACAGAGATGCAAAAATTAATATACAGTGGTACCTCGAGATACGAGTGCCCTAACATATGAGATTTTTGAGATACAAGCCATCGAGCGAGCGATTTTTGCTTTGAAATACGAGCAACAGTTGAGATACAAGTAATCGTGCTGATCGGCCGGCTGCACATGACCCACCAGTTTACTGCGACTCGAGGTTCTCATAGTGTCCCACACCTCAAGGTTACAGAACGAATTAAACTCGTATCTCGAGGTACCACTGTAATTAATACTCAAGCAAACAACAACAAAGGGACACAGAAAAACAATTTTTTGGATAGTGAAGACAGAGAAGAGAGAGGTGTGTTTGAACTTGAAGAGGGGATTAGAAATTAGATATATAAGTAGGGTGAAATTTTAATAGGGGTAAAAAAGAGAGAATAGGAAAAATCTAAAGTAGGAAAATGGTAAGAGAAACAGGTCAACAAAAGGGGAAAAGTTAGGAAGAGAGTGATGGCATAAAGGTAGAGTTGATATAGAGTAAAATTACGCTTCAGGAAAGATGAAAATAGAATGTAGAACACTAATTCCAAACTAAAATAAAGAAAAAATAAAATGACATTTTTTTTAAAAAAAGGTAAAATAGTAGTAGTAATAATACTAGTTGAAAATAAAAATGCAATAATTGATAAGGTAAAATGAAGTGAGGAAAGAAGAGAAAAATTAGTTTCTTAAGATGATAAAAAATAATAAAATAAAATAAAATATACAGTAGTGAAGATCATTCACTTCCTCTATTGTTCTGTTTGGAACACCTGTTTTCAAGTCAGGACAGAATTGCAGTTTCCTGTGTTCCACTGCTCCTCAGTTTTGTAAGCCAGGCCTGATTTTTAAGCAAGCAGTGTGTCTTAATTTCTTGTTATCCTTTATTTGTGATTACACAAGAGTCATTTTGTGATTCAACTCCTGGTGGCACTGTTTCTGGATTGACCTCTGGGTTTAAAGGTCCTCTCTAGCCTGTGCTAAAATCCTGCTTTCCCTCTGGCACTCAATACTGGTTTGTGGGAGTGGTTGCCCAAGAGTTGGTTCTCTGATGGTTATTCCCCACTCTGATCCCCTTGTTTCAGAAAAATAACTTTCCCCTGCAGTCTCTTAGGGTGTCTCCAATTGAATGATCATATATTTTGTTCTTAGTAATCAGAAACAAGGATTTAAAGAGGAAAATGTGTAGGTGTGCGCATTTAGGGGCTGCGTACAAGTCTGTGCAGTCTTTTTTTTCTCCTTGTGTCTAAGCAACTGGCACACTTTAAAAATTTTTAGGCTGTCCTTTTGCATCAGATCGAAATCATTTGCTTTTTAGAGGTCCCTTCTGTTAGCAGCTCTGAGGACCTCCTTCCACATTCACAGGTCATGCAAGCCCCAACAGCCACGGATTTTTCTAGGTGCAGACTTCCCCTAGTCTCCAGCTCCACAGTGCGTACATTTCTCTGTTTTACCAGGACCAGAGATCTCACCTTATCCTAGGCAAAATCTGACCTTTCCATGGTGGAGTATAGAGTTCCTCTGAATCTGTGTGTTTGCACCAATTGGGGACTGGTGTTCTGGGTTTTGCAGCTGTTCAATGGGTGCTGTAGTTGTAGATTTTCAAGCTTCCAATAACATTCCGTTCCCCCTTCAAGATGGTGTGGTCTCCGCATCTGAGCTGGTCTCTCCAAAAGGAAACCCAGCAGCAGTGAGGGCTGCCTGGTCAGGGGAGCCCCATCCAGCAGTCCCCCACCTTCTTGTGGAGTATAGCTGTCCCTCAACTCACCAAAAAACACTCCCCGTGCAACTCTCAGCTCTTCTTCCTATCTACAATGGGACAAGGCTCGGGACAGGTCTGTCTATTCTGCCATCATTTTTTTTGAGTCAAAAAATCTTTACTGTCGAAACTATTATATATGTCCTCCTTTTCTCTCCCATTGACCTCTTCCAGCTCACCCCCTTCACCCCAGGCCTTCGCCACCCTATTGTCTGTATCCATAGGTTATGCATATATTCATACAAGTTCATTGGTTGATCTCTTCCCACCAACTCTCCTCTCCTGCCTTCCCTCTGAGGTTTGATAATCTGTTTGACGCTTCTTTGTTTTGGATCTATTATTGTTCATTAGTTTATGTTGTTCATTAGATTCCACACATGAGTGAGTTCATGCAAGTTTTGTTTTTTATTTTGCAAACACCAAATGATGATTACTGATTGGCAGCTTCTGGAACCTTCATAGGTGTGGAGGCACTAAATTTTGACATTGAGAAAAGCAGTGAATAATAACGGGAAAAGGAAATCTAGTAACCCAGATACAGGGCTTATGTAGTGCCTAATCAATCAAACCAGAACCCTGAGTTGAAGGCTCATTTTGGTTAGGATGAAACAGATGTGTCATGTACTTTTCCATCTTGCTATGTGATTGATGGAAACTTCATACTCAAAATCTCTATCTGCCAGAAAAAAAGTGGCACCTTTGAGGGGAGGACATACCTTCATTACCTTTTAACTGTTTATCATTAATAACACAATTGTTATCAAGGTCACAAAAGAGAATTAAAAAATATTTTTTTAACTTTCAGATTTTGTATTAAAGGAATCAAATCAAATTTGTAGGAAAGATAAGGTGGTTCTTACTAAGACAATTTGTTGAGCAATGGTTATATCTAGGGACCTTGAGCATATACACATGTATACCAACTTACACCCATGTGTGCACACACACATTCACACATGTGTATGGATTATATGTTCTTATCACTAACAATAATATATATAATGTAACTTTCAGTTGGAATACTGTGAGTCAGTGAAATTTTCAGTGTAGAATCTATATACTGTTCTTAGGTTCAATAAGGAGAATTTATCAGAGTCAGAGATGTATAGAAGTTGGTATTATGATAAATTAACAAAACAAAATACTAGCCGCCACTCAAATTGGGAAAATAACTATGAGAAGAAAAGTATTTTTTAACTTTAGTGTATAGTTCAAATGCTGAATGAAAAATACCAGTTCTTATTAACAAGATTATGAGTAAATTTAACATTAAGTTCCTTCATAGAGGTTTAACATCATTGTTCTCTTTGGTTAACAATTCCATTTTAAAAATACGCAAGGTTATCTGGCCAGCATGGCTCAGTGGCTGAGCATTAACCTATGAACCAGGAGATCATGGTTTGACTCCTGGTCAGGGCACATACCCAGGTTGCAGGCTCTATACCCAGTGTGGGATATGTAGGAGGCAGCTGATCAGTGATTTTCTCTTATTAGTGATGTTTCTGTCTCTCTCCCTCTCCTTTCCTTTCTGAAATCAATAAAAATGTACATATATATTTTTAAAAGTATACAGGGTTGCTTAAATCCAAACAGGATTTACTATATTGCTCATAATTTACAAAATGAGACATGGCTTCCGAACAAGAGAATTACAATAATGTTAAATACTGGAACATAACATAGAAGTACAGCTTACTTACTACCGATTGGTTATTGCTCCAGTTAATCAACACACTCAAGGTATAAAAACAGGTTATATTTACCACTCTGGTGGGCTGCAGCAAAGAGCACTGCTGTAGAAACACTTCTTGTTTTTCACCCCCTCACTTTTACAAAGTCTTATCTTTCTAGCTAAAATGCTATCTATCTGGCATCAGCTCAATGATAAATTGCTAGATTAAGTTGAATTTAAAATTTTACCAATGTGAATTTTATTCATAAGCAGCCAAAACAAAAAATTCCTAAACTATTCACACCAGGCTAACCTTTCCCACTTACAATCCCCATCCCCTACCCCTGTTATTTTCATAAAAGAACAAACATAAATGTGTCCCTCTCTCTACACTAGTCATGACAACCACCAACCCAAAGCCTGGGGTTTGGGAATAATGTCTTGAGCCCTGAACAAGTGTGACTCAGCAGTTCTGGTGAGCATTCAATCCAAGCAAATCTTTGAAAGTAACAGAGGGAAGACATACCTGAATGGTGAAAGGAGTGAGTTTCTTTTTGTTTATTGTTCTTTCATCAATTGTGTCAGGCACTGATAGGTTGATCATTTTACTGAAAGAGAAACAAGAAATCAGGCTTCTAAATAACAGGGCCCAGTAACACTGAATTTAAATTCTAGTAATATCATAAACAAGATGGCAACATAATCTTTGCTATCTGGTGTTTAGATATAAAATCAGTTATGCAATTAAAAGTGTTTTTCTATGTTTTTATTGATTTCAGAGAGGGGAAGGAAAAGGGAGAGAGAAATGGAAACATCAATAATGAGAGCAAATTGTCAATCAGCTGCCTCCTACATACCCCCTGGAGATTGAGCCTGCAACCCAGGCATGTGCCCTGACCAGGAATCAACCTTTCTGGTTTATGGGCCAGCACTCAACCACTGAGCCACACTGGCCAGGCAGTTATGCAATTTTGATGAGATTCAAACCATCTGTAGGAAAGGTTAATATTCCTAAACTCATAGTAATATATTGAACCAGAAAATAAGGAGCCCACTTCAACTACTTACCTTAAAAGCTATAAAATTATCTTGGTTTCCTTAGCATATTATGAAATTCTGGGAGGAGAGCCAAAGCAAATCCTTCATAAATACTTTACTTTCTCAGCCTTAAAAATGGTTCCACTATATAAAATATTATATACTTTTAAGTTTATATGATGTCTCAATTTCTATTTGACACCAGGTCAAACTCTATACCTTTAATTAGTCACATGATTAAATGTTTTATATCTTCCTGTATTATATCAACACTTTAGAAATTTCACCCACACAAGTAGATAATACATTGATCAGACAGCCAAAGCCAGCAGGTATTGTTTATAAAAAACTGGTTTTACTCAAGTCAGCATTGATTTAACCTTCAGTGAAACAAAAAATTAAAATTTCTTAGTTCATCTCCATCTTATTTTTAAAAAGAGAGATAGGAAAAAAAAGAATAACAAATTTAAAGAATATTAAGTTTGACTATTGTTTTAATGAGATCAGAAATCATATTAACAATTTTTCCAACTACCTTTTTTTGGTGGTGGTTGTTTAAGATGTATTTCTATAACTTTGTATAGAAATAATTAAAAGGCATTTTACTACAATATAGGCAAAACAAACTCCTAAATCATAATTTGAAAGAATATGAAATTGGAGTAAACCAGAAGCTCTGGGAGATGGCGCTGCAGAGAGGTGACTTTTAAAATAGAAGATACCCCTGCCATTGAAAATGTGTAGTCCAATTACAGAGATAAAATATCTGGATATAAAAAGCTAGTAACAGTCTAAAGCAGGACATTATTATGGCTTCCAAAGTATTACAAAGAACATGTGCTTTAAGAATTCAGTTAAGGAAGAAATCACTGAAGGTTGGGGTAGACCAGAAAATTATACTATAATTGGATTTGTATAAGAAGGAAAGGATGGGGAAGGACCTTATTAAAAATAAAAGGCAAAACCACCGTTACAAATTATAAGCAAGTTACTGTAAGCTTGCTGTCATTCATAAAGCCTGGGCTGGGTTCCCGAGTAAGAAGGTATTGAGAGGTAAAACTAAAAGATTGGTGGGGGAAGTTGAGTGCCAACCAAAAGAACCAGGACTTGATCCTACAGGATACGTTGTGTGTGTGAGTTTTTAGCAGGTGAACATTTAAAAAATGAACTCTAATAAATATCAAAAGCAAAACTGCTCTGGTCAGAGCAGAGAAAAGGGGCTTAAAGTCTTGCTCACCTATTCTTCCTTTAAACACATGGACTGGGCATTTCAAGCCTCCTCCCTAATACCATGTTTTATGATGACAGAGAAGCTGCTAAAGCAAGAGCTGAAGAGACCTTTTCAAAGACACCATTGTGCATTGACCAGCTGTGTTCTGAGACTTCCCATAGAAGAATACATTTCTCCTTTTCAGGTGCCCTCAGTTGTGTATTTGTGTGCACCCTTACAACTGCCTTTGCATAGGACCTCCATTGTTACTATGCTGCTATTATTAACTGTCTACTCTCATGCAAGCTATGCTCCAATGAAGCAAAGTGGCATATATCCCCAAAATAATTGCCTTGACCTCTACTTTTATGTTTCTCTTTAGACTGTGCATACTTCTTCTGCACCTAATAGCTAGTAGTTTTATATATTTTTTTTGTTATAATTTGCTCTTGACAGTAGGTTTCTCTCCTGGACCTGACAAGTAAAAGTCCAGAAAAGCATTTCAAGTCCAGCTGACACCAAAAGAATTTGGTCTAGGATAAACATAATTAATTGTTGATATTCTAGAAAGTTCTAGGGAAACCTTCAGAAACCAAGAAAGAAGTATTACTTACCAAAGGACGATGCCATCCCCAACAGCACTGAAGAGATCATTCGTGTTTGGATTCATTGGGATGACATGCTGACAGTCAGGGTCATTCTCCAGGGCTTTGTTTATCCAGTTAACAAAGGCATACTTCTCTTCCTCTGCAAGTAAATGATTAAAATGGATTATTTGAAAAGTAAAAATCTAATATAAAATGTATACATGTGAATATTAGATTCCCATGCTCAGGAGAGACACTGCAAGGTCACCTCACCCATTATCTAATTTTCTCATATTTATCGACATTTGGGGTATAGGCATGGAATCTCTGCTCACTCCAAGTCAGAAAACATACAGCAAGTAAATTTTAGAAGATATATATATATATATATATATATATATATATATATATACATATATATATACATATGCAATTATTTTATACGTAAAAACAAGTAAATAGCTATATTTTATATATGTAAGTATATATAAATAATAAAGTATGTTTTCTTCATATGTATATATAATTTAAATATAAATGTGATCTAATTCTTGCAGAATAAAGCTGGGGGCTCTGCCTTTATCCTGCTAATTTAAATGTATGATGATTACAGGCAATCTTTGCAATATCTCTGAATTTTTTTAATAATGAAATTGCTATGAAATGAAATAATTTGTGATATATTCTTTCTTTCCTACCAGAAAAGCTGCCATAGGTCAATTTTAGAAATTTTAATAAAACTTCAAGTTGTGGCTAGCACTGTGATTCTCAATTTGTCTGTCATTGAAAGCAACAGTATCCCTCAGAAGAATCCTAAGTCACAAAAGTTTGAGAAACACTGCATAGCATATCACTGTCTTGAAGTTTCATAATGCACATTTATATAGCAAAAGGCTATGAAAATTTCTGTATCTACACTAATAAAGAGAAATATGAAAATTGACCATCACTCTACTATGCCCACCAGCCAATCAGGTGGGAATATGCAAATTAGAAGGACACAGATGGTGGCTGCCCAGTTGCTCTAAGCACAGAGTGGCTGGGTGGGGCAGGATGCCTGCTCTGAGAGGGAAGTCTGGGGGCAGAGGGAGCTACAGGAGCGGCACTGCCCTATCACAGCTTAATAAGCTACAGCAAAGACGAAGACTACAGACTCCAGAGTCTGCAGCAAAGACAAAAATGGCAGACTCCAGCCTGAGTCTGCCGTGAAGACAGCAGACTCTGGCTGAAATCTGCAGCAAAGGCAGCCAGACTCCAGCTGAAGCGAAGGCCTGAGTCCCAGGAGCTGGAGGAAAACCAGTGCTAGAAGCCAAGGGAAGGAAGGCCTATGCACAAATCTTTTCATGTATTGGGCCTCTAGTTTTAAAATAAAAGGCTAAACTTTGTCTTAGGAATAGCATCTGCTACTTAACCATGAACTTATCTTTAAGAACAACTAATGCTTTGAAGACCTCAGTTTGGGGTTTGTTGGATTATTGCACTGTTTGGACTATTATAAGTTTCCATCGAGGTTGTTGGATGATAGCTTTGAGAATCTTCAGAATAAATATACAACTTTCTTCTAAATCAATGAAAATATAATTTTTTAGACCATTCCGTAGGCATTAAGAATAAACATGAAATTTAAAGGTAGAAGCTTGAGTAGATCATTTTGTCCAAAGATTTACAAAGGAATTTTGGTAACCTTTATGTATTTTTAAAATTCTAATAAGGTTATTTGGTATTGGGCCCTACTTGGAGCTGGAACTACTAGTCCACTTTTGCACTGGAAAATAGGCAATAATCAATAAATTAATCTTGGGGAAACCAAGATGGCGGCATAAGGTATATAGCTGTAAGTGCTGCCTCTCACAACCACACCAAAACTACAGCCAGAAGACATAATGTCTATCATCCAGAACCACAGGAAAACTGGCTGAGTAGAAGTTCTACAACTAGAAGGAAAGAGAAAAGAGCATTGAGATGTGTACAAGCGCGAAAAACCTGAGGTACGAAGGTGCACAAATCAGGCTGGCAGCAGGTGACTGAGTGTGCTGTTTCTTTCAACCAGAAGAGAGACACAAGCTCCCAATTACTCTGAACTCCAGTTTCTGGTGAGACTCTGGGGACCCAGACCCCTATGGGGAGAAGCTAGACTGTCTGTCATCAGGTCGGAAAGTGAGGGTGGCTTTCTTGCAGAGGTGCATGCAAAAATCATTGTTTACTGCCTTGGGGCATGGGACACGGGGATGCAGAAACTCAGAGATGCAGAGACGGCTGACATGCCCTAGCCTAGTGATTCCCTGAGATCTGCCCCACACAATTTATAAACCCACCCAAGCTCTGCACAGCGGCTTTTGCATATAAATGGCCTGCCCTATCGCAGCTTAATTTAACAAACTGCAGCTCTGGTCAGACAGTTCCAAAACCTCCAAACCCCAAGCAAAGAGGAGAAATCTGTAGATTTTGCTGTAGCTCCTCCAGGGTGGCTTCAGACAGTAGCTGACCTGCCACCCATTGGAGATCCAGAAGCTAGTGTACCTAGTGGTCAATGTGAGACAATATCAGATTTAAACTCCTCACATCCATAAGTGACACATTCAAGAGTCAGACTCAGTGACCACCAAAGCCCCACTGAAACAAGTCCTGCTCCATAAGGGTGTCTCCAGCACAGCAGTTCTTCCATTATAGACCCAGTGGGTCCTCAGAGCCAATTGGCCTGGAGGTCAATTTTTCCCAGTGTACTAATATCAATCAAGGCTTAACTACAATAAGACTTTGCACTCAGCCCACAAAGGGGTGCACCCAGAGTGTCCACCTCAGGTTATAGGGGTGGCTGAACCAGTGGGCCCTATAAGTCACCTACCACAGAAAACCACTCAATCAATACAGGGAAGCAGCCAAAATGCAGAGACAAAGAAACATGTCACAAATGAAAGAAATGGAGGAAAGCAAACTACTGGACATAGAGTTCAAAACCACATTTATAAGCTTACTCAAGAATCTTCTAAAAACCTCTGAGGAACTTTAAGGATCTTAATGAGAATGCTAAAAAAAAAAATTGGAAAAGGACTAGTCGGAAATTAAGCATACAGTGTCTAAAATAAAGAATATACAGAAATTCAACAGTAGATCAAAGGATCTCAAGAATCAAACCAAAGATCTGAAATATGGGGAAACAAAAAACACCCAACCAGAAAAACAAAAATTAAAAAAAAAAATCAAATAATTTGAAGATAATATAAGGAGCCTCTGGGAAAACTTTAAGCGTACCAACATCTGAATTATTGGGGTGCCAGAAGAAGAGAGAGAGCACAATGTGGAAAACCTATTAGAAGAAATAATGACAGAAAACTTTCCTGACCTGGTGAAAGAAATAGACTTACAAGTCCAGGAAGCGCAGAGAACCCTAAACAAGAGGAATCCAAAGAGGACCATACCAAGACACATCATAATTAAATTGCCAAGGGCAAAAGACAAAGAGAGAATCTTGAAAGCAGCAAGAGAAAAAGTTACCTACAAGGGAGTACCCATATGACTGTCAACTAATTTCCCAAAAGAAACTATGCAGGTCAGAAGGGAATGGCAAGAAATATTCAAAGTAATGAACAGTAAGAACCTACAACCAAGATTAATCTACCCAGCAAAGCTATCATTTAGAATTGAAGGTCAGATAAAGAGCTTCACAGATAAGGAAAAGCCTAAGGAGTTCATCACCACTAAACCAGGATGATATGAAATGCTGAAGGATATCCTTTAAGAGGAGGAAGAAGAGAAAGGTAAAGATAAAAATTATGAACAACAAAATGACAATAAATACATACCTATCAACAAGTGAATCTAAAAATCAAGTGAATAAAAAATCTGATGAACAGAATAAACTGATGAGTATAATAGAATTAGGAGCATAGAAAAGAAGTGGACTGACAGTTCTCAGGATGAAGCGGGTTTAAGGGGTATGGGAAGGGACTGGAAAAAATCTTATACCTATGGATGAAGACAGTGATGGGGGGGGGGAAGGCCTGGGGGTGGGATGGGGAATCAGCTGGAGGGGAGTTATGGGGGGGAAAAGAGGAACATCTGTAATAATCTGAACAATAAAAATTTATTAAAAAAATAAAAATAAAAAAGTACAAAAAAATAAATTAATCTTAACTTCTATCTTTCTTTGTACCCCTTAAGTTTGAATACTAAGTTCAGAAACTGTAATCCCAGAAGACATCCTTTCTACATGGTTCCCTTTCCCTCTCCCCTCAGCTCTCACCTCATCCCAATATCCTCTCTACCTCCATCCCTCACCCATTAGTACAACTTACCTGAATAGGAGTGTTGGGTGCCAACACTAGATTGCTCTGATGTACCACCAATTGCACAAATCCCTTCCTTCTTATTGATTGCTTTTCTAAAGGTCTTGGCAATGTCAGTGCTTTTTAGGCCATGAAACACCTGTAAAAATATAGTTCTATATAATAAAAGGCTAACAAACATGCAAATAGATTGATTGAATGGCGGTAACAACCAGAACAACTGAACAACTAAACAACCGGTCGCTATGATGTGCACTGACCATCAGGAGGCGTGTGTGGAACATGGCGGGCATTGGCTGTGGTGGGATGGAGGTGCAGGTGAGTGGGGTGCCAGACCAAGGCGAGCCTCTGGTGGTTACTGAAAATTCTTTGCTCCTATGCACTGCAATTCTGCCTGGTGCTTGCACCTGTACTGGCCCAGCTTGCACCTACTGCCAACACTGGAGCCACTGCTCGCACATACTGGGGTCCCTGGCGCCAGTCCTGATCTCTCGGTGCCTCCAGTGGATTGCCCCTGAGGGCTTCTCCACCACCTCCTGCTACTGAGGGGCAATCGAGGGCAGCAGCTGTCACTCATACCCACTAATGGCTCTGACCCTGTTTGTACCGCTGCTGGCACTAGCCCCAATCACTCTGGGCTATCAGTGGGTGGGGGCCGAGCTAGAGCCGTTAGCATGTGGGAGTGGCTGTGGCAGGAGTGGGGCTGCCAGCAGACAGGGAACTGGGGGCCACAGCAGGAGGGGCTGGGTCAGGGCATGGAGGATGGGCCAAGCCCACCCCTGTGCCTACTGCAGACTTGTGGCCCACAGTTCCTTTCAAGGTGCAGAAATTCGTCCACTGGGCTTCTAATTTATCTATAGAAACCCAATATGTGATAAAAAAACAACAACCTGTAAATAATATGTAATGTTGAAGCAAGAAAAGTGGAAATGCATTTCTGTATATTTTTTTGAATTAAAGTTCCAAGTTTCAAATGCATTTCCTTGTATTATGCATCATACCTTCATAAACTCATCAAAGCTGATCCTCCCATCCTGGTCCAGATCACCTGTAGCCATCAGGTTCTCTGTAATTTCTCTCACTCTGTATCCAGGCAGAGGCAAGCAAGCAGCCTTGAACAGGTCATTCAACTCATTGCAGCTGATATACCCATTCCCATCAGTATCTGTAAGGCAAATGACAAACCGTAGTTTCAGAGCAATTCAACTAATAGCATGAAGAGAGGTGAATGAAGGCTAGGGGAGAAGTGAGCAGGCAGCAGAGCAATCATTCAGGAGTGATGACCTGACCCCGTGCAAGAGTTGGACTCTCACAAGAGGCCTATTGCAGTTGGATATGTTCTTTAGCATCACTTCCAACATCCAAGAGTCATAAATTTAAAATAGAGGTTTGGTAACAGAATCTAAAGCGACTCAAATAAAACCAGACAAGAAAATAATAAAAAGTCATAGTTTCAGCGATATGGAGTAATAAAAAGTATGAGAAATCAGAGAATAAAAACCACTGAACACAGGAGAAATGATACAAGAATACAATTGACTCTGCAGCACTTCTATCTTCCAGCTGATTCTACTCTGAGTGTAAATCAGAAGTAGAAACATAACACAGAATGTCTTCTTTGTCACTGGGATGTCAGGTGCCTGGCAACCTACCATGTCTGATGGCTAATGTTTCAAAGATATGCATCATATGTAGTGCTGTTCCACATTATGGAAACAATTGGACTTGAAAATGCAATGACAGAGTGAACAAAAATTGTTTACATAATTGCTTGGTCTGCTGGTGAACTCAGGCCTTCATTTAGAAGTCATTATTTTATAAACTGTACAAAGGGATTTCCAAATTGTTAAGCTTGGTTTGTGAAAAAAAATTTAAAAAGTGATATGATAAAAAGGCAAAAAGTATGAAATAAATAAAACATACAAAAAAAAACCACATAGAAAACACAACAAAGAAAGTAGATGAAATAAAAAGATGAGACTTAGGAGCCATTTCCGGGAAAAGCTACATTAAGAAAGGGTCCATATTCCATGTTTTGATAGAGAAGGAAGCATTTTCTTGAAAGATATCTTTCATAATTAAATTTCCTAATTCCTTTAACCAATGCCATTGTATTCTTGCTACTTCTGCTATTTTTTTTTTTCATTTTACCATTTCAATGAATCTGTCCTGAAGTAAATAAAGAAGAGTATTGTGTCACTTGAGGTATCAGATCTACTCACCAACTTTGGCAAAAGCTTCTCTGAGCTCCATCATTTCTTCATCAGACACTGATCCTCTGGCCATTTTTTATTGCTTTAGGCAACAGATCTGCAGAGGGAGAGAACATAAGGAATGACTATTGTGCATATTAATTCTTAATGTGCCAATGTTTTTAAAAAGCAATTTCCATTTATTAAGTGAAGAACTATTTCTCTGCATCCCTCATGATTTATAACTATCTTTCAAAAAATGTAAGAAATAGTTTTGTGTTTTTTTTTAAACCTTCCATATGGTGGTATCCAAAGATGGCCCTCACCAATCTTTCCTCTCCCTGTTATGTACAGAGTGCTGCTTAAATCAGGAGCAGAGCTGATTTCCCTCCCCTGGTACCTGGGCTGATCCTGTGACTACCTTGACCATTGAGAAGGATAGAAAATCCATGTCTCAATGAGAAACTTCTGCTTTCTTCCTTTTGGAATGCTCATTCTTGGGATGTTCCTCTCACCGCCATGCAGTGAGATGTCAAAGTCACATGAAGAAGCCAATGAAGGGGAACTGGATGCTCTAGTTAACAGTTCCTGCTGTGCTCCTAGCTGACAGGCAGTTTCAACTGTCAGCCACCTGAGTTGGCCATTCTGGATGTTTTAGCCCATTTGAGCCTCCAGGTGTCCACAGTCCCAGTTGACATGACATGGAGCAGAAAAATCACCCAGCTGTACCGATTAAACCAATAGAGTCAAGAAGAGATGATAACATGATTGTTTTAAATCGCTAAACTTTGGAGTAGTTTGCTATACAGTAATATACAACTAAAACAACAACAACAAAAAAAACAACAACCCCACTTTACTTTTATCTAGATGTCTTTTAGACACATTGTCATGTTCATATTGAAAATTAATATGTTTGGCCAACACAATAGATACATTTTATAATTTAAAAGGATGTTATCAAAGTTCTATAAACACTTAGGGAAAAAGGAAGAAAATTTGACTCATAATCTATATATGGGAAGCTGAGGGGCTTTTAGGTGTTCTCTACTCAGAAAGGCCAGTTTTGCTGAGAAATGTAATGCCAGTGCTGGAGTTACTTCTCTTTTCCTGTGCATTATTGCTGCCTTAGGTGGTAGAAAGAGAACAAAACAGAAAATGGATTATATTGGAGAATATAATGCCCCTAGCTAATCCACACCAGTATGATTCAAATAGGACTTCCACTAAATCTTACTGGATTTCCTGGAGGGGAGGTTGGAAATATAAAGGATGGGGTATTTTTATAATTATATTTTGGGCATGTTAGTGCAACTACTGATTTAAAAAATATTTTAAATTTGTGACAGGATGTTTTAAATTGATTTCCTTTCCTACATTGTTACATTATTCCATAGTGCTGTACTTGATCCTAGTGGCAACCAATAAGCACACAAAAATGAAAACAATTTTAACACTTAAATGTGCAGGCCAAAAATGCATTATACTTAATTATGTAAATCCACATCCATAATTCCCCAACTTACTATCCTGTCATGTACATATATCAGTGATCCTTTGTTAAGAGAAACTTTACATGAAATAAAAGTGAACAAACGAAAACAAAACCACAAAATCAATTCTGGGAGCCTTTGGTTGAAAAAAAACCCAGATGTCCTCCTGCCTCCACTATCCCATTTCCTTGTCACCTTATGTACCAAAGCAAATCCAGGGAGCATCATTTAAAAATTGTGGAATTAAATATATAAATAGATAGTTATTTTTAAAATTTCCTAAACATATATTTTACTATGAATAAAAATTAATTTTATTATTATTTACCTTATCTATTTAAAAATACCTTGGTCCACTGGGTTCTCTGAAGGATAACAGAAAATATTGAGGCCTTGACTGTATAAGCAAACACAATCTCATTTATACATCCCAATAATCCTCAGAGGTAGGGCCTGGCTATCTACTGCCTTTTCTAATCTTCACTTCTATTCCTTCCTTTTTGTCTGCCTGTCTTTCTATCTACTTCCCTCCTGTTTTTTTTCTTTCTTCCTTCTTTTTCACTGTCTTGTTTCAAAAACAATTTGCGCCAGGTTACAAAGCTATATCCAGATTTAAGAATTAAGCCAATAAGATTATGTAATCTGTGAGGAGAAATAAGATGTTGGCAGGTAAGAGTGTTAATATTTCAAATACATGGTTAGAACTGCATATTTCACCAGGAGTGGGCTGAAAATCTAGTTCCATGTTCTCCAGAAATTAATGCAAAAAATAGAACATCATCAGTTACATAATTTACTCTATTTATATGAGACAAACAAAACCCATTTTCTTAGGCTGCAGAAGTAAGGTTGATAGTAATACCTTTACCCAGGCCTCAAAATGAAGATACTTGGGGGATGTAGTAAACGTAATTTTGTGTGTGTGTTTTTATAAATTCCATCAATGAAGGCTAGTGGCATAAGTATATATATATTCTCATTTTTTAGAGCAGGAAGCAGAAGCTCAGAGAAATTAAAGTGCACTATCTCAGATTACATAGGTAGGTAGAAGAGCAGCCAGGATTCCAATGCTCAATCTTTTCTCCTCTCCTATGATGTCTATTCAGTTCAATGCCTTCACATTTCTGATTGACATTCATTTCATTCTTCCATTCATTCACTCTGAATTTTTCATTAAGTACCAGGGAAGATTAAAAATAACTATAATATAGAGAACATATCTAAGTATTCTAACTTAGGAAGCTTTTGCTGTCATGTATTAAAACAGAAATGAAGCCTTTTGTTTTAAAAAATTAGTATATAACTTAGTACACTTTATAAATTCTGGTGACTAATTTGGCTTGATTCTCCTTTATACTCTTTACCAAAACTCTATGTGTGTATTAAGAGAAGGCTCTCCCCCTTCATATTTTAACAAGGCTTTTGGTAAAATCTGATCTAAGTCCTAGAGCTGGCTGGCCCTAATTTCCAGGCTTTAGGTGTCTTAAACATCTCTTGGTTCATGAATGTTCATAATATTATGAAATACATCCATTTTACAAATATTTAAAGAGTGCCTACTATAAGCTAGGCACTGTTCTTCATTTCAGGTGAGGCATGTTTACAATGACCTAATTACCTGGAAGTCATAAAACAATGTAAAAAGTAAAGAGAATGAATGGGATTTCTAAATCAAAACTTGGCCCTATCCTTTGACCTAAGAGTTGTAGATTTTAGACCACTGTAAGAGATTGGTGAGAGACAAGGAGAAACCAAGATGGTGGCATAGGTGAACACCTAAGCTGCTGCCTCGCACAACAATTTCAAAACTACAACTAAAAGACAGAATGGACACCATCCAGAACCACAGGAAAGCTGGCTGAGTGGAAGTTCTACAACTAGAAGGAAAGAGAGGGGCTCATGAAGACTCAGAGGAGCTGTAAAAAGCTAAGGTACGGAGACACGCTTGTGGAGAGGATGGGTGGAGAAGGGTCTGGCTGGCTTCCTCTAGCCGGAGGGAGACGGAAAATCCCAACTGCACTGAACCTCAGCTCCAGGCAAGACTCACAGGGGGAGTCTGGACTGTTGTGAAAAGGAAGGAGTGCACAGAACTTAGGGGAGCCACGAAAGACAGAAGTCTGGGGGCTCGCGAAAGTGTATGCAAAAGTGTGGGCGAAAGTGCTGACTGCTGATTGTGCTGCTGGATTCCTCTAGCACAGTGGTTCTCAACCTGTGGGTCGCGACCTCTTTGGGGGTTGAACAACCCTTTCACAGGGGTCACCTAAAACCATCAGAAAATACATATTTCCCATGGTCTTAGGAACCAATACACCGCTCCTTGGTATAGCAAAATGTAGCAATGTAGTTTACTGTTGTTATATGAAGACTGTTGCCCATGCTATACCACGATTTAAGACAAAATTTCATTTATTTGTAATTAGAAATAAATATTTCACGATATATAATTACATATTGTTTTTGTGATTAATCACTATGCTTTAATTATGTTCAATTTGTAACAATGAAAATACATCCTGCATATCAGATATTTACATACAGTTCATAATAGTAGCAAAATTACAGTTATGAAGTAGCAACGGAAATAATTTTATGGTTGGGGGGTCACCACAACATGAGGAACTGTATTAAAGGGTCGCGGCATTAGGAAGGTTGAGAACCACTGCTCTAGCGGGAGGAAAACAGAACCTCCCAACAGCACAGAAATCCAGATCCAACTGCACTGAACCCCAGATTCGGGCAAGACCCTGGGGACCCAGACTCATACAGATCCCTAGAGCACATGGAAACTCAGGGGATCCAAAAGGCAGAGATCCAGAAGCTCATGTGCGTGCGTGCAAAAGACAGAGGTCTGGAGGCAAGCCCACATACACAGACACAGCTGATCCTCACAACCAATTGGCTTGGAGGTCAATTCCCTCAGTGATACCAACAACAATTAAGAATTAACTCTAACAAGACTGTACACACAGTCCCCAAAGGGGTGCACCAAGAGTGTCCACCTCACGTAACTGGGGAAGCACAGCTACTGGGCCACATAGGACACCTAGCACACAAAGCTACTCTACCAACTCAGGGAAGCAGTGATATGCAGAGACAAAGGAACAGATCACAAAGTAAAGAAATGGAAAAAAACAAACAACTGGATATAGAATTCAAAACCATGGTCATAGGTTTTTTAAAGAATTTCTTAGAAAAAATAGATAAATTTAGTGAGACACAAGAGGAGATGAAAAAGAACCAACTAGAAATTAAACATACACTGACTGAAATAAAAAACATTATACAGAGTCCTAACAGCAGACTAGAGGATCACAAGAATCAAGTCAAAGATTTGAAATACAAAGAAGCAAAAAACACTCCACTGGAAAAGCAAAAAGAAAAAAGAATAAAAAAATGTGAAGATAGTTTAGGAGCCTCTGGGACAACTTCAAGTGTACCAACATCAGAATTATGGGGGTGCCAGAAGAAGAGAGAGCAAGATACTGAAAACCTATTTGAAGAAATAATGACAGAAAACTTTACCCACCTGGTGAATGAAATAGACTTACAAGTCCAGGAAGTGCACAGAACCCCAAACAAAAGAAATCCAAAGAGGACCACACCAAGACACATCATAATTAAAATACCAAGAGCAAAAGACAAAGAGAGAATATTAAAAGCAGCAAGAGAAAAACAGTTAATTACCTACAGGGGAGCACCCATTATACTGTCAGATGATTTCTCAACAGAAACTATGCAGGCCAGAGGGGAGTAGCAAGAAATATTCAAAGTGATGAATAGAAAGAACCTACAACCAAGATTACTCTACCCAGCATAGCTATCATTCAGAATTGAAGGGCAGATAAAGAGCTTCACAGATAAGAAAAAACTAAAGGAGTTCATCAACACCAAACCTGTATTATATGAAATGCTGAAAGGTATTCTTTAAGAAGAGGAAGAAGAAAATGGTAAAGGTAAATTATGAACAACAAATACATATCTATAACAAGTGAATCTAAAAATCAAGTGAATTAAAAATCAGATGAACAGAATAAACTGGTGAATATAATAGAATTAGGGACATAGAAAGGGAGTGGACTGATAATTCTCAGGTGGAAAGAAGTGAGGTGGATTGCAGGGTGAGGCTGGACAAAAATCATACACTATGGATGAGGACAATGCATGGGATATAAGGGCAGAGGGTGGGGTGGGAACCAGGTAGAGGGGAGATGGGGGGGGAATGAGGAACAATTGTAATAATCTGGACAATAAAGATTTATTAAAATTAAAAAAGAGACTGGTGAGAAATGCAAGAAAAGGAAAAAATACAAGAAATGAGAATACATTTTAAGGGTCAAGAGCAGGGCCAAGGAAGAAAAGACTTATATTTTCAAATGGAAAAAAATATATCATGCTATCGTGAAAAAGTAGAAAACTATTTTAACCTAAAAATTGCATTGCCTATTTCAAATAAAAGACATAGAAAGAGCCCTAACTGGTTTGGCTCAGTGGATAGAGCGTCGACCTGCAGACTGAAAGGTCCTGGGTTTGATTCTGGTCAAAGGCATGTACCTTGGTTGTGGGCACATCCCTAGTAGAAGCTGTGCAAGAGGCAACTGATCAATGTTTTTCTCCCATTGATGTTTCTAACTCTCTATCCCTCTCCCTTCCTTTCTGTAAAAAAAATCAATACATTATGTAAAAAACAAAATACCTAGAGAGAGAAAAAAAGCATTACTTTAAATGTAATATAATGTAAAATAATGCTTTTAAGCCATGTCAGATAGGTGAAGATAAAAAATCTGAGCATCCGAATAACCACATTTTACAAATCTTATATAATAAAGAGGTAATATGCAAATTGACCATCTCTCCAACACACAAGATGGCTGCTGCCATGTGGACACAAGATGGCCACCACAAGATGGCCAGCAGAGAAGGGCAGTTAGGGGTGACCAGGAAAGCAGGGGAGGGAAGTTTGTGGCAATCAGGCCAGCAGAGGAGGGCAGTTAGGGGTGACCAGGATGGCAGGGGAGGGCAATTAGGGGTGACTAGGCAGGCAAGGGAGGGCAGTTGGGGGCAACCAAGCCTGTAGGGGAGGACAGTTAAGGGTAACCAGTCCTGCAGGGGAGGGCATTTGGGCATGATTGGGGTGGCAGGGGAGGGCAGTTGGGGGGGGACCAGACTGGCAGGGGAGCAGTTAGGCAATGATCAGGCTGGCAGGGGAGTGAATAAGGGGTGATCAGGCAGGCAAGCAGGTGATCAGTTGGTATAGGGCCTAAACAGGCAGTCATATATCCCTTGAGGGGTCCTAGGTTGGAAATTTTGCAAGCTGGGTTGTGGGACACCTCCCACCTCATGCACAAATTTTCTGCACCAGGCCTCCAATAGACCTATAAATAGGTTCAGCTCAGAGAAACCATATGTGAGACAGCTTGCAAATTTAAAAAATCTAAAACACAAAGTGATTTAATTACTAAAGGAAAAGAGAATAGTTTGAAATAGCTTAAAAGGTGAATTGGAAAATGAATAGTCAACAATCTATGTTACTATAGTACTGTTTGTTGTTTCTTAGGCACAAACACAAATAGATAAGTTGCCTTTACCATCAGAATAAGCAGAAAGTCCTGGAAACACACCCAACTTTTATTTATTTATTTATTTATTTATTTATTTATTTATTTATTTAATAAATCTTTATTGTTCAGATTATTACAATTGTTCCTCTTTCCCCCCCATAACTTCCCTCCACTTAGCTACCACCCCACCCTCTGCCCTTACCACCCCTGAATTGTCCTCATCCATAGGTGTATGATTTTTGTCCAGCCTCTCCCTGTACATCCCTCACCCCTTTCCCCCTGAGAATTATCAGTCCACTCTCTTTCTGTGCTCCGGATTCTATTATATTCACCAGTTTCTTCTGTTCATCAGATTTTTTATTCACTTGATTTTTAGATTCACTTGTTATAGATATGTATTTGTTGTTCATAATTTTTATTTTTACTTTTTTCTTTTTCTTCCTCTTCTTAAAG
The DNA here is from genome assembly GCA_011751065.1 of Lasiurus cinereus. Lineage (NCBI taxonomy): Eukaryota > Metazoa > Chordata > Mammalia > Chiroptera > Vespertilionidae > Lasiurus > Lasiurus cinereus. Next base: position 9,324,053 of record JAAGEH010000012.1, on the reverse strand, counting down.
AGTACCTTTCAGCATTTCATATAATACAGGTTTGGTGTTGATGAATTCCTTTAGCTTTTTCTTATCTGTGAAGCTCTTTATCTGCCCTTCAATTCTGAATGATAGCTTTGCTGAGTAGAGTAATCTTGATTGTAGGTTCTTGCTATTCATCACTTTGAATATTTCTTGCCACTCCCATCTGGCCTGCACAGTTTCTGTTGGGACAGCTGACAATGGTATGGGTGCTTCCTTGTAGGTAATTAACTGTTTTTTCTCTTGCTGCTTTTAATATTCTCTCTTTGTCTTTTACTCTTGGCATTTTAACTATGATGTGTCTTGGTGTGGTCTGCTTTAGATTCCTTTTGTTTGGGGTTCTGTGCACTTCCTGGACTTGTAAGTCTATTTGTTTCACCAGGTGAGGGAAGTTTTCAGTTGTTATTTCTTCAAATAGGTTTTCAGTATCTTGCTCTCTCTTTTCTTCTGGCACCCTCATAATTCTGATTATATGCTTGAAGTTGTCCCAGAGGCTCCTTACACTATCTTCCAATTTTTGGATTCTTTTTTCTTTTTTCTTTTCCAGTGGAGTGTTTTTTGCTTCTTTGTATTTCAAATCTTTGACTTGATTCTTGAGTTTCTCTAGTCTGCTGTTAGGTCTCAGTATAATGTTTTTTATTTCAGTCAGTACATGTTTAATTTCTAGTTGGTCCTTTTTCATCTCCTCTTGAATCTCACTAAATTTATCTTTTCTAGGTTTTGAACTCTATATCCAGTCATATGTTTTCCTCCATTTCTTTTGTTTGTGATCTGTTTCTTTGTCTCTGCATTTTCACAGCTTCCCTGAGTTGGTAGAGTAGCTTTGTGTGCTAGGTATCCAATATGGTCCAGTAGCTCCACCTTTCCAGTTACCTGAAGTGGACTCTCTTGGTGCACCCCTTTGTGAACTGTGTGTACAGACTTGTAGTTGGTATCACTGGGGGAATTGACCTCTAAACCAATTGGTTGTGAGGATCAACTGTTTCTATGCAGCCAGGAGAACTTCTGTGCTGGAGTCAGCCTTATGATACAAGACTTGCAAAATTGCAAAAGCCTCTGTACTCAACTTGGACGGGACAGAGTCTCAGGGCTGAGCAGAAAGCTTTGGCTTCCTGTCAGACCTGCCCTACATGACCCCTGTGTTTCAGTGTCCCTCAGGAATCACTGCAGCCCTGTCTATGTGCACTCATACTCGCGTGCCTCCAGACCTCTGCTTTTCACATTTCCCCTGAGTTCCCATGCACTCCGGGACCCGTATGAGTCTGGGTTCCCAAGGTCTTACCTGAAATTGGGTGCAGTCAGAAGTGGAGTTCAGCCCAGTTGGGAGGTTCAGTCTTCCTTCTGCTAGAGGAAGCCAGCCAGGCACTCTGCCGCCTGGCCTCTCCACGAGTGTGTCTCTGTACCTCAGCTTCTTGCAGCTCCTGTGAGTGTGCATGAGTCTCTCTCTTTCCTTCTTGTTGTATAATTTCCACTCAGCCAACTTTCCTGTGTTTCTGGATGATGTCTGTTTTGTCTTTTAGCTATAGTTTTGAAATTGTTTTGTGAGATAGCAGTTTAGTTGTTCACCTATGCCACCATCTTGGTTTCTCCCACAATCCAACTTTTAGAGACAGATGGAAGATGGAATCTAAAGAATAATTTTATAGATAAGGAGCCTGAAGGTCCAATGAGACAAAATACTTTGTCTATGTACAAGTTCTTAAAGCAATTTCAAGTCAAAAAAGTTGCTGGTGAAAAGAGCAGCAAAATGATGGAGGGATCATTAAAAGGGCCATTACAGAGCATAACTGAGAAATGATCAAACTGGGTGTGCAAATAGTAGCATTTTTACAAAGCAGAGAAACATGAGGACATTGTCATTAATATGTATATCAGACCATTTCTAAGAAGGATATTACTGGGTTAGAAAACAATCTATTCATGTGTTTGCCCGGAAAAAAATACACCCATTTTAAAGCAGACATATTTGAAGGTATGAGTTATAATAATGTTGGTAAAATTCATAAAGCCATTTGGTGAGTGTTTCAGATTGCAAATAACTGTCACCATATTGGCAGCAAACTCTAGTGAAGTCCCTATAGTAATGGGACTTGCTGAAGCATTTGGAGCCTGAAAAAAGTGAAAGGCATGTGCCTTCCAAGAGCTGTTTCTTCAGCACTGCTCTAATGTTCCTGTAGGGAGTGTGACTTTTTTTTTAATGACTGCATCATCTGACTATGCCTGGTTTGGAACTATTTTAAGGTCTCTTGTAAATCAGTGGTGAATTTTGGAAAGGCATTTTTTAAATCACTGACCAAATCTAAAGAAGTGAAAGATACAATAGGATCTTCAACACAAAATCTAAGAAGAAAAATCTCAACCCATTCTCGAAATGACATCTGGCTGCTAGTTTTCCTGTGAGCAATTAAATTTATTAAATCAATAATTATAGAAACCCATGACATTTGGCCAAATAAAACACTTGTTGTTCATTTTTATAAGATTATTTTTAACATCATAAGAACATCAAATAACCCCTCAAGTGGCAAAAGTGACAAAACCTATTCATTTCTCTAAGTTAAGTTTTGAGTCCCCACTTAAAGGAGTCTGGTATTTTCCAGTTGGTAGTAAAAGCAAATTTCTGAGAATGACATCTTATGATAAAAGCAATTGATTCCAATTCCTGAAGTCTGAGAATAGAAACTATTTGCAGGTTCTTACTATAGAATATAGTGCTATAGTACTTACAAAAGGAAATATGTCCTATAAAATAATTCTCTGAGAAAACAAATAATGAAAAGAAACAGAAAGAATGGTAAAAGGTGACATATCCAGAGAGAAATGCTCTTGGAATGGAATTGTTTCTGAAAGGTGATTATGCTGTGTTGGTCAGTGCTTTGATTCAATATATTGATGCTCAGATATATAACTGCCAGGACTAGGGATGTACTTGTAACCTGGCATCACATTACCAAGGTACTCTTTTGAATGTGCCCCACTTTTCCTGCAACTTGACACAGTGAGTAAAGTAAAACTGGAAACTCAGGACCTAAATTCCTAGCTTTATCTCAATAATTTCAGTGTGTATCCAGGGGAAAATTGTACCACTTCCAAACACCTCAATGAACGAGTAATCCAAAACAACATGTAATCTATAACATGATCAATATTGCAATATCTAAAGTTAGACTATGATGACTAAAGAAGTAAAACATAAAGTACATAGGACTTCAACACAAAATGAAAGACCTGTAAATTTTTTTGAAACTTAGATAACAAAGGAGCTTTACTTCCACCTATTTCTGTTCCCTTCATTTCACAACATAGACCATTTTAGGGGGGTCTAACTATGAGTAATTTATCATATATTCTTGGAATGCCACTTACCTATAGGTAACAGATATACCAAAACTTTCCATAAAAGATGATTCTGAAAATGTATTTTAAAAATGACTTTTTAAAAGAAACCAAATAATTATAAATGGTTTGAAATACAAATAACCACTTAAAGGGTTCTTATGAATTATTTTGTCAAGTCAAAATTTCCTTCATATTATTATTTTTTCTCTCTGCATATTTATTGATTCTTCCAGGGGCTACTTCAGAGTACAGAATTCTTGTCTCTTCAGTCTCAGAGGAGAGAAACAAGGCCAAGGAAGGCTATTCACAGCACAGACTCAGTGGCTCTTTTCTCTCACTGTCTTGGGCCATGTAAACAGTCATGGGAAGCCAACAATCCAGATTACTCCAAACCTGATGTGCCTAATGTTACTCTAAGAACCATTGTAGTTTGATCACTGCATCGAGGGGCTTCTGAAGCTGTATATAGTATAGCATAAAGAGCATGGCTCTGTCACCAGCTAAGGAGTGCCACAACTTCTCTCCTCTCACCCAAATACCCCCAACACCTATGTTTTCTATGAAGAATGTGATACAGAACAAACCTCTTGCAAGCAAAAGGAATACTCCAGGCTGCAGTTTGGGAGGATCTCATTGCCTCAGTATCTCTCCCTTGCATGTAAATGATACTAATGTCTTGAAACTCCACAGCTACCTTTCATTTCACCAGGACTTTAAGATCCAGACTTCTGCTATTGCAAGCTTAGAGTATCCCTGGATCTTTTTAAAAAAGTTGACTTTTAATATGGGCTAGTTGATGACCCACTATTACATAATCACTTCAATACCAGATGTACTCATTTGTTCATACATTCATTCTTTCATTCCATCCATGAGTACTGCTCTGGTTACTGAGCTATACGCATAGGAGTTAAAAAGGCTGGGACTTCATGAGCCCACAGTTACATGTCAAGTTTCAAATGGAACACAGAGATTACAGCTCACTTATTGAAAAAAGTGATGAAGATAAAAAATGAATAAATAAAAAGAATAAACATGTGGTTAAAGGGAAAAATATTAGATAAGAGTAAGAAATTAGCAAAAAATCTTATAAAAAAATTAAAATGGTCAAACATCTAACTTAGCCACACAATAAAGGCATTCAGAGAACTTACATACTTGTACATCTCCAAGGACACCTTAACTGAAATATCAAGCAAGGAGTGGGAGAAAGTGTCAAACTTGTGGGTTGGGAGACCTGTGTAACATCAGACTCCATTTTGCCTCTCTGAGCCTCATTTTCTTATCTATAAATGGAGAGATGAAATCCCTCCCAATTTAAAAATTCCAAAAGTCTATTTACCAGTTGACAAGTGTATGCACAAGTTAGAGCCTGGCTATGGTGTATTTCAAATGAGCCCAGAAACAAGGGCAGAGGCTTTCAGGAGCTGTAGCCGTGGCCCTTCTCCAGGAGGTGCCTCCTTTGAAATACACCCAACATCTACCATCCCCACCTGGCTCCTGCTCTTACCTCAGCAGCAGGTAAAGCTCAGTTCACATGCATTCTTCTCACTGACCAAAGCAGATGGCCACTGCTCATCTGCTCAGCACTGCTCAGTAAGATTACCAGAGCAGCTTCTGGGATGTGGCTACATACAGCATGCTGATGCAATTCCCTCCTAGCTTCTAGGCAAGACTGCATGCAACTGTCCCAGAAAGAAAACCATCCACTATTTTCTTAAAAATATCCAAATACAGAAACTCTACACCTCTCTGGTGTCTCATATCCCTACTCTGTAACCTAAATCTATTCTGATACGATTCAAACTCCCTCTGTCTGGGCTATTCTCAGAGGGAATAATAGAAGCTGCTCAATTCATAAAAATTCTGTCACATGAATTGATGATTGCCACTAGGTTTCTAAACATTTCTTTTAACCTGGTTTTGGAGGCTTAATTTCTAAATCTTTAATAGTTTTCTTTGCTATATTCTGGGTCTGTGCCACATTCTTTAAATAATGTAAGAATAGCAGAGTCATAGAATGTAGAGGTGAAGGGACCTCAGAGATTATCTTTCTGGACACTTTTCTTCTGTCAAAGAAGAGTGAAATGACAACCAAGCTAAAGGATGTGCCTAGTGTCAATGACCTCATTGGATCTGGAATTCAGGTCTCCTTATTTTTTCTCTGTCCTTTATAATAAGTTTTTAGTCAAATAGGAAGTGCTGTTCTTTAAGACCTGCTCAACATATAATAAGTATAATTTTCTCATGATTTCATATAGCTTATGAATATAATTTCATATGAAGAAAAACTTAAGCTAGGCATTAAGAAGGTGTTGTTTAGATTCAGGCTACAAACAACATATGCCGAATCTATATGCACATACTATTGGCACTGTCTAATTTAGAGTGATCAAGGCAAGGTTAATGTCTCCTGTATTTATCTGTATATTCATTCTTAACTTTGCATGATGGCCTTCTGAATTTCCTGAGCAACCTAAATCAAACCACATTAAAATAACTTACCCTCGGACACAATGCTTCAAAAGACACAATGCCAAATTCACGGGTGAATACTAAAAACACGCCCACAGACTTTTAAAAACAATCAGCATGGTTTCAGACATTTTGGTCTTCTGGCTGTTGGGCGGGGGTCAGTGAGCCTTCCTCCTTTGAACTCTGGTTCAGACCTCTGTGGCATGGCACCTGTACCCATATCCATGTCTTCCAGCACATTATGAGATCACAAACTGTAAGTCACCTCACAGTGTCTCCTCATTACCTGGCATATAGCAGGTGCTCAGGAAATGAGTTGTAGACATGAACAAAGCAACCTTAAACTAATGATATACAGGAACCTAGAAGTGGATTGTCACCTTCTCGGAGGAGTTTAACAATTATGTTCCTGCTATTCATACTTATAATATCCCTCCCATTGAAAGGTACAAACTCCCAGGACAAGGCAAATGAATGCTTCAAGTTTATATGAAACCACTTGACTGGAGAAATGACTGATGAATAGTTATGGGGACTAAAGAGCAGTAAGTTTCCTTAAACAATCTTTAAACTAACGATGGAATTCATCCTGGCCCCACCTGACAACGTCCTGAGATTTCTGGCTGAGGTGGTACAGCCTGGAACTATGTTTCTTCAAGCTGTTTTTATAAACCCTGTTGGCTGCCGGTGATGCTTGGCAATGGGTCTATAAGTACACAGTGTCTGACTCTGATCTGAGTCCTGCTGAGGTGGAAGGAAAGGGACTGTGGAGATGGAGCATGACTGAAAGGAGGATAAAACTAAGGCAGGAAGCATAAACTCAGGGTCCAAGTAATCACTGGGAATGGGTGCTAAAGTTTATCTGAATGCTATTTACAGATCACTATCTGGATTATGAAATTCATCCTCTGGAAATTCTAAATGTCTAAATTGGCCATAAGCCAATTCATATATTGTACATTTCTTCTTTAAGAAAAATCTGTCAAATACTTATCATATCAGGCCCTGTGTTAAATGCTGGTGACACAAAGATAAGATATGACCTTGACTATTTAGTAGGGGAGAGAGACACCAGTCACTGGAATACAGGGGGATTTTTTAGATCCACAGAAAGGAGGGAGATAGCTCTTCTATGGACAGCTATGCATGGACCTCCACAAGGGACATTTGACTTGGATTTTCACAGATGAGAAGGAGATTGCTTAAAGATCAGTCTTTATCCTTATTCATGTAGGATGATTAATCTATATTCTCTCTGTAGAAAGGCTATCTATACTGGAGTCAGAGGAAACAATAGCTGAAGGACAAATGAGAGGACCAGCTAATGTTTACTGAATGGTACTCAATGCTAAATGTTTTACATACATTACTAGAGACCTGGTGCACAAAATTCGTGCATTGGAGGGGGTCATCCCTCAGACTGGCCTGGGACCCCTTAGTGGATGTCCTCCTAAGACAGCAGTCAGATAGTACTGGATCCCTTGCTCCTTACCACCCTTCCACAGCTGAGGCAGGAAAGGCTCCCGCCACCGCCGCCGCTGTGCTCGCCAGCCATGAGCCTGCTTCTGGCTGGACGGTGCTCCCCCTGTGGGAGCACACTGACCATCAGGGAACAGCATCTGCACTGAGCATCTGTGACCAGTCGTTCTGCAGGTTGTTCTGCTGTTTGGTCAATTTGCATATTAGGGTTTTATTATATGGGATCATATTTAATTCTCACCATAATCCTGTGGAGCATTATTAGGATTTTCTCTTTATAGATGAGGACACTGAGGTTTTAAAAAGTGGCCCAGTGTCACATTGCTATGAACTGGGAAAGCTACCTGCTTATGCCAGAGCCTAGTGGTGGCAACACCGATACTGCCTGCCAGTGCAGGCCAAGACAGATGTGGGTCTGGCTGGTGGCACCTTTCTTAGTGCTTTTGGCCATTGGATTTCTGTATCTCAACTTGCTTTACTCTCCCTTGGGGTTACTAAGTCTACTGATCTCTAACCTCAACTTAATTAAAACCCACTTTTGCAAGATTTTACTTACAACTGGGGCTCTTCCTAAGCTCTTTTGAGAAATTTTAAATGTCTCTTTTCTTCAGTTCCTCAACACCTTGAGGGAAGAGTTAAGAAGAATATGGCCCTGGCCAGGTGGCTCAGTTGGTTGGTTGTTGTCCCATATACCACTTTAAGTTTGCTGGTTTGATTCCCCATCCAGCCACATGCCCTAGTTATGAGCTTGATACCTGGTGAGAGCAAGAGGAGTAAGAGGCAGCTGATTCATGCTTTGCTCTTGCATTGATGTTTCTCTCTCTCCCTTTCCCTTCTTCTTTCTCTAAAATTCAATAAAATTATTTTTAAAAAAGAAGAATATGAATACCATCAAGCTTGGTCTTGACCACTCCTGCCTATGTTCCCTGCCTGTGGTGAACAAAGACATCTTCTTGACTAGTAGCCACTATTTCTATCATCTACTCATATTTAATCAAATGCTGGACTTTTCCTAGATAGTGGAGATAGAAATATGAAAATATCTTCACTCTCAGTAATTCAAATACTCCTTATCTTCATCAGTCCTTGCTTTGGAGGGACACACAGTCCTGTGGACAAAAATGATAACACAACTTAAAAATTTCACTAATCTGAATATTTTAAAGCAGCAATTTTTAACTAGTGTGCTGCAAGACATTTTAAAACATACAATACCTGACTACTTACTTAGTCAGGGGCACAGATATCTTTTCTCTTACATTGTCAAATAAAAAAATGACAACAACTAACACAATAGCCATCCAGTGTGAATGAATAAAAATTACACCTATTTTTTTGTCAGACTGGGAAAAAAAATGTGTGTTTTGGAATGCTGCAAAATTTTAGTAACTAGTCTCTGTGTGCCATGGGATAAAAACAGTTGAAAATTGCTGCTTTAAAAATATTTTTACCATAGTGCTATAGGAGCACAGAGAAGAAAGTACAGTACTCAACTCTGCCTGAGGAGAGAAGGGAAAGTTACATCTTAAACTATTAGGAGCTTTCCAAAGAAACAGAATGGTGAAGGGCAATCCATTTCTTCATGTAAGAGAAAATATCCCTGCAAAGTAAAGGAACAGGCAAGAGCACACCAAGGGAGCTCTTGAGAGCTTAGCATGACTGACCAGAGATGCAGAAGGTAAAACTCCAGAAGTGTTCAGAGAAGTGGCATTGTGGTTTCCTTTCTCACTAGCTCTTACTTCCAAAAGGGAAATCTTGGTGATTTAGGCTCTCCTTGATATCTTTAATTATAATGCTTTTTGCATTCACTTTATAAGTGCCTAGGTTGCCTAATTTTAAAATCAGACTTATTAGTGATATATCTGAGTTTGCAAAGAAAATTATGGTAAATTATTTTGGAAATATTCCAATGCATATGGAAGAAATGGGGATGGTTTCTGTTTTGGACATGTGGCAGTTGACTGATTAAAATACTCCTTATTTTCCTCAAACAACAAAATGATTCTGTCTAGACCTAACCAGTTTGGCTCAGTGAATAGAGCATTGGCCAGTGGACTAAATGTTTGATTTCAGGTCATGTACCTTGGTTGTGGGGCACATCCCCAGTGGGGGGTATGCAGGAGGAAGCTGATAGATGTTTCTAACTCTCTCTCTCTCCATTCATCGCTGTAAAGAATCAATAAAAACATATATTTAAAAAAATGATTCTGCCTAGAAGCCATGTTTATTTGTTCATATGTACATAGCTTCCTCCTTTTATTACCACCTCCCATTTAAAAAATACAGACCTGCAGGAGAAACCAAGATGGCGGCACAGGTGAACATCTAAACTGCTGCCTCACACAGCAATGTCAAAACTACAACTAAAAGACAGAATGGACATCATCCAGAACCACAGGAAAGCTGGCTGAGTGGAAATTCTACAACTAGAAGGAAAGAGAGGGGCTCACGGAGACTCAGAGGAGCTGCAAAAAGCTGAGGTACACAGACATGCACGTGGAGAGGACAGGTGGTGGAGTGCTTAGCTGGCTTCCTTTTGCAAGAGAGAGACAGAAACTCCTAACTGCACTGAACCCCAGTTCCAGGTGAGACTCATATGGGGGGAGTCTGCACTGTTGTGAAAAGGGAGGAGTGCACATAAAGTTAGGGGAGCCATGAAAAGGCAGAGGTCTAGAGGCGCACACAGAGAGCTGACAGCTGATTGTGCTGCAGAATTTTAGTAACTAGCTTTCTCTAGCAGGAGGGAGACAAAACCTCCCAAGTACACTGAAATCTACTTCCAACTGCACTAAACCTGTTTTGGGCGAGACCCTGGGGACCCAGACTCATACAGGGCTTTGGAGCACGCAGAAATTCAGGGAAGCTGGAAAGGCAGAGGTCTGGAGGTGTGCGCACATGCTTGTGCACAAAGCAGACTGCAGCAATTACAAAGGGACACTTAGACCCAGGGGCTGTGTAGAGCAGGGCTGATAAGAAACCTAGGCTTGCTCTGCTCAGAACCTGACACTCCGCCCCATCCAAACTGAACAGAGAAGCTTTTGCAATTTTGCAAGTCTTGTATCATAAGGCTGACTCCAGCACAGAAGTTCTCCTGGCAGCATAGACACAGCTGATCCTCACAACCAATTGGTTTGGAGGTCAATTCCCCCCAGTGATACCAACAACAATCAAGACTTAACTACAACAAGGCTGTATACACAGTCCACAAAGCGATGCACCAAGAGAGTCCACCTCAGGTAAATGAGGAGGTGGAGTTACTGGGCCATATAGGACACCTAGCACACAGAACTACTTTACCAACTCAGGGAAGCAGTGAAAATGTGGAGACAAAGGAACAGATCACAAACAAAAGAAATGGAGGAAAACAAATGGATATAAAGTTCAAAACCAAGGTTATAAGGTTTTTCAAGAATTTCCTAGAAAAGATGGATAAATTTAGTGAGACCCAAGAGGAGATGAAAAAGGACCAACTAGAAATTAAACATACTGACTGAAATAAAAAGCATACAGAGACCTAACAGCAGACTAGAGGAATGCAAGAATCAAGTCAAAGATTTGAAATACGAAGAAGCAAAAACAAACAAAAACAAACAAACAAACAAACAAACAAAAAACCCCACTCAACTGGAAAAGCAAAAAGAAAAAGGAATCCAAAAATTGGAAGATAGTGTAAGGAGCCTCTGGGACAACTTAAGTGTACCAACATCAGAATTATGGGGGTGCCAGAAAAAGAGAGAAAGCAAGATAATGAAAACCTATTTGAAGAAATAATGACTGAAAACTTCCCACACCTGGTGTGGGACACAGAACCCCAAACAAAAGAAATCCAAAGAGGACCACACCAAGACACATCATAATTAAAATACCAAGAGCAAAAGACAAAGAGAGAATATTAAAAGTGCAAGAGAAAAACAGTTAATTACCTACAGGGGAGCACCCATTCTACTGTCAGCTGATTTCTCAATAGAAACTATGCAGGCCAGATGGCAGTGGCAAGAAATATTCAAAGTGATGAATAGCAAGAACCTACAACCAAGATTACTCTACCCAGCAAAGCTATCATTCAGAATTGAAGGGCAGATAAAGAGCTTCACAGAGAAGAAAAGACTAAAGGAGTTCATCAACACCAAACCAATATTATATGAAAGGTACTCTTTAAGAAGAGGAAGAAAAAGAAGGTAAAGATAAAAATTATGAACTACAATATATATCTGTCAACAAGTGAATCTAAAAATCAAGTGAATTAAAAATCTGATGAACAGAATAAACTGTACAGGGAGAGACTGGACAAAAATCATACACCTATGGATGAAGACAATGAGGGGGGAGGTAAGGGCAGAGGGAGGGGTGGGAGCTAGGTGGAATGGAGCTATAGGGGGATAAAAGAGAAACAAATGTAACAATCTGAACAATAAAGATTTATTAAATAAAAAAATACAGATCTGCAAAATGAGGAAGAGAAGTAAACATATTAGAAAATTAGAGGCCCAGTGCACAAAATTTGTGCATGGGTGGGTCCCTTAGACCAGTCTGTGCCCTTAGGAGATGTCTAATTGCTGCTTTGTGGGAGGCAATCAGTGGGCCCTCACTGGCTGGCCCCACCCCCTGATCATCATTGCCAGTCACCTTCCTCTTAGGGGCAGGGCAGTAGGGGGCAGTTGCTCCTGCATTGAACGTCTGAGCCCTGGTGATCAGTGCATGTCATAACAACTGACTGTTTTACCATTTGGTAGATTGGGATATTAGGGTTTTATTATATAAGATTGGAAATTGTTGACCCTGAAAAGTGAAATTTCTCCTCAAAGTCTCAAAGTGAGTCAGCGACTAGTTTGAAAAGAGAAAAAGATCCTCTGAACCTTGTTTTGGGCTAGCCATGCATAGTATGGGAAAAACAGAAGTAAATTAGCATTAAACAACCTAAGGATTAAAATACTCCTTGAGATATACAGTCAGAGTAAAGTACAGATGAAATGTACTTTACATCTTAGATATATAGATGAAAAGGCAAATAAGAGGAGGAGTATCTTCTTCCTCATGTTTCAAGACCTTCCTCCTAGTCTGAGCCAGTAGAAAGGCATTTTTGGGCATCCTATAAGCCTCACCCAAATGCTAATCATCCTATCTTTCTTTATAAAATTAGGCTTGATATATATATATATATATATATATATATATATATATATATATATATAAAATGAAAGAGGAAGCAACATGGTACGTAAAAAATTGGATTTTCTAATGCAACTGCTTTTTGCTGTGTGTTTTGTACACGTTATTCAATTTTCTGAGCTTCAATTTCTTCATAGGTAAAAGGAGAATATTAATAATCCAACTATAGTGCCCACTCCATAGGGTTGTGTTAGAACTAGATGAGACAAAGTGTTAAATTGCACAAAACTGTGCTTGGCAAAAGAAGGAAGGAAGAGAAATAGGAAGGGAGGGAGGGAAACCTAAAGAACTAGAACTTTTACAAAATAATCTTAGGGAACAAACCCAATTTCCACTATAAATGATATGAAATATTATGTAGCATCACCATCTAAAATCCACAATTACATGAGTGTTATGGGTGTTTGGGAGATGTAAATTTTGATTTCATATCTGTGCTCTATCTTTAAATGTTTTTAACTTGTATTGTTTGGGCTCTGGTGTCAAGTTTCTCATCAAGAATCCTAGAAGTGAGTCTCAAAAGGATATGGACAGTTGGTAGATGATACCAACTAGAAGCCAGCAGCATTGGTATTGGCTGATCTCATGTTGAGTGGTCAAGGGGCTCTAGACTTAGTCTTACCTAATATACTGATGGTGGAAAGTGCGTTCTAAAAGTTGAGAAAGTATGACTAGAGAGGGGAAATTACAGCAACATTAAGAAAAGCCTGGCCACATCTATTATGAGTCATGAAGAGAAGAGAGATCTTTGGATATCTGTCATGAGAATCATGGGGCAATAACGCCTCCTTTCTTGGGTGCACCAGTGCTCGGGGACTGATTCTGTTAGCCTGTGCTCTACATCTATCTGCTCTTCACTTCCTAACTCTCCAATCATTTTCTCTATTGTAGTTTGAGCTAGAAAACCACTGAGACAATGTGCAGCAACATTTGTATATTAGCAATCACAACAGAAGGTTCTATTTATTCTTAATAATGTTACCTCATTTTCTATAGGCTCCTTGCAGTAGTTCTTTGAGAATCTCTAATGATAAGCTCATACACAGAAACACACACACACACACACACACACACACACACACACACACACAGTAAAATGAGCAGTTATAGATAATTGAGGCAGAAAATTTTAATTTGATGGGCTATACTTACCTTCATTTAGTTGGAAGCCACAATTTAATTGGCAAGTATTACCAATACCAACTTATAATGGAATGTGTTATAACATTTTTTGGCAAAAATTTAAATAACTACATAGTCTAATACCCTCATAACTCTAGTTTTAAGGCCTTTGTACCATAATACCATCAAGCATTTATTTGCTTATTTTTCAAATATATTTGGTATATCAGAAAACCCCTCAAAAGTAGAGTTGAGATCTCTGCCCAATGGAAATGTGATATTAGGAATAATTATCCAACAGTCAAATCACAGAAAGGAATATTTAGACTTATTAGAGAGCAGTTACTGGATGATGTTAGAAGAGACAATGTCATTTAAATTCATGTGTTTGTACCTTTAAGAAACTGACTATATAATGGAAAAAGACAAGGTGTAAATCTTGGCTCTGGCACTTACATTGGACTTGACCCTCCCCGAATCTCAGTTTGGTCATCTGTTATATGACAATGATAACACCAACCTTATGCAGCTTTTATATGGAAATATAAAACTAATATATATTAAATTAGAGGCCAGGTACACAAAATTCGTGCATGGTGGGGGAGAGTTCCTTAGCCCAACCTGCACCTTCTTCAATCTGGGACCCCTAGAGGGATATCTGACTGCCCGTTTAAACCCTATCCTGGTGGGATCGGGCCTAAATGGGCAGTCGGATATCCCTCTCACAATCCAAGACTGCTGGCTCTCAACTGCTTGCCTGCCTGCCTTCCTGATTGTCCCTAACCACTTCTGCCTGCCAGCTTAATCACTCCCTAACCACTCCCTTGCCAGCCTGATTTATGCCTAACTGCTCTGCTGCCAGCCTGTTTGTCCCTAACTGCCCTCCCCTTTAGGCCTTGACCACTAACTGCCCTTCTCTTTAGGCCTGGTTCCCCTCAACTGCCTTTCCCTGCAGGCCCAGTCACCCCCAACTTTCACCCTCTGCCTGCCTGGTAATCCCTAACTTCCCTCCCTTGCAGGTTTGATGGCCCCAACTGCTCTCCTCTTCAGGCCTGGTTCCCCCCAACTACCCTTCCCTGCAGGCCTGGTCACAACCAACTTCCCCCCTCTGCTTGGCTGGTCACCCCTAACTGCCCTCCCCTGCTGGCCATCTTGTGTCCACATGGGGGCAGGATCTTTGACCACTTGGGGGCAGCCATCTTGTATATTGGAGTGATGGTCAATCTGCATATTACTCTTTTATTAGATAGGACAGAGACCTGGTGCATGGGTGGGGGCCAACTGGTTTGCCCTGTAGGGTGTCCCAGATCAGGGTGGGTGTTCCCTTGAGGCATGGGGTGGTCTGGGCGAGGGGCCTGTGGTGGTTTGTAGGCTGGCCATGCCCCTGGGTGAACCAAGCAGAGGCCCTGGTATCTGGGATTTATTTATTTTCTACAATTGAAACTTTGTAGCCTGGAGTGGAGCCAAGCCTCCTGCTTGCTCCGTGGCTGCAGCCATCTTGGTTGGGGTTAATTTGCATACTTTCTCCTGATTGGCTGGTGGACATGGCTTGTGGGTGTAGCAGAGTGATGATTAGTTTGCATATTACTCTTTTATTAGATAGGATGCTTAGCAAATAGCAAAGACTCAATGAGTCAGCAGTGATGGCGAGTGTAGAAGTGTGAAATATACATATAGATTGATAAAATGAGGTAATGATATCAAGGGAAGGGGAAAATTAAATGAAGTACAGACCTAGGAAATAGAGAGGGACTTACCCTTATTTTATAGAGGAAACTGAGCTTCCAAAGGCTTAAGACATTTGTTCAGACTCCCCATATAGTAAAAGGCTAAAACATGAATCCAAATTTGCTTCCAAATTTGATCTCTTCTTTGTACCATATCTGTTTGTTTCATGAACAGAAATTGCAGACACATACTCAGAGACTCACAGATTTAAGAAAACTGACATTATGTCTGGTTGGTATGGCTCAGTGGCTGAGCATCAATCTATGAATCAGGAGGTCACAGTTCAGTTCCTGGTCAGGGCATATGCCCAGTTTGGGGGCTCAATGCCCAGGTTGGAGGCTCAATTCCCAGAAGGGGGCATTGATTGATGATACTTTTTCATTATTGATGTTTCTATCTCTCCCCTTCTTTCCACTCTGAAATCAATAAAAATATACTTTAAAAAGTATATTATATATACATTATAGAGGGTGGGAAAAAAGTAGGTTTTCTGTTGTAATTCAAATAAATAATACAATAATTAATAAATAAGAATACAAGAATAAATTGTGCTTTGAGTACTCACAACTGTAAACCTACTTTTGTCTACCTGTGTATATATGATCACCCAATAGATTGTGTTGCAATTGCCTTTTTCTGTCATCACAGGAAAGAAACAGAGAATCAGGAATATTCTGATCAAAAATCTCAATTCGAAAGACACTGAGGGAAGAAAAAAAATCTGAAAAACTTCCCAAGGTTGCCTATAATATTCTACCTATCCAAAGGGAAAATAATTTTAAATGTTTATATAGCATTGGAAATGACAGGGAAAGTTCATTTCACATTTTTTAGATGACAAAAGAAAGCTCAATAATATAACACTGCCTACCTGTTTCTCATTTTTTCTTACTTTCACTTTGCACTATTACATACCTTTTCCTATAAGGAATGTCTGTTCCACTTTTTTTAATCTGACCTCCTGGTAAAGGAAATGTGAACTGGTAATGTCAAGGAGGTGCCAAGGATTCACATTTTAAAATGCTACACTCGAGTCTAACAAAGAAGTAGTTTTTTTTCTTTTTAATATATTTTATTGATTTTTTCACAGAGAGGAAGAGAAAGGGATAAAAAGCCAAAAACATCGATGAGAGAGATATATCGATCAGCCTCCTGTATGCCCCCTACTGGGGATGTGCCTGCAACCAATGTACATGCCCTTGACCGGAATCGAACCTGGGACCTTTCAGTCCCCAGGCCAACGCTCTATCCACTGAGCCAAACCGGTTTCAGCAAAAATGTAGTTTTAATTTTAAATTTTGCCTATGCCAAAGGAAGAAGATGCAAATTTTATACAAATACCTTTGTGTACCTCTTTATGCATTTGGATACACAGTTTGGATAAATTTTAGTGATAACTAAAAATGTAGGGTATTATTAAGTGCAAAGCAATTATTCCATTAATTCACTTCCCTCAGGAAAGTGCAACTAGATAAATAAAGAAAACAAATTATCTGTGAGATAGCAATTCACATGCATAATTAATTTGCTGGCTGAATTTGGTGTTTTGGCTTTTCTGCCTGTGGAGAACATAATCTCTTTTTCATTTTAACTCAGCCCCTCTCTTCCCCTCCCTCCCCCGCCCCCCGCCCCCCACCACACACTTTGACTGGCTGAGCTAAAATGAAAGTGTGTGTGTGTGTGTGTGTGTGTGTGTGTGTGTGTGTATGTGTGTGTGTGTGTGTGTGAGAAAGAGAGAGAGAGAGAGAGAGAGGGAGAGAGAGAGATCATCTATCTATGTAACTGGAACTGGACTAAAACAAGAATCAATGCTACAACCAGAGAACAATGGTTTTGCTAGTTTCTTAATTATACATGTTAGCTTTTTTTTCCATGAGAAAAATAACCAACCATATTTGAGAAACAAGCCTTAGAACTTACTTGCAAATGGGGATGATGTAGGCAGGACTCTGAAGTTGAGCAAAACTTATTTTTAACTCAGTAAGTAGGTGCTTTTTACCTCTATTCCTCAACTCACAATTAAAACAATTTTTCATTCTTTTGCAGTTTGTAGAATATTTTTAGTTAGCCATTATTATATAACTAGAGGCCCAGTGCACTCAGCCCAGGTTGGGAGAGGGTACAGGCCAGGCTGAGAAACTCCACCAGTGCATGATTGGGGTGGGATGCAGGAGGTTGGCCTATAGGGAGGGACTGTGAGAGGGCTCCAGGGCATGTCTGGCTTGTGTAACTCAGTCTCAATTGGCTGGAACCCAGCAGCAAGCTAACCTATCGGTCAGAGTGTCTGCGCCTTGGTGGCCAGTGCACATGATAGCGACCAGTTGAGTGGCCTTAGCATATCATTAACATATTACACTTTGATTGGTTGAATGCCTGACTGGATGAGTGGACACTTAACATATTATGCTTTTATTATATAGGATTATAGACATGTGTATTTGAATCTAAATACTAAACTGTTTAACTTATTTCTGTCTATTAGTCAACAACTAGAAGATGTGCTATTCTACTAAAAGTATTCTAATCTTCCAAGACGGATAATGAAGTTTTTGAGATCATGTTTTGTGACTCAGGTAGAAGTCAATAAATTGGTAAAAACCAAATACTCAGTCAAGTGCATAGAGGGGTAAATAAATGATGATGATGATGATGATGGTGATGATGATGATGATAAATAATAGACTTTAATAAAAGCAATTATAATACAGATGCATTTATTTGGGACAAATTTTTGATTATTTAAGTTTAGCTCGAAGGTTTAAGTGTAAATAGTGCCATGGTCTGCTGCCTGATTACTCCAGGAGGTTTCCCCTGGAATTCAGCAGTTAATACAAAACTGATTCAATTGTAGAAAATTAATCAAATACGTATTTGAATGAATTAACTAATCTTGGGTTGTTGTGATGACTATATGCTTTAATATAGTAAAAATGCTCACATAATACTCAATTCACAGTGAGTAGTAGTACTTAAGTATTAGTTATTATTATTAAGCTGATAAATTGAAAGTCTTTTCCCCACCTCTGCTGTTTGTGGTATCTTACAAGATGGAGTGATTATGAAATTACAGGGAAGACTACGTAATGACTGAAACTGACAAATGAAAACAAGAGGAACTGTCAATAGCACAGTATAAGGAAGTTCAATTAGGAGGGAACTGAGGAAAGCAATCTGGAAATGCCATCTGGGTGCCAGCAGTTATAGCAGCTGTATGAAGATGCTCCTAAAGATGAACATCTAATCAGGTCGTAACTTTTTAGAACTTCAAAATGAAAACAATATGAAACTGCAACACTTTTTATTTGAGAAGTACATGCCATCTACCAAAATGAAGAAACTTGAACATCTTGAAATCTGCCAATACTAATTAGTTTTATATTTTGGTGAACTCTAATTCTAATTCTTATTTTTTCAGGGCTCAACATGCAGATGGAATAGCACCATTTCATTAGCTAATAATCTGTGGGTAGAGAAACTAGCACACAAAAGAACAGTAGAAAGACCATTTAGATTAATCTAAATGTCACTCTGCTATAAAATCTGTTAGTGATAAAGTCCAATGCCTTTTTAAAAAATTTTTTTACTTCATAACTAAAAACATATAAGAAAATTTATTTTACCTAACCTGATTTTAAAATTTGTTTGCTATATCTCCTCTACACACAGAGGAGCTTCTCTTCAGGAAATAAAGAGAAATTGACTTGAGAATTTTCTGAGGATAATATAAAATGACTAAGTAAAAGTTACTGACATACAGTCCTTTGCTCTTTGTCATCAAAGAAGCTCATTATCAAGTACATAGTTTGGTAAGTGTAGCTAAGTTTTAGCACAATGAATATATTTAGAATAAGAGGTTATAAAATAATGAGGTTATAATTTTGCTTGTTTTCAATGGTCATCGAACAATTTCTTAAATTCCTTAAAGTCAATGTCTGTTAAGTGCTTTGAAGCCAAAATAAAGAATAGTGTTTTGGCAAGAAGGAAGCAAGGTAGAATGCAAACTATTATATTATTACTGTATCTCCTTTCATAGTAATCACTGGAGAAACTCAGTAAATATTAAGTTAATAAGTGAAATCAAAGAAAAAGCTCTGAGGAATATCTAAGGAATTGAGAAAAAATACTTGTGACAAATTGCAATTCAATAAATATCATTAGCAACTACTGTGTGTTAGGAGGAATAGAGAAGGAGTTCAGGTTGTCAGGAAATAAGGACTTGAATTGAAAATAATACTATTGCTGCTATACTTACTCTATGATCAAAGCATTAAGCAAACACACACAAAAGAAACTTTGTGAAAGAAAGGCGGTGGGGTCCAGTAGGAAAAATTCAAAATATAAAACTAATTAGTATTGGCAGATTTCAATAACCAGAAGTTTTACAAATAAAGGCAAAACCAATTGAAGAAATAGTTGGAGGAAAAAAAAAGTGAAATAGCATAGAACTTTCTGGAGGCTGTGGTCTTGTGCACCCAGAACATGAGTAAGTAAAGTGGGTGGGGGATCAGAGAGCAGAAGGAAGTGACAAGAAATAAGACTGGGGAAGTGGTTGAGGCAAGTTTGTGAAGGCACACAATTCTTTAGTAAAATTATGTATTAATTAAAAAATACTTTATTTTATTATTATATGAAACCTGCAATATCTCTTATAAAATTAGAAATGTTTCTGGGTTTACTGCAATAATCTCTCTCCCTTTTTCCCTCTCTCCCTTTCTCTCTTTCTTTCTCAGTCCCTCTGTTTCCTTCTTTCTCCCTTTCTTTCCAGCTTTTCCCCCTGACTCTTAAAATTGAGTCAGATCTCTACAGTCAGTTTCAGAAATAAAAGCCTTTAATTATCTATATCTGGTGGAAAAAAGTATGCTAGTGTGGAAGAGAGAATCTGGAATAGACACACATACTTATAGAGAGGTAGCATGAAGCTGGAAACCCTGGCTACTTACAGCCCCTTGCCCTCCTCCAACTGCTCAGTAATCTTGGGCCAGTTTCTTTATGACCTCAGTCCACTAATCATCTGTAAAGAGGATTAAATGATGAAATGCACGAAAAGTGGCTGCACATAGTAAGTAATTATAGATGTAAAGTGTTATTATTACTTGTCCCATTCTCTCTCATTTAAATAGATATATTTCAATGAGACTTTACTTATTAGCCTCCCCTTCCCCAAAGGATTCAGAAAACAAATTATAAATGATGTTAAAACACTGAAACTGTTTCCCAAATTACCAACTATTTCAAGGCACAATTTGTGAAAAAGACAAAATTTAAAATGTGACAAAGAAAAGCATGCCTGAGATTGCTAGTGAAATGTCCCCCTCAGCACAACTCCCTACCACCACAGCAGTGCTTGCTCAAAAGGCAAGAACCAGAAGTTTCTTCTCTGATGTTAATGGCAGTAAGCTAGAATGAAGAGGAATGAATATTTTATAACATAACATGTGGATGCTTTAACAAGATAAACTTGATTTAAATCAAGAGACTTTTTGCTACTTCAACTTTTTCACATTCCATTTTATTGTCTCCAATGTCAGGAAAATGCTGACATACCTTTACATCCTAATTTATTTTATTCTTATTAATATTTTTACTTAAAGTAACACATAACATATTTTTTATTTATCCTTTTTGGGGGTTCAGGTCTGCCTCTCTTAATTCCACTTTTTTTTTTCAGGTGAGGTGTGTCAATATTAATGGTCACATTTTGCCATGTTCAGAAATTCACATTTATATGTAAGTAGTTAATTTCATTCAAAATTGCCTGTGCAAATATTCTTTAAACAAGTTTATTTAATAGAAACCAATTATGATAGATTTGTATAAAGTTAAAATTAAAATGTGTGTGGATAAACCACCTTTGTTTAATGATTTTTTATAAAAGTTATCCTGATGGAGTAATTATAGAACACAAGTTGCTATACTTGATTAAGACATATGGAGTTTTGCTAAGTATGCTGAAAAATGAATCCATTTCCAGTCTGAATGGCTTTTATGTTTATCATCTGTCAATGATTCTTAATATTGTTGGTTAATGATAAATAAATAAAGGCTAATATTACAAGATCCGAAGTCTGCATTTCAATAAATACCCCATGTCAATTTTATAAGAATTTCTATTGTAGACAGAAACATTTCATCAAAAATTTAACTGTCCTTTGTCTGGTCATAAGCATAATGAATAGTTCAGACAAATCTATGAAAAAGTACAATAGGCAACATAAATTATTTTTATTTTTAGAGAATAAATGGATAAGAGATGGCCTCTAACTCCATGTGGTTATTAAGCACACCCTTAAAAAACTGTTGGCATCAAAATCACTCAAATAATCAGTAACATATTAACATGTGATTCAAGATGTTAATATATCCACTAAAATATTGTAAAGAAGTGTTTTTTTTTAGAAAAAAAAACAGGACCACAGTAGCAAAAATTAAACACCACTATTAGGCACAATCTAAATGATCAATATGAACTTTCCTGAAAACTTTTTTAAAGCAGATAAAATCACAGTAAATAGCCTCCCTGAAATAAAGCAATAGAAATAAATCAGAACATGATTTGGTTTTAAAAAGAGAAAAAAAATCATAGTTTTGCGGGATTATAACAGTGCATAACTGGAGAAGCCACCCAGAGAGTTGAGAGGTCCCACTCTAGACTGCCATATGATGTGGCTGCAGCATTGCTGAGCAGTTTAATGGTGGCAGGGCTCACAAAGGGCTCAGCTGACAGGTGCCCAGATCTCTAGTTCTTTGAAAGCAAAATCCAAATCCACAAAAACAGAGCCACCCAACAAGTAAAGCATCACAAGCACTTAAAAATGATAAAAAGGCATAAAGAAAATTTACCTTGTAGAAAAATGGTCCTCAATGGTACTGGCGTGTGACTAGAAACTCCTTTCTTTCTGATTTGCAGAACTTTGTCAACCCGGAGTGTGTGGTCACAAGGCAGGAAGTGACTAAAATGACAAATCATCAGCCAGGAAAGAAATAGATTTTGTCTTTATAAGGACATTTTACTTAACTTTTTTCATGTCTCCTCCCCAACAAAAATCACCTAACAGAACCACAGGTTACACTGAAATTTAGAAGCCTCTTACCACTTCCTCTTTATAAGCATTTTCCTCTTTTCTTCCTTTTTTTTTCTTTTCTCTTCTGTTTGTTAGGTTCTGGGCTACTTAAACCTGTCTGAAACCTGTCTGATTTCAGATAACAAGCAACTTCAGTCCTGCTGCCTTGCCTTCTTTCTCTAATCCCAGTTGAAAATGCAAAGCCTAGTATTACCAATTGGGGTTACTAGCTAGGACCTCGGTTCTTTTTATCAACTCAGAAAAGATTTTAAGCTCAACGAAAATGAAAATAAAGCAAAGTGGGATTTACTGAAGACACACTCCAAATGAGGAGCAGGCCAGTCAAAGGGTCAATGGCTGGCCTGCTGCCAACTAACTAACTGGGAAGTCAGATAAAAGAAGACCTTGAAACAGGTTCAGGGGGTTAGCACAGGACGAGCTTCCACTGCCCATTGCTCCTCTGATTGCAAGTCTCATGGAGTCCTTTAGAGATTGGGGGTTACATGCTTGTGGGGAATGTCACAGGTGTGTTGCTTGGAGGGAGAGCACACTTTGTGTCCTTTGTCCTGAGTGTATTTCTCTCTCTCTTGCAGGCGAGAACTTTAGGGGAGGCCTCAAAGGAGAGTCTTAATAGAATATTTATCAGCTTTCCAGCTGTGCATTTTCAGGTTCGTGCTGTCCACTGATTGGTCAGTACTGGCAGAGGGTCATTAGTCAATGCAGCTGGTCCTGAGGCAGCCACTGAGTCATTTGTCTGGTTTTGCTGCTTTTCTGGGCTTGGAGCTGAAATACAACTGAGGCATAGATGTTATCTTTCAGGAGGAAAAGGTCAGGGTGGAGTCTAAATCAACTGACCAGTGATATGAAAGATCAGGGGTCCAAACTGCATATGCTAGGGGAAGAAAGGTTAGTGGCTAGTTCTGAACCTTCCCTCTGGCAATCTGGTGGCTGTGGGGCCATCCATAGAGAGGCAGTCTGAAGGCAATGTTGGTACAAACCCTCTTCAGAACCCCAGAGTAGGCTTCACCCCAGTTGCTCATGTCTAACTTCCTACCTAACAACAGCAGAGATAAACAAATTATTCATTTTTAGTTAAAAAACCAAGGGGGAAAGTGGCAGTATATCTAAAACAAACTAAAAGGAATTTCCTTGGGAAAGCCCTAAACCAAATCCCTCTTAAGAATGTTATTAGTGCAAATAAAACAAAATAACCTCTTTAAGGGGAAGGGCTAGAAAAGCTAGGTCACTATATTATTTACTCATTCTTTTATTTATAGAACACCCAATGTGCTAAGGATCTCTTTAACCCAATTAACGATTTTAATTATTTAGACATTTTCTATAAAGAGCACCAGTGGACAACCATAGCAGCTGCTATGGTTAAATGGGCAGCTAAATTCTTCATACAGACCAGATTTATTTTTTGAATGCACATCTATTAAAATTAGCAATAGAATAAAAAAGCTCTATTCTATACCCAAACCCCTGATGCTTGTCTTGAGATTGAATTCCTATCATCAAATGTAAGTGCTCAGGGGCTCATGAAGGGTCGTGAAGGGTGTGTAGCACTCTGAGTAATGTTGACTGAGCATTAAGCATAGTCTGCACATTGCTTGGAGACTGTGTGTAGCTCCACAGCCAGATTGCTATTGAGGAATCAATATATATGGCTGTGTTCCAGATCTGACTGAGTTGAAGATGCTTGATCATTCCATTTACTTCTGTATTTTCTAGAGGCTTGGAACCCTGTCAGTGAGTTCACTGGTTGGGGGACTGCCTTTATACTTCTTTTGCTTTTTTGATTTCTTCTCTAGAAAGGTCCTGCTTCTGACCTCAAATGTTAAACCAAGCTGTTCTGAATTATCTAGTCCATTAGCCAGTGGTGGCCAACTTCTTGTTCAGAACCCCACAGTAGCTATCCTCAGGATGGGCAGAAGAAAAGGAAGAGATGGTAGAGATTCATCCATTTTAGAAGTTCACTTACAGAGAACCATCAGTTTTCTTGTGCCTCCCCAGGGAATTAGGAGAAAGTGAATCGAACCCTGTTTTCTCCAGTAATAAGTTGCAGAGGGGTTTCAAGAAGCACCTAAATTCTTTTGGGACACCAGAGAAATATTCATACATTACTATGACAGGACTAAATACACTAAAACACAGCCAAATGCTGGTGGTTTCCATGATGGTGGAGACAGGCATCATTAAGGGGCCCTACATAGGGCTCTTGATGGTTCTGCATCCTGTGATTTCAGGTTGGAATGAAGGTCCAGCAGTAACTCTTCATAAATGGAAAGAGACTCACTTCATGTACCTGGGAGAAGAAAAGCAGCAGCAGTCTGTAGGTATCATTGCCTAGTCACCAGAGACCTGAGGAATCTATAAAGAAGAGCAATACATAGAACAAGTATTGGGGTGCCTATCTTTAGGCATTGGTGATTCAGGAATGAATAAGACATAATCCTGTTCTTAAAGTATATAATCTAGTAGCAGAAAAAGACATGTAATAAATGCCATCTATTAAGAAAGAGTTGAAAAAAACCTACTTACTAGTAATTCTTTTATTTTTTAATAATTTTTAAAATCTTTTTTAATTGTTAAAAAATTTATCTTCACCACACTATAGCCTGTGTCCATGGGCTATGCATATATGCCTATACATTCTTTGGTTAATATCCCCACCACCCCTCCTGCAGCCTTCCCTCAGTGAAGCTGACTTTTGAAGATCGTGAAACCTGCTTAGTTATGACTGCTAAGTGAGTAAAAAAAAATTTAGGATTTCAGATGATGTCTAGTTTCTAAAAGATAAAAGCCATTGAATTGTGCTACTTACAACCACCAATAGTTGAAGGAGTCTTTATACTCTAACACCAGCTAAACTTTGGCTGCACATTAGCCACCCACCATTACCTCACCCCTTCCTGGACCACTCCCTCCATCTTAATCTCTTTATCTCTCTCTCAGTGGCAGAAATCTACCCAGAGGCAGCAACTGTTTAAGTCTTAGACCAAGGCTTTTCAAAGAGGAGTATTTTACCACTTTCAGTGTTTAGAATTTCTTGTTCATCATTATAGTAAATAGAAGACTGACTTTTGGTTTCATTATTGTTTTTACCTTCTCTATAGTCAGTGCATCACTGATGATCTGCACCCAGAGTAGACCTCTCTCATCTCCTACCCCTACCCTCATGTGCCTCTATTGTCCCCTCTGCTGCTTCTTTTTTCCCCCTTTTTAATGTATTTTTATTGATTTGAGAGAAGAAGGAAGAGGGAGAGAGAGATAGAAACATCAATGATGAGAGGGAATCATTGACTGGCTGCCTCCTGCACGTTGGACCGAGCCCGCAACCCAGGCATGTGTCCTTGATCAGAACCAAACCTGGGACCCTTAAGTTCGAAGGCCGACACTCTATCCATTGAGTCAAACTGGTTAGGGTCTCTGCCACTTCTTCACTGGCTGATACTTTGCTTTCCTCTGCCTCATTGCCCTCTCCTACTTTACTCCCCACCACTGCTTTGAAATCCAGAGCCTCCATCTCTAAAACTACACTAGCTATTATGCTCATGGGCCATCCAACAGCACCACACAGAAGCCAGGCAGGCAGCATGCTCTCTCCCGGGTAGCCTTGCAGCCAGGCTCCTACACAAACCCACGAGGGGCCCAACGAGCCCCTGTGGCCCTGGCAGCTGCAGGCTCACCTGGAAGAGGCCACATGAGTGCAGGGTAGGCTCCTCATGGGCGCCCAGCACCTGAGTGCAGGGGCTTCCCCAGTGTACAAGCCTTGGCATCCAGGGGGAGGGTAGCAGACAGAGTGAGAACATGCTCTGCCAACACCCTTCATTCTCATGGCACCTCCGTCCCTATCACCCCTGCCCCCAGGTAGCTGAAGAGAGGTTGAAGGCTCCCCCCCTCACCCTCCGCTGGCTTCCCTTTCCACCCAGATACCACCCGAGGTTGGTCGCCACTCCCTGGTGGTCAGTGCACATCATAGTGAGTGGTCTAACTCCTAGTCTCTTGGTGGAACTACTGGTCAAACAACTACCCAAGGGGACAATTTGCATATTACACTTTTATTATGTAAGATTATTACAGAGATGCCGAAAGTTTTTGACTCAATCTAGTTCATTCTCCTGCATCCTTCCCTGGCCCCAAATTCCTGCTGCTTGCTTATTGAGATGATCAAGTCATCTGGTATGAGTCTCCTCTACTCTCACAAGATCCATCATTTACTACTACTCCCCTCCTTCAGTCTTAAAGGAGATATTCTCCCAACTTCTCAATAGTTTCTCATTATAACCTTAATCTTACATCTTCTGCTTCCTTAGCTACCATGTTCCATCAATTACCTCATATTTATCCAGCATCTTTAATCACTTATACTCTGCCACTTCTTCATTTACTCACAGGATTTATACAAAGAAAAAATACTTCTGCTTCATTCTACAGCTTACCCTACATTTGATGAGCATGGCATGACAGTAATTAAGATATGCACAGTCCCTGCCTTTGCAGAATGTCCACTATAGTCAAGGCCACAGACAAGTGAACAGGCAGGTGGTACTCAGAACCATGACAGATGTAAAGAAAAATGCCTGTGGGAACACACACCACTAATCCAGACTTACTATGGGAATTGGGGGTGGGAGGTTGGGGGAGGAGGGGGCAGAAGGGGAGGTGGGTCTAGGAGGCATGCAGAGGGAGCATCATGGAGTGGTTAAGAGTAAAGAGCCCATGCCCATCAGCAGATGATTGGATGAAAAAACTGTGGTACATCTACACAATGGAATACTATGCTGCAGTAAAAAAAGAAGGAGCTCATACCATTTGCAACAACATGGATGGAGATGGAAAGCATTATGCTTAGTGAAATAAGCCAGGCAGAGAAAGACAAATATCACACAATCTTACTCATCTGTGGAATATAATGAATGACATAGACTGATAATCAAGATCAGATCCAGAGAATGAGAAACATCAATCAAAACATCAAACCTTGGGGAAGGTGGGGGTAGGTGGGAATAAGGGGGAGAGATCAACAGAGGGACTTTTGTACATGCGTATGAGCATAATCATTGGGCACAGACAATGGGGAAGATGTGGCATGAGAGGAAATTCATACAGTGGTCTCTACAACCTTAATAGAAATTGCTTCATGAGACAAAGATTTTTAAATGAAACTCTGTAACACAAAAATCATTTTGGAAGGAAATAAAGAGAAGTTTCCTTCAAACGTCATAAGGATCGTAATTGAAAGTCAATATATTTGTCCTCTTGAGCTAAGGTAAGTAATCTGTGTTTTTCCCTCCCTGAAAAAGTTTATATAAAGTTACAAAAAGAAATTGTCAGCCTGTTTGAAATTGAATTGCCATGGCCTAGAGCAAAGAATATCCTTACATGATATTATCTTACAATATCATTTAATTTTTGATATTTCGCGACAGCATATTGTACAACTATCCCAAACAAATGTACAAACTAATTCTTTGAATGTTTAGCAGCAATTTAAAAAGAGGACATGAGGAGACTCCAAGATGGCGGCATAGGTAAATACCTACACTGCTGCCTCGCACAACAATTTCAAAACTACAACTAAAAGACAGAACGGACATCATCCAGAAGAACAGGAAAGCGGGCTGAGTGGAAATTCTACAACTAGAGGGAAAGAGAGGTGCTCACGGAGACCGAGAGGAGCTGCAAAAAGCAGTACAGAGATGCACGCGTGGAGAGAGCGGGTGCTGGAGTACCTGGCTGGTTTTCTCTGGCAGGAGGGAAATGGAGACTCTCAAAGGCATTGAACCCCTTATCCTACAACACTAAATGCCAGATCCAGCCGAAACTCATATGGGGGAGTGTGGACTGTGAAAAGGGAGAGGTGCACGGAAATTTAGGGGAGTTGCAAAAGATCAGAGGTCAAGTGGCGCGCATAGCAATGCGCAGAGGACAGACTGCTGATTGTGACACTGGCTTTCGCGAGAGGGCCGGAGACAGACCCTCCCAACCCTGCCACTTCTGACTCCACTAAGCCCCTGTTTTGGGTGAAACCCTGGGGACCTAGACTCGTGTAGTCCTGGAGCCGGAAAGGCAGCAGCCTAGAGGCATTGTGAGCTTGCACAAGGACCGCTCCAGCAATTACCCAGTCATGTGAGACTCAGGGGCCATGTAGGGTGGGGCCGACTGGAAGGCAAGGTGGTCCCTTAAGCCCTGAGACTCCACCCATCCCAAGCTCAACAGAGAGGCTTCTGTGGTTTTTCAAGTCTGGTATCATAAGGCTGAATCCAACACAGAAGTTCTCCCGGCATAGTGAAAATGTTGAGAAAAGAGAAGGGATCACAAACAAAAGAAATGGAGGAAAATAAACGACTGGATATAGAGTTCAAAACCACACTTATAAGGTTTTTCAAGAATATGCTAGAAAAGTTGGATAAACTTAGTGAGAGCCAAGAGGAGATGAAAAAGAACCAACTAGAGATGCAAAAGTTCCAACTAGAGATGGAAAAGAACCAACTAGAAATTAAACATACACTGACTGAAATAAAAAATATTATACAGAGTCCTAACAGCAGACTAGAGAAAGGCAAGAATCAAGTCAAAAATTTGAAATATAAAGAAGCAGAAAACACTCAACTGGAAAAGCAAGAAGAGAAAAGAATCCAAAAATGGGAAAATAATGTAAGGAGCCTCTGGGACAGCTTCAAGTGTACCAACATCAGAATTGTGGGGGTGCCAGAAGAAGAGAGAGAGCAAGACACTGAAAACCTATTTAAAGAAATAACGACTGAAAACTTCCCACATCTGGTAAAAGAAATAGACTTACAAGTCCAGGAAGCACACAGAACCCCATATAAAAGGAATCCAAAGAGGACTACACCAAGACACATCATAATTAAAATACCAAAGAGCAAAAGACAAAGAGAGAATATTAAAAGCAGCAAGAGAAAACAGTTCATTACCTACAAGGAAGCACTCATACGACTGTCAGCTGATTTCTCAACAGAAACGATGCAGGCCAGACAGGAGTGATGAGTAGCAAGTACCTACAATCAAGAATACTCTATCCAGCAGAGCTATCATTCAGAATTGAAGGGCAGATAAAGAGCTTTACAGATAAGAAAAAGCTAAAAGAGTTCATCAACTCCAAACCAGTATTATATGAAATGCTGAAAGGTTCTCTTTTAGAAGAGGAAGAAGAAAAAGGTAATAGACAAAAAATTATGAACAACAAATACATATCTATCAATAAGTGAATCTAAAAATTAAGTGAATTAAAAATTTGATCAACAGAATAAACTGGTGAATACAATAGAATCAGGAGCACAGAAAGGGAGTGGACTGATAATTCTCACGGGGAAAGGGGTTGGGGGTGTACAGGGAGAGACTGGACAAAAATCATACACCTATGGATGAGGTCAATGGGAGGGAGGTAAGGGTAGAGGGAAGGGTGGGAGTTGGGTGGAGGGGTGTTATGGAGGGGAAAAAAGAGAAACAAATGTAATAATCTGAATAATAAATATTTAATTTAAAAAAAAAGCAGCAAGAGAAAAACAGTTCATTACCTACAAGGAAGCACCCATATGACTGTCAGCTGATTTCTCAACAGAAACGATGCAGGCCAGACAGGAGTGGCAAGAAATATTCAACGTGATGACTATCAAGGCCCTACAACCAAGAATAATCTATCCAGCAAAGCTATCATTCAGAATTGAAGGGCAGATAAAGAGCTTCACAGATAAGAAAAAGCTAAAGGAGTTCATCAACTCCAAACCAGTATTATATGAAATGCTGAAAGGTTCTCTTTTAGAAGAGGAAGAAGAAAAAGGTAAAAGACAAAAAATTATGAACAACAAATACATATCTATCAATAAGTGAAACTAAAAATTAAGTGAATTAAAAATTTGATCAACAGAATAAACTGGTGAATATAATAGAATCAGGAGCACAGAAAGGGAGTGGACTGATAATTCTCACGGGGAAAGGGGTTGGGGGTGTACAGGGAGAGACTGGACAAAAATCATACACCTATGGATGAGGTCAATGGGAGGGAGGTAAGGGCAGAGGGAAGGTTGGGAGTTGGGTGGAGGGGTGTTGTGGAGGGGAAAAAAAGAGAAACAAATGTAATAATCTGAATAATAAATATTTAATTAAAAAAAAAGCAGCTAGAGAAAAACAGTTCATTACCTACAAGGGAGCACCCATATGACTGTCAGCTGATTTCTCAACAGAAACGATGCAGGCCAGGTGGGAATGGCAAGAAATATTCAACGTGATGAATAGCAAGAACCTACAACCAAGAATAATCTATCCAGCAAAGCTAACATTCAGAATTGAAGGGCAGATAAAGAGCTTCACAGATAAGAAAAAGCTAAAGGAGTTCATCAACTCCAAACCAGTATTATATGAAATGCTGAAAGGTACTCTTTTAGAAGAGGAAAAAGAAAAAGGTAAAAGACAAAAAATTATGAACAACAAATACATATCTATCAACAAGTGAATCTAAAAATTAAGTGAATTAAAAATTTGATCAACAGAATAAACTGGTGAATATAATAGAATCAGGAGCACAGAAAGGGAGTGGACTGGTAATTCTCAGGGGGAAAGGGGTGAGGGGTGTACAGGGGAGACTGGACAAAAATCATACACCTATGGATGAGATCAATGGGAGGGAGCTAAGGGCAGAGGGAGGGGTGGGAGCTGGGTGGAGGGGTGCTATGGAGGGGAAAAAAGAGAAACAAATGTAATAATCTGAATAATAAAGATTTAACTAAAAAAATTATGAACAACAAATACGTACCTATCAACAAGTGAATCTAAAAATTAAGTGAATTAAAAACTTGATCAACAGAATAAACTGGTGAATATAATAGAATCAGGAGCACAGAAAGGGAGTGGACTGATAATTCTCAGGGGGAAAGGGGTGAGGGCTGTACAGGGAGAGACTGACAAAAGTCATAAACCTATGGATGAGGTCAATGGGAGGGAGGTAAGGGTAGAGGGAAGGGTGGGAGCCGGGTGGAGGGGAGCTATGGAGGGGAAAAAAGAGAAATAAATGTAATAATCTGAATAATAAAGATTTAATTAAAAAATAAATAAAAAGAGGACATGAAAGGCTTTAATTCCTTTCAGAAGGAATTGAGGCACTGGGAAGGCACTTGTACATTCTATACTGGCCCTCTTTCCTCTTTTGCCAAGAGGGACCCTGTTCTCACAACCCAATGGCCCTCAGCTGTAGCCTGAGCTCTCTATTCATGGTGAGGTCGAAGCCTCAAGGCGGCTGGTATAATGGATCTGACTCTGGCCAAAGGGTGTGAACTGGGCCCTCCCTGGAGAAGGAACTAGAATTCCCTGAGATAAGTGAGCAATGCCGGGGAGGGGTGGGGGGGCACCAGCAGGCGAGGAGATGCCCAAGGCAGGTGCTGGGCGTGGAGGCCATGGGGGCATAGGCTACCATGGAGACAGAACTTAACCTCACAACACCCTGCTTGGCTCCTGAGGATGACTGGTTAGCCAGAGACAAGTAAGATTCCTCAGGGAAGGAACAACCTAAGACAGGCACAGTCGCAGAGGGGCCATCAGGAGAGAACTTGGGGATCAATAGAGGTGAGGCACAAACCCTCACCCCCCAAACATTGTAGGGGCTTGAATCTTCGCCCCTTCTGAGGGAGGTCTCCTGCCCCCATGGCTAACTCACTTCCCACGCTCAGCACAGATCGGAACCCAGGTAACAGACAGAGATGTGGCCCAACTCAGATTAGGACCCAGGTAACAGACAGAAACATGCTGACAGCAGCTGCCCTATATCTAAATTCAGCCTAGCACTAGGAATGCTCAGTGCTTATTCAATGCAAATAAACCTTTCCACTAATATATACAGGGTAATCTAAGATTGTTGGTACAGTATTAAATTTGACATAAAAGAGTTATCAAGCTTTCAGATTAATTTAAATTGGCGAACTGAAATAAGCGAACACCCAAGAAAATTTAAGTGTACTGGACAAAAAGCTGTTTCTAAAGTATTAATTAAAATTTCTATTGATAGTTCATCTCATGGTAAAATTGCTTAATATGTAATGAACGTAAAACAGGCATATTTTTGTGCAAAAAGTTAAAATTTAAAGTTATCAAGATTGCATTGAAAAATCTTACCAAATTCTCCATTAATCAAAAAAAAGGGGAGGGGGGAGAGTAGTATAATATCATGTAAGGAAAAATATCTGGTAAATAAATTACATTTAGAAAATTTTCACTGTAGAAAATTAATTTCCATTTGTAATGCTAACAGCAAGTCACCCAAGAAAAACACACATGGTGTCAAAATAAGCCAAAGGAAAAGCGGGTAGGCAAAAATAAAAAGGACCCCAAGTCAACTTTATAGAAAAGATTCCTTTATTAACTCTTGATTGAGAATATGTGTGTTTTTAAAAAAATATATTTTATTGATTTTTTACAGAGAGGAAGGGAGAGAGATAGAAAGTCAGAAACATCAATGAGAGAGAGACATCAATCAGCCGCCTCCTGCACGCCCCACTGTGGAGATGTGCCCGCAAGCAAGGTACATGCCCTTGACCAGAATCGAACCTGGGACCTCTCAGTCTGCAAGCCGATGTACTATCCACTGAGCCAAACCAGTCTCGGCGAGAATATGTTTATATACTTTCAGAAAACAACTCCAAGACCAAGTGGACTCCTGCAACAGAGAGGAACTGACAGGTCTGTGCCAACCAAGAAGGCAAGAGGAGAAACAGTCCAGAGATGGAAGACGCTGACAACGCCTTGCCATGTGAGCAGTTAGCAGCTGAGCATCGATACAGGATGCCCAGGACCAAACCAGAGAGGGTCAGACCAGCATTGCCACCATTTGTCCACTATCCAGATACCATTGATGACATGTACACATAAGGAACTGTTTGTCATTGAAACTGGGACTCAAAGCTATCAGACATTGAAATTGGGACTCAATCATTTTTTTTTTTGCTATGGTGGGTTTATTTCTAGCCTACAGGGGCAAGATATTTTTAAAGACAAGAATCAGGGGGAAGGGAGGAAGCAGATGCAGAGGCAAAGAAGCAATGAACAGACTGTCATGCTACAGTGGGAAGGCAGGGAAAGTTGGGGAGGAGGGGCCTAAAGGAGATCAACTGAAGGACTTGTATATGTACATGTGTATGTAGGCATAGCCAGTGGATGCAGGGCAATGGGGGAGGACGGAGAGGAGGGAGACGGATGAGGGCATGTACTGGGGGGTGGGGAGGGCAATTGGGGAAAAAAATTAAAAAAAAAAAAGAGTAAAGAGCCCAGCTCTAATACTATTGTGCTAGTTGTGATAGCCTTGGGCAAAGTATTTAATTTCACTGACCTTAGTTTCCTCACTTAGAAAATGGTGCTAAGTACAGTGTTTATTTTATACAGTTGCTATAAGAGGTAAGTGAATTGATATATGTAGGAAATTCCAAAGAGTGCCTGGCTATATACCTGTTCATTTGTCTTTTAATATTTATATCAGGATTGAGATAGATCCTACACACACATTATTTCATTTATTCCTCACAACAACTCTAGGACTTGTTTTTTTTTCTTTAATATCTAAATAGTGGTATGATTCTCATACTATAAAATTCACTATTCAAAAGTGAAATTCAGTGGATTTTGGTATATTTACAGAGTTGAGCAACCATGATAATATATGACTATAGAATAGTTTCATCATTCCAAAAAGAAACCTTATATCAATTAGCAGTTATTCCTCATTTACCCCCACATCCCAACCCCCCAGCTCCGAATCTATTTTGTCTCTGTATATGTGTCTGTTTTGAACATTTCATGAAAATGAAATCATATAATATGTAGTCTTTTGTGACTAGTTTCTTTTACTTAAACAGAATATTTCCAAGGCTCATTCATGTTGTTAGCATATATCAATGTTGGATCCCTTCTTATTGAAGAATAACATTCCATCATATGTATATACCACATTTTAATTATCTATTCATTAGTTGATAGACATTTGAGTTGTTTCCACTTTTTAGATTATAAATAATGTTGCTATTAATATTCATGTACATGTTTTTGTGTGGATATATAACTTTTTAATCAAAGTAATACATGCATATAGCATTAGAAGTCAAATATTACTTAAGGTGTAGGTGACACACCAGTGTCTTGACATACTTCCTCTCTACGTTCAATTTCTGTTCCCCTAAAACTATTATATTCATTAGTTTTAGCTACTTCTTCAGTTACTCCATATTTTTAGATGCTATGCTTATACTATATCTTGATTATTCAGCAGCAGGTTTTTTGTTTATTTATTTGTTTTTTACTTCTTACTTTGGAGATGAAGATTTGGCCCTCTCACTCCACTAACATGCATACAGTAGCTATCCCATTATCCTCCAAAATATGTTATAACACTTTTTTAAAAATTAAATTAACATTCCAATTTTACAATGACTTATAAATATTCACACCTCAGTTATGTAGAGCATTATGTTTATATTTCATTTTGGTATCTTTTTTTCATTTGTTAGATTTCTATGTACTTATTAGTAATTCTGTACTAAAAACTCCAACAGAGATAAAATAATTTTTAAAAATAAAAAATGGGGGAACAGGGTGAAGGGGGTCAAAAGGGAATAAAAGGGACATATATAATAATTAAAAAAGATAAAATTTAAAAACAAAAAACTCAACATTCAAAAAATGAATCCATTTTTCTTTTGGAGGGGTCCTTCCTATCATCCTTCATCCTCCTATCTGCCCCTACTACTCATAACTATCCAGAAACTTCCTTCACCATCATCTTGGAAATCACCTTTCCCCCCCTTTAGTTGGATCTACTGTTTCTGAACCACATGTCTTCCACTTTCTTGGTCTACTTCCTTGTTTTAATAAGCATATCCTCTAGTAGATTGTTGGGTCATAAAATGTTTGAGACATTTTATAACTGGAAACATATAATCTCAGAAGTCCATACTGGAAAATCATTTTCCCTAAAAATTATTAAAGAATTGTTCTATGTTTCATTGTTGTAGTTGAGAGGTCCGGTACATTCTGATTTATGGTCCTTTCCATGTTATTTCTTTTTAATTTCTAGAAATATTTAGAATTTTCTTTTTATGCCTGGCATTTTGAAATTTTATATGTCTTAGAGTGGGTCTGTTTTTATCCATTGTGGCTGGGACTCAGTGATCTCTTAATCTAGAAAGTGAAATATTTCAGTTCTGGGATCTCTCTCCACTGTTTTCTATATTCTCTTTCCTTGGGATTAAATTTATTTGTTGTGTTTTTGAATTGATTCTCCAATGTTCTTTTAAATTTTTTGCTATATTTTCTGCCTCTTGGCCTTCCTGTTCCACTATCAGGTTTTTCAACTTTTTCTTTAAAACTTCTATTGTAATGATAAGGTGATATTCAGCATCTAGAAGTGTTCAGGAATCTGGAGAAGGTGCTGCGGCGCAAATTAATAAAGAGACTAGAAATATAATGTAAATTTGTAATCCATGGGAGAGCCAGAGGAGCTTAGTTGTAGGAATCAAGTTCTCTGAGTCTCTGGACCCCTTGCTATTTATTAACACAAATTGCCTTAAATCAAAGCAGATATACATATCAAAGGTTAAGGTTGAGTAGGCATTGTTAGATTGGGAGAACTGCTTTTGGCTGTTCAGGTGTTTGGCTAGTAGGAGGCAATAACATGTAGATTAACATGTCCTCAGTGGGTCTGGTAACAGGCAATAATATATGCAGATGTTTAGGTTTGGGGAAATGCCTTGGCCATTCCAACAGGCAATAATATGTATCTTCACCCTCCTGTTGAAGCCTCAAGGTTCCATCAAACTTTTGATGAAACTTCTTGCGTTTATGACATGCCGGCACTATTGAACATTTTATTTCTATTGCCATTTTTAAAAGCCCCCAAACTCTTTTTCTCTGAATCTTCCTTTTTTTGTTTTAATAGCAAAGTGGGAATCAAGGTGGGGTAAGAAATGTCTCACTATTCCTTATATAAAATTCTACCAAACCTTCTGTTTTTCAGCTCAATTTTGCACTGCTGCCTTCAAAGGCATGCATGCACAGGGTTCCGAGCTTTGCTGAGTGTCTGTGATCTGATTTAAATTGCTTCTTCTTGGCTTGTCTCATTACAGGCCTGGGGTTCAGCTTTGTGTGACAGTGGAGATGTTCCTAATTTTTTTTTAAAAGAACTACCACATGACCCAACAATCTCATTGCTGGGTATTTATCCAAAGAAATCCAAAACACTAATTCAAAAAGATACATGCAGCCCTACATTCATTGCAGCATTATTTACCATAGACAATATATGGAAGCAACCATTGATAGATGACTAGATAAAGAATATGTGGTACTTATATAAAATAGAATATTAGTTGGCCATTAAAAAAGAAGAAAATATTACCCTTTGCAACAACATAAAGGGATGGACCTAGAGATTATTATGTTAAATTAAATAAGTCAGTCAGAGAAAGACAAATGCCATATGAGTCCACTTATATATAGAATCTAAGAAAACAAAATAAATGAACAAGCAAAACAGAAACAACCTCATAGATATAGAGAACAAACTGATGGTTGCCAGAGAGGGGACAATTGGGGAGCTTAGTGAAAAAGGTCATGGATTAAGAAGTACAAATTGGCAGTTACAAAATAGTCATGAGAATGTTAAGTAAAGCATAGTGAATATATTCAATAATCTATGATAACAAAAGCATAATATGCTAATTAGACTGGAATTCCTTCAAGACCACCTTCCAGATGAAGCCTGGGTTGCAAGGGAAGTGTGGGTCCAGGGTGCCAGAGGGAAGCCAGTGTTGGCACCCAGAGGAAGGAAGGCAGACTCTTGCATGAATTGGTGCATTGGGCCTCTAGTATTTTAATAACTATGTATGGTGCCAGATGGGTATTGGACTTATAAGAGGTATCACTTTGTAATTTATATAAATGTCCAATCACTATGCTGTATACCTGAAACTAATATGTTATTTATATGAAACTAATATGTTAAATATATGTTAAGTAACTGAATAAAGAGGACTAAGTTGAAACTTTTGAAGGATGAGATAAAAAGGAAAGGCAGAAACATACTCTAAACATTAGGGAATGGCATATGCAAAAGATTACAGGTGAGAGAGGGCAA
This sequence comes from Lasiurus cinereus, assembly GCA_011751065.1. Classification (NCBI taxonomy): domain Eukaryota; kingdom Metazoa; phylum Chordata; class Mammalia; order Chiroptera; family Vespertilionidae; genus Lasiurus; species Lasiurus cinereus. The sequence goes on along the minus strand of JAAGEH010000012.1, from coordinate 9,286,529 downwards.
TGAACATAAAGAATCTGATAAGAGCTGAGTATTCGTACCATGAAGTATGCAAGGAAGGATGGAAGTGAGGGTGGGGGCGGTGCAAAGAAAGAAAAGACTGCAGACTAGCAGAGACCAGATCATGGTGGGTCTTTTAGCTATGTTAAGGAGTTTGGATTTAAGCCTAAAAGCAATGGGGAGGGAGGCTATTTTAGGTTTGTATTAATTACCTAGGGCCACTATAAAAAAATACCACAAATTGGGTTATTGAAGTAAGTAAGTTTAGTAAACATAAATTTATTGTCTCATGGTTCTGCACACCACATAATGGATTCAAAATCAAGACATCAGCAGGGTTGATTCCTTCTGAGGGCTGAGAGAGAGAATTTCTTTCATGCCTTTCCCCTAGCTTCTGGTGGCTTGCTGCAATCTGGTATCCTTGGCTTAATCTAATTGAACCCTATTTATAAGGAAATAGTCATTATGAATTAGGGTCCACCTTGAATAAGCTCATCTTGTGATTATCTGCAAATACCCATTTCTAAGTAAGGTGATATTCACAGGCACTGGGAGTTAGAACTTCAGTGTCTTTTGAGGGGAACACAATTCATAATAGGGCCATAAGCAGAAAGTGACACAATCAGAACTGTCTTTTAGAAAAATTTCTCTACTTCCAATAAAAGGAATGAGAGGGCAAGGGTTGAAATGAACCAGGGAGGATAAAGATTAGATATTCCAGAGGCCTTTGCCTTTAGTGCCTTATAAGGTGATGGTAAGTGTGGTAAGATAAAGAGAGGTAAGTAGATTTATGGGAAATCTGATAGCAGAAATATCAGATTGAATAGAGAGTAAGAAAAAGATTGAATAAAAGAGGAGGAGCCAAAGATGACCCCCTTTCTGGATGGAAATGGGGTGGTACCATTCAATGAGACAGGGAATGCAGAAGTGAGTTTGCAGAAGAGAAATTATGAATTTAAGAAATGCTACTTATTTTCTCAATTCTCAGAAAGTCTTAATTGGGTGGCTCTGGCTCTTCTCATTGTTCTTCTAAAATTAGGATCTAAAAACTTTACTCAATCTTCAATGTTTTTGCCTTTATGCAACATTTGACATAGTTAACTATTCTTTCTTTTTTCAATCTTTCTTCTCCATGAACAATTATTTTTATTTAATTGCAAAATGAACAATTTTATTTTGAAATCCTGCTATCATATTAAATATCTAAAATTGAACTCATCATTCTTCTGACAAATAAGCTACTACACCTTATCCCTTACTTCCTTAGTTTAGCTGGCCCATGATTGTTCAGACTCCCAGTCTTTCCTCAATTTCTACATGTGGTCAAAGTTGTATCTATTTTTCCCCTCATAGTTTTTCTCAAATTTTTGCTTTCTGTGCCTCTTCTACCTCATTTAAGCCCTATTAACATACCCCTTGGCTTTTAGATCAACTTCCTGATTTCATTTCCTGCCTCACTGATCCTTAATGCATCTTGCATACTGTCACCACACAAATCTTCCTAAAGCTACATTTACCACCAATCTCCTGCTTACTAATCATCTGAGATTACTCATCACTTCCAAGATAGTATCCAAACTCTGTCTTAAATTATCTTTCAAGCTTCATTCTAATAATGTCAGTCCTTTGGTGTTCTTGAGCTGATCTGTTAACCCTCTAACATGCCTACAGATTTTGCATTGGGTTTATCATATTCTTACACTCTCTCTTGTTGCCTGTTCTCCCCACTTCCCATTTCTGTAAATCTGAATCATTCTCCTAGAACCAAGAACAAGACCAGTTACTTAACTTGTGTATCCCACTGCAAAATTAAAATGAGGGTTTCTCTGTTCATAAATGATTGAGAATTTTTAGGTGGTGACAACAGAGCTTTAAGCCAATTGTAGAGCCCTTCTGAGTATGAACCCTGTGAAACTGCATGGGCCGTACATCAAACCAGTCCTGATCAAGAATCCTTCCTTCATTAATGAGAAAAAAGAACAATTCTGGAAGAATTACACACCCTGACTTCAAACTATACTGTAAAGTTATAGTAATTAAAGCAGTATGGTATTGGCAGAAAAACAGAGATACAGACGAACAGAAGCAAAATAAGAGCCAAGAAATAAACCCACACATATATAGACAACTAATTTATGAGAAAGAAGCCAGGAATATATAATAGATAAGAAAAATCTCTTCAATAAATGATGCTGGGAAAACTGGATAGCCATAATCTATACAGCATGGTGCTGGCATAAAAATAGACATATAGTTTAATGGACCAGAATAAAGAGCCCAGAAATAAACCCATGCCCATATGATCAATTAATGTATGATAAAAGAGGCAATAACATAAAATGAGATAAAGACAATGTATTCAATAAATGCTATTAAAAATTGGACAGATAAATGCAAAACAATGAAACTAGATAATCTTTTTACACCATACACAAGAATGAACTCAAAATTAATGAAAGACTTAAATATAAGACTCAAAACCATAAAATTTCTAGAAGAAAATCTGGGCAGTAAAACCTCTGATATGTCTTTTAGCAATATATTTTTTTCTAATGTATCTCCTCAAACAAGGGAAACAAAATAAAATAATAAAGGAATGAGGCTACATCAAACTATAAATGTTTTGCATAGTAAAGGAACCCATTAAAAATGAAAAAATAATCTACTGAATGGAAGAATATATGAGAAATCTGTAAGAAGTTAAAATCCAAATTTTATGAAGAACTCAGACAATTCAACACCAGAAACACAAACAATCCAATTAAAAAATGGGCAGAAGACCTAAATAGATACTTCTCTAAAGAATACATACAGATGGCCAATAGACATATGGAAGGATGCCCAACTTCACTAATCAGTATAGAAAGGCAAATTAAAATTATGAGATATCACCTCACACTTATCAAAATGACTTTTATCAATAAATTCACACAACAAGTGTTGGTGAATATGCAAAGAAAATGAAATCTGTGTGCACTGTTGGTGGAAATTTAGGTTGGTGCAGCCACTATGGAAAAATAGAGGATTCTCATGACCCAGTGATTTCATTTCTGGGTATTTAACTGAAGAAACCCAAAACACTAATTGGAAAAAATATACACATCCTATGTACATTGCAACATTATTTACAAGAGCCAATGTATGGAAGCATAAACAGCTGGATTAAAAAAGTGGTACATATATGCAAGGGAATATTAACCAGCCATAAAGCATGAAATCTAACCATTTGTGAGAGCATATTTGGACTTAGAGGGTATTATCCTAAGCGAAATAAGTCAGTTAGATAAAGACAAATACCATTTGATTTCACTTATATGTGAAATTTAATGAGCAAAAATAAATAAATAAATTGAAACAGTCTTCTAGACACAGAGAATAGACTGATGGTTGCCAGAAGGGAGGAGAGTTGGGACTGGATGAAGAAGATAAATGGATTGGAAAATTATAAATTGTTAGTTACAAAATAGTCACACATATTGAAGTACAGCATAGAGAATATAGTCAGTAATCTATATTATTAAAATCCAGTGTCCCTAATGCTATAAACCACAGACTGGTGTGGGTGGGCGGGGCTGCCAGTGCAGTGGGGAGTGCACAGGTAGGCAGGACTATGAGCATGGTGAGGCAGCGTGTGTGAGTGGGGCTGCTCTATTTCACACACTGGGCTTCTAGTATTAGAATAACCATCTATGATATCTGGTGATTACTGGAAATATCAAGGGGGACACTTTATAAAGTATATGATTGTGTAAATAGTAGGCTGTACACCTGAAACGGATACAAAATAATACTGAATGTCAACTATAACTGAAAAACAGAATTTAAATAGAAAAAAAAAACTGGACAGCCATATGTAAAACAATGAAATTAGACCACTATCTTATACCATACAAAAAAATTAACTCAAAATGGATTAAAGACTGGAATGTAAGACCTAAAACAATAAAATACGAAAAAGAGGAGCTCCCTTCTCTTTGTTAGGCAGGCTGCTGTCCAACACATGAATCATTTAATAAAGCCAATTAGATTTTAAAATTTAAAATAAAATAAAATAAAATAAAATAAAATACAAAAATGAAAATATAGGCACTAAGCTTCTGGACATTGATCCCAGAGGTATTTTTGTAAATTTGATTCAAAAAGGAAAAGAAGGGAAACAAAGCAAACATATCCAAATAAAAAGCTTCTGCACAGCGAAGAACACTATGATGTCAGCACAACGAAAAGGCAGCCAACTGAAGGGGAGAAGATTTTGATAATGACACTTCCAATAAAAGGTTAATATTCAAAAAATGTAAAGAATTCATACAACTGAACAAGAAAAAATACACGAACAATTCAGTTAAAATTTGGCAGAGGATCTGAATAGATATTTTTCTAAGACAGACATATAGATGTCCAACATACATATGAAAAAATGTTCAATATTAGTAATGTTTAGGTAAATGCAAATCAAAACCATAATGAAGAGGTCACAGCTCCACATCAGGCTCCATAGATTATGATTCCAGTACCTGGAAGAGAAGTCCCTATAAATTCTGGCTGTGAAAACCAGCAGGGATTATGGCTTATTGAGACAGAGAAAGACTTGAGTCCCAGGCATTCCTCTTAAAAGGCTTACACACAGTTTGACTTACTGAAGCATTGGGGCACCAGCTTGAAAAACACCAGGATATACAGAGAAGAACTGAATTGTCTACTTTTAGGATGAGGGCTGGAGAGGCAGCTTTCTCCTATACAGTAGTATGGGCAGAAGCCATTGCTCCTTTGTCAAGCCTTCTCTCCACCCAACCTGCACATGCAGGCTGGCACCTAGTCTGAGTCTCCATCAACATGGATAACACTGTTAGTCCCACTGGTGATTCCATGAGACTCTGCCCCACCAAAATTGCTGGCCCATCCCTCTCTCCAAGGGAACCTTTTTTTATGCCAAGGACCATTTGGATATTTAGAACTCACTTGAGGGTCATACAACATTATCAACTTAAAAATTAGCTTGCTCTATTTGATCAAACATTTAATTAATTCACCTTGCAAGGTCAGGCAAAATGATTTTGGGGATCTTATATGGTTGTAAATCTAGTATGAATGGCAGCCACCTTCAGTTCACAGCTTATTTAGCCTCTCCCAGGAGCATCCAAGCCCAACAAAAGCAGCAACCATCTGCATATCACTTTGTAGCTTATACTAGGAGGCTCTGGGCCAGGCACAGGCAGCAGCTGACCTTGGCCTGCACCAAACATTCTCCCAAGAAACCCCAGAATCAACATACCTAATGACAAGCTTCAGAACACACCAAAGAATCACGCAACCATGTCCACAAAACATACACACAAAGGCACCACTGACTCAGCAGGCACCAGAGTTCTGCTAAAGCAAATCTTGCTCTATGGGGTCAGCCAATGCACTAAAAATCCTCTGCTGTAGTCATGGCCAGTCCTCACAGCCAATCAACGTGAGAGTCAATCCCTCCCACTGACATAGTGACAACAATCAAAGCTCAACTACAACAGGAGGACACACAAAACCTACACAAGGAACCATTCTGGAGCCCCTGAGTTAGGTGATCAGGGAGACTGTACCACTGGGTCCCACAGGATACCTACTACATAAAGTCCTTCTGCCAAGACTATGGGATGTAGAAGCTTCACCTAATACATACGCACACAGGGAGGCAGCCAAAATGAGAAAACAAGAAAACATATCTCAAATTAAAGAACAGAACAAAAATCCAGAAAAAGAACTAAACAAAATGGAGATAAGCAATTTACCAGACACAGAGTTCAAAACACTAGTTATAAAGATGCTCAATGAACTGAGGGTAAGAGTGATTGAACTTGGTGATAATTTTAACAAAAAGATAAACACAAAAATAAAGATAGAAAACAATAAAAGAACCAGTCAGAAATGAAGAAGACAATAATTAAAATGAAGTATACAATAGAGGAAATCAACAGTAGATTAGATGAAGCAGAGGATAAAATCAGTGACTTGAAAGACAAGGTAGCAGTAAACAACTAATCAAAAAAGAAAAATAAAAAAATATTTTAATACATGAAGATAGTTTGAGGATCCCCTGGGACAAAATCAAGGTTACCAACATTTGCAGCATAAAGGTACTAGAAGGAAATAAAAGAGAACAAGAAATTGAAAACTATTTGAAGTAATAATGACAGAAAACTTCTCTAACCTAGTAAAGTAAATAAATAAGCCCAGGAAGTGCAAACTCCCAACACAAGCAGCAACCATCTGCAGAACACTTTGTAGCTTATATCAGGAGGCTCTGGGCCAGGCAAGATAAAACCAAAGAAACCCCCATTACACATCATAATTAAAATGAAAAACAGAGAATCTCAAAAGCAGAAAGAGGAAAGCAGTGCTCCCTATAAGGGAACTCCCATAAGATAATCAGCTGATTTTTCAATGTGACTTTGTAGGTCAGAAGGAATTAGCACAAAATATTCAAAGTTATAAAAACCAAGGACCTAAAATCAAGATTATTCTACCCAGCTATCAGTTAGAATCAAAAGACAAAGAGCTTCCCAGACAAGAAAAAGCTAAAGAAATTCATCACTACCAAACCAGAATTATAAGAAATTTTAAAGGGTCTTCTTTAAGAAAAAGAAGGGAAAAAAGATAAACATATAAATAATAACAGCAATAACTACACATCCAACAATAATTACTTTAAGTGTTAATTCATAAAATCCTCCAATAAAAAGACATAGGTGGCTGAAATGATAAGAAAACAAGACCCATATGTATACCTCTTACAAGAGATCCACTTCAGATCAAAAGACATACAAAGACTGAAAGTAAAGGGATGGAAAATATATTTCATGAAAATAGAAATTAAAAAAAAACTGAAGTAGCAATATTAATGTCAGACAATATAGACTTTGAAACAATAGCTATAAAAATGCAGGGACTATAACAAAAAATAAAATAAAATAAAATAAAATAAAATAAAATAAAATAAAAAGGACTAGCAATTTCACTTCTGGGAATTTATCCAAAACAACCCAAAACAGTAATTCAAAAAGATATGTGCATCTCTATGTTCATTGTAGCATTATTTATAGTTGTCACAATGTGGAGGCAACCTAAATGTCCATTGAGAGATGAGTAGATGAAGAAAAGTGATACATATAGACTATGGAATATTGCTCAGCTATAAAAAATATACAATGTTGCCCTGTGCAACAATATGGATGGAGCTTGGGAGGTATTCTGCTAAGTGAAATAGCTCAAACAGAGAATAACAAATACCATATGATTTCACTTATATGTGGAATTTAAAAAACAAAATAAACAATCAAAACAGAAACAAACTCATAGATACAGAGAACAAATTGATAGTTGCCAGATGGGAAGGGTATAGAGGATGGTGAAAAGGAATAATAAATTAAGATGTGCAAATTACTAGTTATAAAAACAGTCATAAGGATGTAGAGTACTACATGGAGAATATAGTTAACTAGTTGCCCAGTGCACAAAATTCATGCACAAGGGGGTTCCCTCAGCCTCACCTTAACCCTCTCTAATCGAACATCCCTGTTGCAATCTGGGACCATTGGTTCCTAACAAGTCACCTTCCTGCCTGCCTGATTGCCTCTAACTGCCCTCCCCTGCTGGTCTGATCTCACCCCCAACTGCCCTCCCTTGCAGGCCTGATTGCCCCCAACTTCCCTCTCCTGCTAGCCTCATTTTTCCCCCAATGGCCAATGGCCCTCCCCTGCCTACCTGATCTTGCCCCCAAATACCCTCCCCTACTGGCCTGATTTCACCCCTAACTGTCTCTGCCTGCCTGATCACCTCTAACTGCCCTCCCCTGTGGCCTGATCACCCCTAACTGCCTCTGCCATGGCCCCCATCACCATGGCTTTGTCTGGAAGGAAGATGGACATCTGGAAGATGACTGGTCAAACTGGTTTAATTAGCATATTACTCTTTTATTAGTTTAGACATATTATATAGGGTAGGATTGCTTAAATGGGGTGGGGAAGCTTTTTCAGCAGGAGAAGATGCTCTTGGCAGACAAAAATACATAATCCCTATATCTAGACTGATAGCCAGTCATATGCACTATACTGCAAACCAGTCATTAAAAAATTGAACCACTTTCTTACACCTTACATCAAACAGTTGTTGCTTTTAAAAACCCGCCTCAGCCCTCATCTTAGGTTCTGCCTTCACAGTTCACCCAGATTAGGTCTTGATTGGTCAGTTTCTATGCCAGTCAGTGTCAAAAGCTCCGCCTCCTTGACTCCTCAGATTTCACACCGATTTGGTTCTGATGGGTCAGTATCTGTTCCAGTCAGCCTCTCTGGGCCTATCTTCAGGCCTGCTCAGAGAAGTGGGACTTGCAGAGGCCCAGAGAGAAACAGAAGGCAGCTGCTGGCAAAGCCTGGAGAGAGAGAGGCAACAGCTGATCAACAGCTGCAGTGGAGGCTATGAATCAGACCCTTCCTCTCTCTCCAGACCTCTCTCCAGGCCTGATTCATAGGCCCCTCGGCAGTCCATGCTGGGTCCCCACACCTGCAGTGGCAGCAGTCATTGCTGGGTTGCCAGTATTGACTACAGGACTGACTTCTGGTGTTCAGTCAAGCCTTCGGTCATTACAGACATTGGGTTTTTATATATAAGGATAATATTGTAATAACTATGTACGGTGTCAAATGGGTGCTAGAATTATTGGGGTGATCACTTTGTTAGGTTATATAAATGTCTGATCACCAGATTATACACCTAAAACTAATATTATGCTGTGTAATAAAAAAACTTTTTAATTTAAATAAGACCTCAATGAAATATCACCTCACATCTGTTAGAACGGCTATTAACAAAAAGACAAGAAATAGTAAGTTCTGGAGAGGATGCAGATAAAAGGGAACTTTTGTGCACTGTTGGTGGCATTGTAAATTAATGCAGCCATTATGAAAAGTAGTATAGAGGTTACTTAAAAATTAATATAGGATAATCATATGAGCCAGCAATTTCTTTTCTGGGTATTTACCCAACATTTATGAAAATAATTTATAAAGATATATGTACTTCTATGTTCATTGCAGCATTATTTACAACTAGAGGGGTGGTGTACAAATTTGTGCACAGGTGGGATGCCTCAGCCTGGTTGGTGATCCAGGCTGATCAGTGCTGGCTGGCCAGGTACTGGGGACTGCAAGATATTGGCTGGCCATGGGAGGTTGGCTGTGGGAATACAATGACCACCAAGGGGAAGCTCCTGCATTTAGCATCTGTCCCCTGATGGTAAATGCACATCATAGCAACCAGTCATTTGGTTGTTTGGTCATTTGGTCATTCAGTCATTCTGTCATTTGATCATAACAGTCGCTTAGGCTTTTTTCCCCCCACGAATTTCTTAGAAACAATTTAAGTGTTCATCAATAGATGAATAGATAAAGAAGATGTAGTATAGTTTAGGCACAACCCCAGCCCCGCCAGTCTGATTGTCCCTCACTGCCTCTGGGTGCCGGCCTGATTGTCCCTAACTCCCCTCCCCCCTGCTAGCCTGGTCACCCCCAACTGCTCCTCCCCTACTGGCCTGGTTGCCCCATGCAGCCTGCTGTTCATTTGTTTGGTCATCCCTCACTAACTCCCCTGCCAGGCTGGTTGCTCTAGGCAGCCATCTTGTAAGGGTGTGATGGTCAATTTGGATATCACCTCTTTATTAGATAGGGTAGTAATAAAAAATAAAAGACTCCTTCCTTGACCACCAATCCTATTTTTCTTCCCCTAAAACCTACAGTATTTATTTATAAGCCATTCTTGACATTTATTCTATGCCACTTTTCTTGGTCAATTAATCTCTATGACCATATAACTGTATGTGCTTGTAGCACCTTTTAGGTAATATACCTAAATACTTCATGTGCCAGGCTGTCAGAAAACAAAACTAATAGTCTTATGCACACAAGGAGTCCATAATCTGCAAAATTACCAAACATACTAATAATACTCTGTGATGAACACTATTCTCAGGGTACTTGGGAGTGGGGCTGTAGAGAGGAAAGTAGAGCCTCAAAAAGTGTGAGATTCAGGAAGGAGAGTGATAAAGAACTTTTAGGAATGCAAACCTAAACAAACATAAAAAAAACTAATCAGAAAAATTTAAGAAGGATGGTACATGGGAAAAGCAAAAGATCTGATATTGGAACTCTCACAGATGAATCTTGATTCTAGCATATGTGAATGGATCTTACTTTCCCTAGCTGAACTAATATGTAATTGGAGAAAATGCCACTTGTATCACATGTTTATTTTGAAGAATAAATGAGATAATACATACTAACACATGTAACATAGAGGTTATAATGCCAAAATTTTATTGAATCTGAATTGGTAAATTGTGACTTATATAAAATACCTAAATATTCCATTATGTCAATTGAAATTCATTCATTCCACCAACCTCTTTATTAAGATTCAACTAGAATTTATTTGCATCTATTCATGTCCTATGCTGGGTGCCTTCACACATCACATTTAATATTTGTAGCAAACCCATGATGTAGGTGGCACTTAGATGAAAAGTTTTTGTTTTTACTGTTTATCTGCAGCTGCAATAAGGAAATACTTATTGTCAAGTTCTCCATTTTTAAAATAGAGATATGAATCAGCTGCCAATTCTCTGCATATTAGGCTAAAGGACAGCTTTGGTGAATTCATATGACACAGCTTCCTTATTTCAAGCAGTCATTTATTAAGCAAGTATTTATTGTGTATAATGAAGTGGCAAGGAAGACACAAAACAAATACAGGTAAAGAGAATCATACAGACCTTATGCAGTAGAAGTATAACGATGAAACAGATTATTTTTAGATTAGTCTGTTGGCAGAGAAAAGGTATAAAATGGGAAGTGACTGAAAACAAGCAAATAGGAAGCTATGGTGGTTGATGAGATATAAGGCAATAATTGCCAGGCTTGGGAGAGTAACATAAGAAGTGTTCCAGAGGCTGGCTTTATAGATAATAAATGAGAAAGGTGAGTCAAGGATGACTGAAGTTAATCACTTAAGGAATGCAGGGAAGAGTGATGTCCCAGATTGAAACTTGGCATTTAGGGAAGACAAGGATGAAATCTACTGCCTGCAATAAGACTGAGGTAGCACTGAAAAGACTCAGGAGAGCTGGTGGGTGCACAATGCAAACTGAGTGAATGTGCTGTGGGCTGGGTCAAGGCAGAAGGCATAGACTTGTGCTGCAGCAGCATGAGGATAAATCAAGCTTTTGGTTTGATTTATCAACTCTAGAAGAAAGCACTTACTAGTAGAAGCAAATGAGCAGAAATTCAAGGACTTCAAAATAAAGAGAGAGAAATAAAGAACAAAGGCCAGTTAAATTAAATTAAATTTTGATATCTATTAAAATAGAATATATTTTGATAATACAGTGGTATCTCGAGATACGAGTTTAATTCGTTCCGTAACCTTGCTCGTATATCAAGTTGCTCGAATCTCAAAGCAAATTTCCCCATTGAAATCAATTGAAATGCCGTTAATCCATTCCAGCCCCCAAAATGCCACCCCAGTTGTTCTTGTTACGTGTTTTTGAATAAGAAAAATGTACTTATAAATGACAAATATTGTATAAAAACATAATAAAAGAGAATGTAAAGGAATAAACTGGTTTTATAAAGTGTATTTACCTACTCGTTACACTCTTAATGCTACACTTTATCCCTAAACTGAATGTAACTTAACTAATCTTCACTGAACTTAATTGCTACTGGTCTTTGCATTTTTGGCCAATTTCAAAAAAAATGTGTCCAACGAGGTTTGCCTCTTCCTCCCTTTCAGAATGTTTCTGAAATGGGTGAGGCAAGTTTCATTGAACAGCTCCGATGCACGACCAGTAGCAACTTTTTCGGGGTGTTTATTTTCCACGAAGTGTGACACCCTCTCCCACATTCCTAAGATCTCCTTTATCTCACTTGCAGAGATCTCCTTCACCTCTGGCTCCTCCTTGAAACCAATTTCTTGGAGAACCTCCGCATGTTGCTGAGACTGCAACTCTTGTAACTCCTCCGTGGTGAGTTCCAGAGAGTGTTCCTCGATGAGCTCATTCACGTCTCTCTCATCCACCTCCAGGCCCATGAATTTTCCCAGAGACACTATCTCCTCCTCCACTGGCACCTCGAGTTTGAATCCTCCGAAGGTCCTTTCGGCTACAGCCTCAGGCCACAGCTTCTTCCATGAAGAGGTCAAAGTCCTCATTGTAACACCCAGACAGGCCTGATCAATAATTCTGAGGCATATCACGATGTTAAAGAGGTTCTTCCAGAACTCTCAAAGGGTGAGGTTTGTGTTCTTCGTCATCTCAAAGCAGCGCCGGAACAGGTGCTTGATGGACAGCTTTTTAAAATTAGAAATCACCTCCTGATCCATGGGCTGCAGGATAGGAGTGGTGTTGGGAGGTAGGTAGACAACCTTTATAAACTTGAACTCTTCGAGGAGTTCATCTTCGAGGTTCGCTGGGTGAATAGGAGCATTGTTGAGGACAAGGAGGGCTTGCATGGTTAGGTTGTTTTCCTATAGATATTTCTTAACAGAAGGGCCGAAAACCAGGTTTACTCACTCTACAAAGAACTGCCTGGTGATCCATGCCTTCGGGTTTGCCCTCCACATAACTTGCAGTTTATCTTTTAAAAGACTCTGGGGTTTTCCGAATGGTATACAAGCAGAGGCTTGATCTTGCAGTCGCCACTTGCATTGGCGTACAGTGCGAGAGTTAGCCTATCCTTCATGGGTTTGTGGCCTGGCATTGCCTTCTCCTCTGCTGTTATATAAGTCCTATTCGGCATCTTCTTCCAGAAAAGCCCTGTCTCGTCACAGTTGAAGACTTGCTGGGGGATATATCCTTTGGCTTCTATCAGTTGGGAAAAAGTTTTGAGGTAATCCTCAGCTGCCTTCACATCCGAACTTGCTGCCTCACCATGCCTGACGATGGAATGAATGTCGGACCTTTTCCTGAAGTTATCAAACAGGCCTCTACTGGCTTTACATGAGTCTTTCGATGCTTGGTCCGTGGAAGTGCGCGGGGTCTGCTACAGCAAATCACCGTAAATCACTTGTGCCTTCTCGCATATGATGCCCTGTGTTAATGTATCTCCTTTAAGCTGCTTCTCCGTCACCCACACCATCAGTAGATTCTCCATCTTTTCATGGAGAGAGCTACGGAGCTTAGAAATTATTATAACGCCCTTAGCTGGCGTTATACCCTTTATCGACTCCTTCTGTTTAATCAGAGTGCATATCGTTGAAGTACTAAGCCCGTATTGCCTCGCCAAGTCAGCCACTCACACACCTTGCTGATATTTTTCTATGATTTCATGCTTTAATTCAATAGACATCATCCTCTTCTGAGCACTGACCTTTCCACTCGCTTTCTTCGGACCCATGGTTATAAAAAGAAATGTGATAAAGTATATAAATGCACAAAAGATGCTTTGACAACGAGGTAAACAAGCACACTGACTGAGGCGTGGGAAACTATGAGACACTCGAGTCACGGTAAACTGGTGGGTCGTGTGCAGCCGGCCGATCCATATTTCAAAGCAAAAAATTGCTCACTCGAGGGCTCCTATCTCAAAAATAGGACTAATTTTGATAGTCCTATTTGATAGATACTAGGGCACTTGTATCTCAAGGTACCACTGTATATTAAATTTTAGATTACTTTATATTATATTAGACAATAAAAATATACTTTAATTTTTCTATGCCAAATAAAATTTAAATATCAATAAAGGAGAAGGCATGTGGACTTCAAATTTTGTCCATTTTGAAAAGAATCATTCAGGGAAAGGAAGTAATGACTAAAAATGAATTCCTTGAACCAAACAGGCAATATTAATAATGGAACCATAAACACCAATGTGTAAGATAGTTTCTACCAGCAAATTGAAATGATCACAAAATCCTGGAATGATCATAACATGCAAATTCATTCACTATTTTCCTCACTCATCTTTCCTTCTGCAAGTCTTAAGCAGAACCATATGAATATGTCAAACAAGATGGCTTTCATCCTTGGGGCAATGGCTGAAATGCATCATGGATTCAGTCTAGTTCAGTCAATGCTAACAGGAGCTCACGAACTCAGCTCATGTGAAGGACAAGTCAAGGCTCCCTTAATTACATCATGGTATTGTATGCTTTCAGGCCCAAGCTGTCTCATAGGTCCTCTGTGGCCCAGGGAGGTATAAAGACCAGTGAGAGAATGTAGGAACAAGAGCATGGCCCTTGTTTCACAATCTGAGAGCTCAGCAAGAGTCAAGTACCCCACCCTACAGGATACGGCTTGCCCTACCCTCAGAAAATTGGCATCCATCCATTGCATCTCAACCCCTGAAGAAGAGACAGCAACGAAGGCCAAGCCTACAGGTTTAAACAGCCTCAGAGAGCATCAGTGACTGGCTTTAAGAAAGGGCCATTTTCCCCTTGTCCTGGGAACCTAACTGGTACTCCCCTATTACAGGAGAGCTGATAGAAACTCCTGATTTCCAACTGGTCCCCCTGAACTGCATAGGAGGATCTCTACCCAGCGAGGACAGGAAAATATTGGGACACTATTAGAGAAGTAGCTCTGAGATGATGAAACACACCCACCATTTCCCCTGGAAGCTGAAAGGTACCTCCCCCTCACAGGAAACCTATAGATCTTAAACTCCCAATTCCACCAAAAATCCTCTCAGAAACAGCATTTTTAGTGATTAAGACTGACAGCTGGCCAGAAAGTGAAGATGAACAGAGGCACCTGGAAGTCTGCTGACCTGTCCTAGTCCTATGCTGCTAACAAACAGGCCTTAGAGTGCAGGTTGGCACGTTTCTGCGCACCGCCATATCCTGTGGAGACAGATACAAACTGGATTGCTTGAAGCTTATAACAGGTTGCTAAGAGCTAAATGTGGACAGCTTCTGACAGTGGCTAGCACCAAAATATTTCCCAGAAAGCCCAGAAATGGCAGACAAAATAATCACCCTCAGTCAACAAAGAACAAGATCAAAAGGGAGCTCTCAGGAGGCACTATACTCTTCTGATACAAATGCCACTTCACTGTTTTTTTGGTGTGTGTTATTTTGGCATTAGTCAAACTTCAATTCTTGAATATTTCCCATCTCAAACACTTCAGTTCTTGACCAAGTTACTAATAGAAAATTGTCTCAGTCTTTTTTTAATTTAATAAATCTTTATTGTTCAGATTATTAAAATTGTTCCTTTCCCCCCCATAGCTTCCCTCCATCGGGCTCCTACCCCACTCTCTGCCCTTACCTCCCCACAATTGTCCCCATCCATAGGTACATGATTTTTGTCCAGTCTCTCCCCACACACCCCTCACCCCTTGCTCCCTGAGAATTGTCAGTCCACTCCCTTTCTATGCCCCTGATTCTATTGTATTCACCAGTTTATTCTGTTCATCAGATTTTTTATTCACTTGATTTTTAGATTCACTTGTTGATAGACATGTATTTGTTGTTCCTAATGTTTATCTTTACCTTTTTCTTCTTCTTCCTCTTCTTAAAGTACCTTTAGCATTTCATATAATACTTGTTTGGTGTTGATGAACTCCTTTAGCTTTTTCTTATCTGTGAAACTCTTTATTTGCTCTTCAATTCTGAATGATATTGATTTCTGGATAGAGAAATCTTGGTTGTAGGTGCTTGCTACTCATCACTTTGAATATTTCTTGCCACTCTCATCTAAACTGCATAGTTTCTGTTGAGAAATTAGCTGACAATGGTATGGGTGCTCCCTTGTGGCTAATTAACTGCTTTTCTCTTGCTGCTTTTAATATTCTCTCTGTGTCTTTTGCTCTTGGTATTTTAATTATGATGTGTCTTGGTGTGGTCCTCTTTGGATTCCTTTTGTTTGGGGTTCTGTGTGCTTCCTGGACTTGTAAGTCTATTTCTTTCACCAGGTGGGAGAAGTTTTCAGTCATTATTTCTTCAAATAGGTTTTCAGTATCTTGCTTTCTCTCTTCTGGCACCCCCATAATTCTGATGTTGGTATGCTTGAAGTTGTCCCAGAGGCTCCTTACACTATCTTCACATTTTTGGATTCTTTTTTCTTTTTGCTTTTCCAGTTGAGTGTTTTCTGCTTCTTTGTATTTCAAATCTTTGACTTGATTCTTGCCTTTCTCTAGTCTGCTGTTAGGTGTCTGTATAATATTTTTTATTTCAGTCACTGTATGTTTAATTTCTAGTTGGTCCTTTTTCATCTTCTCTTGCGTCTCACTAAATTTATCCATCTTTTCTAGAAAATTCTTGAAAAACCTTATAACTGTGCTTTTGAACTTTATATTCAGTCATTTGTTTTCCTCAATTTCTTTTGTTTGTGATCTGTTTCTTTGTCTTTGCATTTTCACTGCTTCCCTGAGTTGGTAGAGTAGCTTTGTGTGCTAGGTGTCCTATATGGCTCAGTAGCTCCGCTTCTCCAGTTACCTGAGGTGGACTCTCTTGGTACACCCCTTTGTGGACTGTGTTTACAGCCTTGTTGTAGTTAAGTCTTGATTGTTATTGATATCACTGGGGGGAATTGACTTCCAAGCCAATTGGTTGTAGTTCTCACTATTCATCACTTTGAGGATCAGCTGTGTCTATGCCGGGAGAACTTCTGTGCTGGAGTCAGCCTTATGATAGAAGACTTGCAAAATTGCAAAAACCTCTGTGCTTGGCTTGGATGGGTTGGAGTCTCAGGGCTAAGCAGAGAGTCTTGGCTTCCCATTACCCCCTGCCTTACATGGCCTCTGGGTCTCAGTGTCCCCTCTCTGTGTGCACTTGCACTCACATGCCTCCAGACCTCTGCCTTTCGCATCTCCCCTGAGTTTCCGTGCGCTCCGGGGACCTGTATGAGTCTGGGTCCCTAGGGTCTCACCTGATACTGGGGTTCAGAGCAGTTGGAAGTGGAGTTCAGTGCAGTTGGGAGGTTCTGTCTTCCTCTCACTAGAGAAAGCCAGTGGCACAACCAGCGGTCAGTCCTCTCTGCGCCCACTGGCATACACTCCTCCAAACCTCTGTCTTTCGTGGCTCCTATGAGTTTCTGTGCAGTCCTCACTTTTTCCAAAAGTCCAGACTCCCCCTGTATGAATCTTGGCCAGAATTGGGGTTCTGTGCATTTGGAACTGTGACTCAGTGCAGTTGGGAGTTTCTGTCTTCCTTCTGCTTGAGGATGCCAGCCAGGCACTCCACCACCTGTCCTCTCCATGCATGTGTCTCCGTACCTAAGTTCTTTGCAGCTCCTCTAAGTCTCTGTGACCTCCTCTTTTTCCTTCTAGTTGTAGAATTTAGACTAAGCCAGCTTTCCTTAGGTTCTGGATGATGTTCATTTTGTCTTTTAGCTGTAGTTTTGAAATTATTGTGCGAGGCAGCAGTTTAGGTGTTCACCTATGCCACCCACCTTGGTTTCCCCAATGTCTCAGTCTTGAACAAAACTTTGGTTTTCAACCTGGCAACTCTTTCTGCTGATATATTAGCATAACAAAAGGTGTCTCTCACACCACAAAGAAAGGAGAGAATGTGAGTCTTTTTACCATTAAACCTCACATAGATAACATCTCAGGATTTTATGCTGTGAATATTTATGTGTGTGTGTGTGTGTGTGTGTGTGTGTGTGTGTGTGTGTGTTTTCTTTTGTTGCAGGAAAAATAGATGGTTAACACAATTTTAAAATATGAAGAGGCCAACAAGAGTGCTAATGCTGCTAAGAGTGTGAAAGAAACAGGGATCACAGGCAACTGAAGAAGTAGAAAAACTGTTATTGACTTGGATAAAGGAGAAGCAGTTAGCAGTGACAAGTATTTTGGAGGCAGTGATATATGAAAATGCTGCATACTGCCTTCCTAAAAAACACCTCTGGAATGAGCACTAAAAATTATTCATTTAAGGCTCTTAGTGGGTGGTTTAATAAATTTAAGAAAAGAAGTGTTTGTTTATAGATGAAACAGTACATTAATCATGTACTGTATATAAGATAGATTAAAACAGGGAATTATTTGGTGGTCTGGAGCAAATTAATTCAATTTACATTATTTATAATGGAAAAAAGTAATTCATTTTTTTAAACAAATTTCCTGAACAAATGAACTTCAAGAACTGAGCTTTCACTGTATCTTCTCTATTGCTTTATTAATTTAATCTTTTTTCTTGCTTTCTCATCTTTTTCATTTTCTTATTTTTCTATCTTTATTCTTTCTCCTCTTTCCTTATCATAAATTTTTTCTTCCTGTTTTCTTCCATGCCATTTGCTTTCTTTTATTTTTTATTCTTACTTGTTTTCTTCCTTTCTGCCCTTTCATATTCCTGTTTCTTTCCTTTTTTTTCCTTCTTATATTACTTCTTTTCTTGTTCTATTTTCTTCTTCCTAATTCTCTTTTCTTCTGTGGTTGCTTTTGTTGTTATTGTAGGTGGTCTTTTCTATGTTTTTCTTTTGTTTCTTTTTTTTTTCTGTCAGCATCTGCATAACAGCTTACACAACATGGTCAGGTTGGGCCTACCAGTCAGCCTGCCTGACAAGAGATTCCAACCATGAATGGGATAACAATAATTAAGACCCAATTACAACAGGAGATCACAAAGAACCCACATAAGGAATACTTTTAGAACATCCAGCTCAGGAGATCAAAGAGATTGTATCATTGAGACCCATAAAACACTTACTGAATAAGGCCACCCTATGAAAAATTCAAGGCATGGCAGTTTGATCTAGTACATAGAAACAAATACAAAGGGACAGAAAAAACAGGGAGACAAAGAAATAGCCCCCAAATGAGCTAAAATGAGGAAACTTCAGAAAAGGAACTAAACAAAATGGAAAGCTGGCTGAGTGGAAATTCTACAACTAGAAGGAAAGAGAGGGACTCACAGAGACTCAGAGGAGCTGCAGATATAGATTTTAAAGTAATGGTTATAAGGATACTCTAGGAAGTTAGTGAGAATTACAAGAAACATAGTGGAAACTAAAATAGCATGAAACAAAAAATAGAAACCATGTACAGGAACCACTCAGAAATGAAAAATAACATATTTGACATCAAGAATGCACTGGAAAGGAGAAGTAAGATGGCTGCCAATGGGAAGGCAGACTGCAAGATAGTATGTGAGTGAGAGAATAAACGGATAGTGTGTGGACCCACAGAGAGTGTATATTTGTTGGTGGGGGTCAGCTATACTTCAGGGGAATGTGGGGGATTGCTGGACAGAGTTCCTCTGACCGGGCAGCCTCCACTGCTGCTAAGATTCCTCCTGGAGCAAGCATCTTTGATGCGGAGATTGCACCATCTTGAAGGGGAAAGTGTTGGAAGCCTGAAGTTCCCGGGAATATACAACAACTGCACCTAGCATACAGCTTCGAACTGGGGAACACTGGTCCTCAAGTGGCACAAGCACACAGATTCGGAGGAGCTTGGTGTCTCCTCATGGAAAGGTCAGATTTCACCTGGGATAAGGTGAGGTCTGTGGTCTAGGAAGGAGAGGGAAATGCACACAGCAGGAGATGGATGATCTGGGGAAGTTTCCACCCAGAAAAGTCAGTGGCCTTGGGGTTGGTGTGATCTGCAAGTGTGGAATGGCATCCACTAGGTTACTAATAGAAGAGAACTGGACGCAAAAGGCCAGCCTAAAAATTTTAACAGTGTGCTGGCTGCTTAGATCCAAGGGGAAAAAATTCTGCACAGACTTGCTCCACTGCGCAAAAATTCACTGCTTACTCTGGCTCTTCCTCTCTCTCTCCCTTCCTCTCTCTCTCCCTTCCTCTCTCCCTCCCTTCCTCTCTTCCTCCCTTCCTCTCTCCCTCCCTTCCTCTCCCTCCCTTCCTCTCTCTCTTTCTTTCTTTCTTTCTTTCTTTCTTTCTTTCTCTCTCTCTCTCTTTCTTTCTTTCTTTCTTTCTTTCTTTCTTTCTTTCTTTCTTTCTTTCTTCCTTTCTTTCTTTCTTTCTTTTCTTCTTTATTTCTTCCCCTCTTTAAATCCTAGCTTTTGATTACTAAGCCCAATACATAGGATCACCCAATTGGAGATACTCTAAGAGACTACAGGGAAAAGTTGTTTTGTGTGGAACCTGGGGAATAACTATCAGAGAACCAGCTTTGGGGCAGCCCATTCCCCCAAACTGGTATCAAGTACCACAGAAAAAAAATATCAACACTAGCTAGAGAGGACCTATAGACCCAGATGCCAATCCAGAAACACTGCTACCTAGGGGTTGAAGCACAAACAGACTCTTGTGTAAACAGAAATAAAGGAGTATCTCCAATTGGGTGATCCTATGTATTGGGCTTAGTAATCAAAAGCTAGGATTTAAAGAGGGAAAGAAATAAAGAAGAAACAAAGCACTTGACTGCTTGAAAATCAGGACTGTGGCCTACAACACTGAGGAACAGTGGAACACAGGCAACTTCAATATTGTCCTTTCTAGGAAACAGGCGAGCCAAACAGAACAGTAAAAGAAGTGAATGACCTTCGCTACTGAACATTTTTATTTTTATTTCATCTTTTACTGAAGAAACTAAATTTTTATTTCTTTTTTCCTCGTTTGATTTTACCTTTTTAATTATTATATTTTTATTTTTAACCAGTATTATTACTACTACTATTTTACCTTTTTCAAAAGTGTCATTTTATTTTCTCTTTATTTTATTTTCAAATTAATGTCTAAATTCTATTTTCATCTTTTCTTTAGCATCATTTTACTCTATCTCAACTTTATCTTTATGCCAACACTCTCTTCCTCATTTTTCCCCTTTTATTGTCCTGTTTCTCTTACCCTATCTCTTACCTGGCTCCACAGGGGAGTTTTACCAAATATTCAAGAAATAACTAAAACCTATCCTCCTCATACTATTCCAAAAAATTCAAAAGGAAGGATCACATCCAAGCTCCTTCTATGAAGCCAACATCACCCTAATACCCAAACCAGATAAAGACAACACAATGGAAGATAATTACAGGCCAATATCTCTCAAAAATATAGATGTCAAAATCCTCAACAAAATTCTAGTAAATCGGATCCAACAATACATCAGAAAGATTATACACCATGAGCAAGGATAATTTATCCCAGGGATGCAAGGATGGTACAATATCTGCAAGTAAATAAACATGATACATCACATAAACAAATTGATAGATAAAAATCAATTGATGCAGAAAAAGCATTTGACAAAATCCAACAACTTTCTTGATAAAATCTCTCAGCAAAGTGGGAATAGAAGGATCATACCTCATCATAATAAAAGCTGTATATGACAAACCAACATCCAACATTATACTCAATGGGCAAAAACTAAAACCATTTCCCCTAAGAACAGGAACAAGATAGGGATGCCCACTCTCACCACTCCTGTTTGACAGAGTATTGGAACTATTAGTCATTGTGATTAGACAAAAAGAAGAAATAAAAGGCATCCAAATTGGAAAAGAAGAAGTAAAACTATCCTTATTTGCAAATGACATGATATTATACTTAAAAACCGCTAAAGATTCCATCAAAAACACTATTAGACTTAATAAATAAATTCAGCAATATAGCAAGATACAAAATTAGTGCCAAGAAATCTATAGTATTTCTATACACCAATAGTGAACTTACAAAGGGAGAGACTAAAATAGCAATCCCATTTACCATTGCACCAAAAAAATTAAGATACCTAGGAATAAACATAACTAAGGAGGTAAAAGACCTATATGAGGAAAACTACAGGACACTGAAAAAAGAGATAGAGGAAGACATAAACAGATGGAAGAACATACTATGTTCATGGATTGGTAGAATCAACATCATTTAAATGTCCATACTACCCAAAACAATCTATAGATTCAATGCAATCCCCAACAAAATACTCATGGCATATCTCACAGACCTAGAAAGAACTCTTCAAAACTCATCTGGAATAAAAAAAGACCTCAAATAGCCACAGAAATCCTGAGAAAGAAGAATAAAGTAGGTGGGATCTCAATACCAGATTTCAGTTGTATTACAAAACTATGGTTCTCAAAACAGCCTGGTCCTGACACAAAAGCAGACATATAGACTAATGGAATAGAATAGAGAACCCAGATATTGACCCAAACCACTATACTTAATTAATATTAGACAAAGGAGGCATGAACATACGGTGGAGTCAAGACAGTCTCTTCAATAAATGGTGTTGGGAAAGTTGCACAGGCACATGCAAATGCAAAAAATCAGAAAAGAAACATCAATCCTAAATGACTCACTAGACCAGATGGAATTAATTGACATCTTCAGAACATTTCACCCCAAAGCCACAGAATATACATTCTTCTCCAGTGCACATGGGTCATTTTCAAAGATAGACCTTATGTTGGGTCATAGGAAAAGTCTCCTCAAATTCAAGATGATAGAAATCATATCAAGCATTTTCTCAGACCACAGTGGCATAAAACTGGAAATCAACCACAATAAAAACAATATCAAGAAATTAAACACATGGAGACTAAATAGCATGCTATTAAACAACGACTGGGTAACCAGAGAGATCAAGGAAGAAATAAAAAATATCATGACAACAAATGACAATGAAAACACTACAATCAAAAATCTATGGGACATAGTGAGAGGGAAGTTCATAGCTCTACAAACCTACTGCAAAAAACAGGAAACAATGGTAATAAATTTCCTAACCCTACAAGTCAAAAAGCTAGAAATAGAGCAACAAGAAAAGCCTAGTGTAAGCAGAAGGTAGGAAATAGTAAAGATCAAAGTGGAGATAAAGAACATGGAGAGGGGAAAAATGGCGGTGGGATAGAGGGATGTGTCTGGAGCCTTATCGCTGGGCAGATGGAGAGAACAGCTGTGAGTCGCACTAGGAGTGTTTGTTGACAAGTTTAAAGTCAGGAGAAGGTAGGGGACTGCTGGACAGGGCTCCCCTGACCAGGCAGCCCCACACCACGGGGTTTTTGTCTGCCGGAGCCAACAGTGTGAATGCGGAGACTGTGCCATCTTGTAGGAGGAAGTGGATGTCTACGGCGGTCTGAAAAGCTACAGCTGCAGCACCCATGGAACAGGTGGGGGACTCAGAACACCACTCTCCAATCAGTGAAGACACTGGGACTCAGAGGAGCTCCACACGCCACATGAAAAGGTCAAATTTCACCTGGGATAAGGTAAGGTCTTCTGTCCTGCAATATAGAGATGCGCACACTGTGGAAACTGGACTGGGGGAAAGCTGCTATAATGAGAAAAAAGCGGATGTGGGGCAGGGTGTTATCCCTCAATGTGGAAGCAGACCCTCAGAACTATTAACAGAGAAGAGTTTTAGAAAGCAACCTATTTTGATCTGAGACAGAAGGACAGCCTGGGAGTTATTACAGTGTCCCGGATGCTCAAACAGGAGCAGGGAAGGGAGTGAGCTCAGACAGCACTCTCCTCTTCAGACCCTGGCTTCTGATTGCTAAGCCCAATACATAGGATCACGCAATTGGAGCTCCTGAGAGACTACAGGGGAAAGTTATTTTTCTGGAACCTGGGGATTGGGGTGCAGAGTAACCATCAGAGAATCAGCGCTGGGGCAACCCATCCCCACAAACTGGTATTGAGAACCACAGAGTAGCAGGATCTGAGCACAGTCTAGAGAGGTCCTGTGCTTAGTCTCAGAGGTCAATTTCGAAACTCTACCACACAGTGGATGACTCACAAATTGACTCTTGCATAATCACAGAAGAATAAAGAGATTAAGACACACCTCTGCAGTGGAACACAGGGAACTGCAATACCCTCCCTACAGGAAAACAGGAGTGGCAAACAGAACAATAGTAAAAGTGAATGACCTCCACTACTGCCCATTTTATTTTATTTTATTTTATTGCATATTTTAATTAAAGAACTATTTTCTGTTCTCCCCAATTGATTTTACCTTTTTAATTATTACATTTTTGTTTTCAACTAGTATTACTACTACTACTATTTTACCTTTTTAAAAAAACAAAAAACAAAAACAAGTGTCATTTTATTTTCTCTTAATTTTACTTTGGGATTAGAGTTCTACATTCTATTTTCATCTCTCCTTTAGTATAATTTCACTCTATCTCAACTCTACTTTAATCTCAATACTCTCTTCCTAACTTTCCCCATTTTGTTTTGTTTCTCTTTCCCTTTTCCAACTTTAGATTCTCCCTATTCTTTCTCTTTACCTGGTTAAAATTTCACCCCACTTATATATCTAATTTCAAATCCCCTACTCCAAGTCCATACAAACCTCACTCTTCTTGTCTTCACTATCCAAAAAATTGTTTTTCTCTATGTCCTTTTGTTGTTGTTTGCCTGAACGGTGATTATATCGATTTTTTTTGTACTCTTTTGTGAGATTGTTTTTGCTTATTCTACTTGTTTGATTTTGATTTTTGTTTGCTTTGTTTTGGTTTGTTTTTTACCTCTCTTCCATCAAAAAAAGAGGTATTGGTTGTTATTTTTAGTTTGTATTAATTTTCAGGTACTTGTTGCTGGCATTTCTTGGGATTAGTGGCTCTTCTATTAGAGTTTCCTCCTAACATCTATAATTTGTCCCCTTTTCTCTCTTGTTCTCTTTCTTTTCTCTCTGACTTTTTTCTTTCTCTCTTCTTCTTTTCCTTTATTATATGATTATATTATATTATATTATATTATATTATATTATATTATATTTTATTTTATTTTATTTTATTTTATTTTATTTTTTCTCCCTCCTCCCAATTTGATTTTGGCATTTCTTTATTTTCTTTTTTCCTCATTTTTCTCCTCTTCTTTCTCGACTTACCCCTAATTTGTGTTTATTGGTGGTCATGTTATTTGTGGTTATTAACATCATGAATACATTTCTGTTCAGACCCTTGTGTGTTGTACCTGGTCATGTTGTAATTTGTGCCTTTAAATCAACATAGGAGAGAGAACTACATAACCAGACACCTAGAGAAGAATGACCATGGGCAGACGAAGAAATACCCTGCATATGACAGAAAAGCAGATATCACCAGGAAAGGAAGTAAATGAAATAGAAGAAGAAATAGACCTGCCAGAGAAAGAGTTCAGAGAAATGGTCATAACGTGGCTGAAAAGAATGGAAGACAAAATCGACAATGTAACAGCCAAGAGGAAATGGAGAAGAGTCAAGAGGAAATGAAGAAGAAGCAAGAAGAAATGAAGAATAATCAAGAAGAAATGAAAAATGACATCACTGCTATAAAGACATCAATAGAAAGCATCAAAAGTAGAATAGAAGAAGCAGAGGACCGCATCAGTGAGCTAGAAGACACGGTAGGAAAAAATCCCAAGTACAGCTTCTAGAAAAAAAAGTTAAAAAGCAAGACAAGAGCCTAAGGGAACTTTGGATAACATGAAATAAAACAACATCCTCATAATTGGAGTTCCAGAAAGAGCGGAAACTGAGCAAGGAATAGAAAACCTGTTTGAAGAAATAATGACAGAAAACTTCCCTGATATAGGAAAGAAAAAACCCACAAAAATCCAAGATGCTCACAGAGTCTCAAGCAAAATGAACTCCCAAAAAACCTACATGAAGGCACATTATAATTAAATTGGCAAACACCAATAACAAAGTAAGAATCTTAAAAGCATCCAGAGAGAAACAGAAAGGTAACTAAAAAGGAATCCCCATAAGACTAGCAACTGATTTCTCAAAAGAAACTCATCAGGCCAGAAGGGAATAGAATGAAATATACAAAGTCATGCAAAGGAAGGGTCTGAATCCAAGAATACTGTAACCTGCAAGACTCTCAATCAAAATTGAAGGTGAAATCAAAAGCTACACAGACAAAAAAGGACTAAGAGAATATATTACCAACAAACCAGCAATGCAAGAAATGTTAAAGGGTCTGCTGTAAAAAAAAAAAGAAATAGGAAGCAAAGAAGGAACTTGGGGGTAAAGACTAAAAATGGCGACAGATAAGTACTTATCAATAATAACTTTAAATGTAAACGGATTAAATGCTCCAATCAAAAGACATAGGGTAACTGATTGGATAAGAAAACATGATCCATATATCTGCTATCTACAAGAAACCTAACTCAGAAAAAGAGATGCACACAGATTGAGGGTGAAGGGATGGAAGATAGTGTTTCAGGCAAATGGAAATGAAAAAAAAGCTGGGGTTACAATACTTATATCAGACAAATTAGATGTCAAAGTGAAGAACATAATAAGAGATAAAGAAGCCCACTTTATAATACTAAAGGGAACAATCAATAGAAGAAATAAATCTGGCAAACATAGACACACCCAATATAGGACCATCTAAATACATAAAAAAAAAATCCTGGAGGATATTAAGGGAGAGATTGACAGCAATACAATCATAGTAGGAGACTTTAATACCCCTCCATCACCACTGGACAAATCCTCTAAACAAAAAATCAGCAAAGAAATATCAATCCTAAATGACTCACTAGACCAGATGGAATTAATTGACATCCTCAGAACATTTCACCCCAAAGCCACAGAATATACATTCTTCTCCAGTGCACATGGGTCATTTTCAAAGATAGACCATATGTTGGGTCATAGGAAAAGTCTCTTCAAATTCAAGATGATAGAAATCATATCAAGCTCTTTCTCAGACAACAGTGGCATCAAACAGGAAATCAACTACAATAAACACAATATAAAGAAATCAAACACATGGAGACTAAAGAGCATGCTATTAAACACTGACTGGGTACCCAGAGAGATCAAGGAAGAAATAAAAAACATCATGGCAACAAATGACAATGACAACACAACAATACTAAATTTATGGGACACAGTGAATGCAGTTTTGAGAGGGAAGTTCATAGCTCTACAAGCCTACTGCAAAAAACAGGAAACAATGGTAATAAATTACCTAACCCTACAACTCAAAGAGCTAGAATGAGAGCAACAAGAAAACCTATAGTATGCAGAAGGAAGGAAATAGTAAAGATCAGAGTGGAGATAAACAGCATGGAGACCAAAGGAACAATACAAAGATCAACAAAACAAAGAGCTGGTTCTTTGAAAGAATAAACAAGATTGATTGACCTCTAGCCAGGCTCACCAAGAAGCAAAGAGAGAAGACCCAAATAAACCAAATCAGAAATGAAAGAGGAGAAATAACAACAGACCCTGCCAAAATACAAAGGATTGTTAAAAGATACTATGAACAACCCTATTCCCACAAAATGGACAACTTGCAAGAAATGGCCATATTCCTAGAAAAATGTAACCTTCCAAAACTCAATTAGGAAGAATCTAAACAGCTCAATAGTCCAATAACTATGGAAGAAATTGAAGCAGACATCAAAAATGTTCCAGCAAACAAAAGTCCGGGACCAGATGGCACACTGGAGAGTTTTACCAAACATTCAAGGAAGAATTAAAACCTATCCTCCTCAGACTATTCAAAAATATTCAAGTAGAAGGAACACTTCCAAACACCTTATATGAAGCCAACATCACCCTAATACCAAAACCAGATAAAGACAACACAACAAAAGAGAATTATAGGCCAATATCTCTCATGAACATAGATGCCAACATCCTCAACAAAATTATAGCAAATCAGATCCAGCAGTACATCAGAAAGATCATACACCATGACCAAGTAGGATTCATCCCAGGAATGCAGGGATGGTTCAATATCCGCAAATCAATAAACGTGATACATCACATAAACAAATTGAG
Organism: Lasiurus cinereus; assembly: GCA_011751065.1. Taxonomy (NCBI): domain Eukaryota; kingdom Metazoa; phylum Chordata; class Mammalia; order Chiroptera; family Vespertilionidae; genus Lasiurus; species Lasiurus cinereus. The sequence goes on along the minus strand of JAAGEH010000012.1, from coordinate 9,258,864 downwards.
AGATAAAAATCACATAGTGATATCAATTGATGCAGAAAAAGCATTTGACAAAATCCAACACCCTTTCTTGATAAAAAGTCTCAGCAAAGTGGGAATAGAAGGATCATACCTCAACATCATAAAAGCCATATATGATAAACTCACAGCTAACATCATACTCAATGGGCAAAAACTAAAGCCATTTCCCCTAAGAACATGAACAAGACAGGGATGTCCACTCTCACCTCTCCTGTTCGATATAGTACTGGAAGTATTAGCCATTGCAAATAGACAAGAAGAAGAAATAAAAGGCATCCAAATTGGAAAAGAAGAAGTAAAGCTGTCCTTATTTGCAGATGACATGATACTGTACATAAAAACCCAAAGGACTACATCCCAATACTAATTGACTTAATAAATGATTTCGGCAATGTCACAGGATACAAAATTAATGCCAAGAAATCTGTGGCATTTCTATACACTAATAGTGAAATTACAGAAAGAAAGATTAAAAAAGCAATCCCATTTACCATCACACCAAAAAATTTAAGATAACTAGGAATAAACCTAACTAAGGAGGTAAAAGACCTATATGCAGAAAACTACAGGAACTTGAAAAAAGAGATAAAGGAAGACGTAAACAGATGGAAGAGGATACCATGCTCATGGATTGGGAGAATCAATATCATTAAAACGTCCATACTACCCAAAGCAAACTATAGATTCAATGCACTACCTATTAAAATACCAATGACATATTTCACAGACCTAGAAAAAACTCTTCAAAGACTCATTTGGAACAAAAAAAGAATGCAAATAGCCACAGAAATCCTGAGAAAGAAGAATAAAGTAGGTGGAATCTCAATACCAGATTTTAAGCTATATTACAAAGCATTTATTCTCAAAACAGCCTGGTACTGGCATAAGAACAGACATATAATCAATGGAATAGAATAGAGAATCCAGATATTGACCCAAACCACTATGTTCAACTAATATTTGACCAAGGAGGCATGAACATTCAATGGAGGCAAGAGAGTCTCTTCAATAAATGTGTTGAGAAAATTGGGTAGATATATGCAAAAAAATGAAACTGGACCACCAACTTATACCAAATACAAAAATAAACTCAAAATGGATACAGGACTTAAACATTAGAAGGGAAACCATAAAAATACTAGAGGAATCCACAGGCAGTTCAATCTCAGATATATGCTGAAAGAACTTCTTCACTGATACTGCTCCAAGGGTAATGGAAGCTAAAGAAAAAATAACCAAATGGGACTACATCAAAATAAAAAGCTTTTGTACAGCAAAAGAACCATCAACAAAACAACAAGAAAGCCCACTGTATGGGAGAACATATTTGCATATGTTATCACTGATAAAGGTCTAATCTCCAACAAGTACAGCCAACTTATACAACTTAATAAAAGGAAGATAAATGATCCAATTAAAAAATGGGCAACCAAGCTAAATAGAACCTTTTCAAAAGACAACAGAAGGAAGGCCAAGAGACTCATGAAAACATGTTCAAAGTCACTAATTATCCAAGAGATGCAAATCAATACGACAGTGCAATACCATCTCACTCCTGTCAGAATGGCAATCATCAACAAATCAACAAATGACAAGTGTTGGCGAGGATGTGGAGAAAAAGGAACCCTTGTGCACTGTTGGTGGGAATGTAGACTGGTGCAGCCACTGTGGAGAACAGTATGGAATTTCCTCAAAAAACTAAAAATGGAACTCTTATTGGACCCAGCAACCCTCTCTTAGGAATATATCCTATGAAAGTAGTAACACCAATCAGAAAGGATTTATGCACCCCTATGTTCATAGCAGCACAATTTACAATAGCTACAATTTGGAAACAGCCTAGGTTCCCGTCAGCAGAAGAGTGGATCAGAAAACCATGGTACATCTACACAATGGAATTCTATGCTGCCATAAAAAAAGAAGGAATTCTTATCATTTGCAGCAACTTGGATGGAACTGGATATCCTTATGCTTAGTGAAATAAGCCAGTCCATGAAGGAGAAACACCACATGATATCACTCATTTGTGGATAATAAAGAACATTATAAACTGATGAACAAAAGGATAGATACAGAGGCAGTAAAGCATCAGAAGACTGTAAAAATATAGCAGGAAGGTTAAGGTGAGGTGGGGTAGATAAGTGATCAACCAAAGGACTTGTATGCATGCATATAAGCATAACCAATGAACATAAAATACTCTGGTTTAGGGTATGCCTGGGAGCCGGGGGCCGGGGAGAGCAATAGGATGATATATATACATGTAGCACATTAATAAAAAAAAACTAAAAAAATAGAACTTACATTTGACCCAGTAATACTACTTCTAGGAATACATCCTAAGAAACTGTAAACACCAATCTGAAAGGATATATGCACCCCTATTTTCATAGCAGCACAATTCATCATAGCTAAGATTTGGAAACAGCTAAATTCCCATCAGCAGATGAGTGGATTAGAAAACCGTGGTATATGTACACAATGGAATTCTATTCTGCCATAAAAAAGAAAGAATTCTTACCATTTGCAACAGCCTGTGTGGAACTGGAGAGCATTATGCTAAGTAAAATTAGCCAGTCAGTGAAAGAAAAATACCACATGAGCTCACTTATTTATGAAAAATAAAGATCATTGTAACTTGATAAACAAAAAGATAGATACAGAGGCAGTAAAGCATGGAACAAACTATCAAATCGTAGCAGGAAGGTTGGGGAATGTTGGGGAGAGGGAGAAAGAGATCAACCGAAGGACTTGTATGCATGCATATAAGCACAACCAATGGACACAAGACGCTGGGGGTGAGTGGGATGAGGGCATGAGATGGCTAGGGCAGAGTGGGGGAAGGTCAATGGGGAAAAAAGGAGATATATGTACTACTATGTGTAATACTTTAAACAATAAAAAATAATGCACTGTAAGGAATCAAAAGTTGAGTGAATGAAGCAGAAGATTGAATAAGTGACTTGAAACATAGGTTAGAAAAACATCCAATTGGAGCTGCAAAAACAAAAATGCATTAAAAAGCAGAAAGGAAAATGAAGCAAGAGGATAATTTAAGGAAACTTTAGGACAACATGAAATATAACAATATTCACATCTAAGGATGCAAGAAGGAGAGGAAAGTGAGCAAGGAATAGAGGATCTGTTTAAAGAAATAATGACCAAAAACATTTCCTAATCTGGTGAATGTAAAGGTCATACAATTTCAGGAAGCACAGAGAGTTCCAGTCTAGATGAACACTAAGACACATACTCCAGTCTAGATGAACACTAAGACACACGCTCTCCCCGGCCCCCGGCTCCAAGACACATCGTAATTAAAATGACAAAGAAATTAATAGTAATCAAAGACTTAGTGGATAAAGCATCAGCCCACAGACTGAAGGGTCATAAATTCAAGTCTGGCTTGAGCCCCAGCCCTGGGTGCATGCAGGGGTGGCCAATAAATGTGTCTCTCACATGTATGTTCCCCCCCCCTCTCTCTGTCTCTTCTCTTCTTTCCAGTTTTTGGATATCAATGAAAAAATATCATCAGGTAAGGATTAATAACAACACCAAAAATAATACAAGACACCAACCTCAGAACAAAAGATTTGCACATATTTTAAGTGAAGAGATGGAAGAAAATATTCCATGCAAATAAACATGAACAAAAAAGCTGGGGTAGCAATACTGATACTTGACAGAATAGTATTCAAGACAAAGAACATAATAAGACTCAATGAAGGACACTATATAATACTAAAGGGAAAGCTTCAACTAGAGGATATAGCCCTGGTAAATATATATTTACACAACATAGGAATATCTAATTATAAATAAGAAACTCTAGGAAGGCTTTTAGGGAGAGATCAATAGCAATGCAGTCACAGTAGAGGACTTTATTTACTAATTTATTTTATGCTCACCCAAGGATATTTTTCTCATTGATTTCTAGAGAGAGTAGAAGAAAGGAAGGCATGGAGGAGAGAGAGAGAGAGAGAGACCCCTACTATATTTAGTAAATAAATTCAGCAATGTAGTAGGATAAAAAATTAAGACCCAGAAATTAATGGCATTTTTATTTACTAATAATGAACCCTCTGAAAAATAAATCCCATTTACTAATGCAACAACAACAAAAGATGCCTGGGCATAAATTTGACAAAGAAGGTAAAAGACCTATACTTGGAAAACTATAGGACATTTATAAAAAAATAGATGAAGATACAAACAAATGAAAGAATGTATTCATGGATTGAATAAATCAACATCATTAAAATGACCACATCACCCAAAGCAATCTATAGATTCAATGCAATCCCTATTAAATTACCAATAGCATATTTTACAGATCTAGAACAAGTACTCAAAAATTTTGTGGAACCAAAAATGATCTCAAGTGGCTGCAGCAATCTTGAGAAAGAATAACCACATTAAAGGGAACACAATACTGGATAACAAACTATACTACAAAGCTGCTGTATTCAAAACAGCCTGATAATGGCACAAGAACAGGAATATAGATAAATGGAACAGAACAGCTCCTAGAAATTGGCCTAATCCAATTATGGTCAATTAATACTTGACATAGGAGGTAACAGCATCAGTGGAGTAAATATAATCTCCTCTATAGATGGTGTTGGGGAACTTAGACAGGTAGGTGCCAAAAAAAAAAAGAAACTAGACCACCAATTTACACCATACACAAGAGTAAACTGAAAATGGATAAAAGACTTAAATATAAGTGAGGAAACCATAAAAAATTCTGGAAGAAAACATAGGCAGTAAAATCTCAGACATATCTCTTAGCAATACATTTACAGATACATCATTTAGGGCAAGGAAAACAAAGGGAAAAATAAGCAAATGAGACTACATCAAAATAAAAACCTTCTGCACAGCAAAAGAAACCATCAACAAAATGAAAAAGGATACTACTATATGGAAAACTATATTTACCAATGATTCATCTGTTAAGGGTTTAATTTCTAAAATATACAAAGAACTCACAAAATTCAACACCAGGAAGACAAACAATCCAATTTAAAAAGTGGGCAGAGGATACCTAGGAATAAACTTAACTAAGGATAGAAAACTATAGGACATTTTTTAAAAAAGAGGAAGACATAAACAAATGAAAGAATATACCATGTTCATGGATTGTTAGAATCAACATCATTTTTTAAAATTAATGTATTACATGTGTACATAACTTTCCATTGCCCCCAGCCCCACTCCACTCCCATACATGCCCTCACTCCTCAGTGACTTGCGTCCATTGGTTATGCTTATATGCATGCATACAAGTCCATCGGTTGATCTCTTATCTCCTTCACCTCTCCCTAACCTTCCCACTGTAATTTGAATCTGTTTGATGCTTTACTGCCTCTGTATCTATCCTTTTGTTCATCAGTTTATAATGTTCTTTATTATCCACAAATGAGTGAGATCATGTGGTATTTTTCTTTAATTGACTGGGTTATTTCACTTAATATAATGCTCTCCAGTTCCATCCAGGTTGCTGCAAATAGTAAGAATACCTTCTTTTTTATGGCAGCATATAATTCCATTGTGTAGATGTACCATAGTTTTCTGACGGGCACCTAAGCTGTTTCCAAATCTTAGCTATTGTAAATTGTGCTGCTATGAACATAGGGGTGTATATATCTTTTCTGATTGGTGTTTCTAGTTTCTTAGGATATATTCCTAGGAGTGGAATTACTGGGTCAAATGGGAGTTCCATTTTTAGTTTTTTTGAGGAAATTGCATACTGTTCTCCACAGTGGCTGCACCAGTCTGCATTCCCATCAGCATTGCACGAGGGTTTCTTTTTCTCCACATCCTCATCAACATTTGCCCTTTGTTGATTTATTGATGATAACCATTCTGACAGGTGTGAGATGATATTGCATTGTCATTTTGATTTGCATCTCTTGGATAATTAGTGACTTTGAGCATGTTTTCATGTGTCTCTTGGCCTTCTTTCTGTCTTCTTTCAAAAAGATTCTATTTAGGTCTGTTGCCCATTTTTTTTATTGGATCATTATTTTCCTTTTATTAAGTTGTATGAGTTCCCAGTAGATATTGGAGATTAAATCTTTATCAGTGATAACTTTTGCAACTATATTGTCCCATACAGTGGGCTTTCTTGTTTCATTGATGGTTCTTTTGCTGTGCAAAAGCTTTTTATTTTGATGTAGTCCCATTTGTTTATTTTCTCTTTTTCTTCCATTGCCTTTGGAGCAGTATCAGTGAAGAAATTCTTTCAGCATATGTCTGAGATTGTGCTGCCTGTGGATTCCTCTAGTATTTTTATGGTTTCCTGTCTTACATTTAAGTCTTGTATCCATTTTGAGTTTATTTTTGTATTTGGTGTAAGTTGGTGGTATAGTTTCATTTTTTGCATCTATCTGTCCAATTCTCCCAAAACCATTTATTGAAGAGGCTGTCTTGACTCCATTGTATGTTCATGCCTCTTTTGTCAAATATTAATTGAGCATAGTGGTTTGGGTCAATATCTGGATCCTCTATTCTATTCCATTGGTCTATATGTCTGTTCTTATACTAGTACCAGTCTGTTTTTAGAACTGTGGTTTTGTAATACAGCTTGAAATCTGGTATTGAGATCCCACCTACTTAATTCTTCTTTCTCAGGATTGCTATGGCTATTCAGGCAGTTGGACATCCCTCTCACAATCCAGGACTGCTGCTGGTGCCCAACTGCTTGCCTGCCTGCCTTCCTGATTGCCCCTAACCGCTTCTGCCTGCCAGCCTAATCACCCCCTAACCACTCCTTTGCCAGCCTGATTGATGCCTAACTGCTCCACTGCCAACCTGTTTGCTCCTAGCTGCACTCCCTTGCAGGCCCGGTCATCCCCAACTTCCCTCCTTTGCCAGCCTGGTTCCTCCCAACTGCCCTCCCCTGCTGGCCATCTTGTGGTGGCCCTCTTGTGTCCACATGGGAGCAGCCATCTTTGACTGCATGGGTCCAGCCATCTTATATGTTGGAATCAGATGGTCTATTCGAATATTACTTTTTTATTAGATAGGATAGAGGCCTGGTGCTTGGGTGGGGGCTAGCTAGCTGGTTTGCCCTGAAGGGTGTTCGGATCAGGGTGGGCATTCCCTTGAGGCATGGGGCGACCTGGGTAAGAGGTCTGTGCTCATTTACAGGCTTGCCAAGCCCCCAAGGGACCCAAGTGGAGGCCCTGGTACTTGGGATTTATTTATCTTCTGCAACTGAAACTTTGTAGCCTGGAGCAGAGCCAAGCTTCCTGCTTGCTCTGACACAGACATTTTTGTTGATATTTTTTATCTTCTATATTTGAAACTTTGTAGCCTTGAGTAGAGGCCTAGACCAGCAAGGGTGTATTGAAAGTTTGGAAAGTTTGGAAACCTAAGCCTCCCAGCTATCTTGGTTGGGTTAATTTGCATACATGCTCCTGATTGGCTGGTGGGTGTAGCTGTGATGGTTGAGTTGCATATTACTCTTTTATTAGATATGATGATATATTCCTCCACTGTTTTTATATCTCACTATTTCTTTTTTCAATATTCCCTTATTTTAAGGTCCTTTTATCCAGGACCTTTATTTTTATTTTTTATTTATTTTAAAATATTTTTTATTTATATTTTCCCTTTTTAAATTTATTTATGTGTTACCAGGACCTTTAAAGGATCAGAAAGACAAAACTGTTTGCATTAAATGAACAGAAAGAAAACAATGTTGGCTTTTTGGGGGCACAGCAAAATCAGCAAGGACAACTATGTGGAAGCACAGCATTAAAGAATGCAGTCTCAGATCCTAGACACTGAGGGTAATCGAGAAAAGTAAATCACTGTCATTAAGAATAAAATAGTAAAACCGCTTGTCTCCATGGGGTTCCATGCAGTAGCTGCATGTGGAGCGAGCTTCTCCAGCTCTCATTACCCACAGCCTTCCAGGCAGCCCCACACCGAGACTGAGAAAGGCGACCTGGCTCCATACGCAGGCACTTTAGGGCCGGCCAGCCCCGCAGGAAGGTGCTGAGGTATGTCCTATCTGTTCCTCCCCTCCAGCACCATCCTGCTCGCAGCGTTCCAGTTGCTAGGGCCTGTCTCCTTGACTTTTGACTGCACCTGCGATGAGGGTGGCCTGGGTTCTTTCTCTACCAACTGCATCTAGCCAGCAGACCCACCGCCTCTCTTGACCAATATCTCGCTGCCTAAATTCCCAAGAAAGGAGATAAGTAAAGAGGAAAATTCGGTTGTTTTGAGAAGCAGCTGATTTCCCTAAAGGATGATAGAAGTCCAATGTTTCTAAGCACCTCTTCAGATAATACGGAGGGAAAAAACCGTCATCAAGAGGGAGGTACTGCTAGGGAGCATACCTTTAACGTTTATGTTCATAGTAATCTTTTGGGGATAAAACAGCCCATTTTTGTAGCTCCAAAGCGTTTCCTTTTAGACTGTCAACAGAACAGTAATGTACTAGGCACTTTGATGTTGCCCTGATAACTAAGTGCACATTTTGGGGACTTACTGGCATCAATTGGGACAGAAATCCTGGAAAATCTCATTACACTGGAGAACATCTTATTTTTGGATTAAATAGTAATGGCTGAAAATTTAAAATAAGTCATTGTTACAGAAGAAACAACTCAGATATTGTGGGTCTTTAGAGGCTATCACAAAGTGGTGACTTTTTCATCTTTTGACCAAAAACTTTTTCCAAATTTATAGTGAGAACATTTTGGAGGTAGAGAAAAAAAAAAGAGTGTTATTTTTACTGTTCTATATTTACCAGCTGAAAGAGCACTGACAGATTGAACTCTTTGTTAACATGGGAAGTTTTAGAATGATTGGTCATAGCATGTGTATTTTAAAATTCTGCATTAATTATAAAGTTAAATTTTACCTAGATTCTCTATAGAAGTTTTAAAGAATGATTTTCTTATCCTACTTTTCTTTTATAGGAATTCTGCTTGGATTCAGTAGAGTGTTCACACCGAATGATTTTCATTAAGATGTAATTTAAATTCGAATGAATTATTTTCAACACTAATTCAAACATATTCCAAAGCTTTTCAATTTTCAACTAATAGCTGTGAAAAATAATACTTACTATTAATTAAAATGCAAAACCACCCACAACTTCTTCGAAGACCTTTACCTCCAAAGCTCCCTAAGCTGCCTTTAAGTAAGACTAAAGTCCATAGAGGTATGTATATTAATCAGATATGTTATTAACTATTTTTCATAGAAAGTTCTCAATTTGCACAGCTCAGAATCACAATAGTTAAAATACATTAATAACCAGTAATAGGCAAATGTTTGTTGTATGATGATAGCATTCAATTTAATTCTACAAGTATAGTTGATTCTCATTATTTGTGGATTGTAGGTATGAATTTACCTAACTGCTAAAATTTATTTATAACCTTCAAATCAGTATTGTTCTGTGTTTTCTCTTTTTAACTTAACACTATATCATGAAGAACACCATGGAACAGCATATAGAGTTGCTTCTCACTCCTTGTGAGACTGTGGAGAGGTATATAATAGGTAATTCTTAGTTATTCTGTATATGTTCAGGGCAATAAAAACACATATGTTCTCAGCTGACATATTCAGACTTTTTGTTTCAGCTCTCATATTGTAAACAACTGTCCTTTCCCCAGTCTCTTTAGTGCCATGTTTTTTGAATATTTGTGCTTCTTGTTGGTGATTTTGCTGCCTAAAATATCCCCCAAGCACAATGCTGAAGTGCTGTCTAGTCTTCTTAAGCATAAGAAGGCCCTGATGTGCTTTAAAGAGAAAAATATGTTAGATGAGCTTCCTTTAGGCATGAGTTACAGTTCAATGTTAATGAATTGATAATATATGTTAAATAAAGTGTCTTTAAAATAGAAAAACATGTAAAAAGATTATATATTCATTAGTTGTTGCTAATGTTGAGAGGCTTGAAGGAATGTAATCCTATTTTCTCTAGAAGCCATGGCTCTGTTGGATAATTCAGTATTCACTGATACATTATAGAACAGTTTGGCCATAAATAACATGAATTAACTTATTTATAAGCACAGGACTAAGAGTTGGGGATATAGTGAGCAGAATAGGCTCTGTGAATCCTTTTTATTAGTTACCTTCTGGTGAGATAAAATAATTACATATGTAAGTGTAAAATCGCCCTGTGGTAAGTGCTATGAAGTAAATATGAGCCTCTTTTATAATTATCCTATCTAATAAAAGAGTAATATGCAAATTGACCATACCTCTGCTACACCACAAGTCATGCCCACCAGCCATGCCCACCAGCCAATCAGGAGTGAGTATGCAAATTAACCCAACCAAAATGCCTATGGCCCCAGAGAGAGCAGGAGGGAGGCTTGAGTTGCCCCTGCAATGAAGGAAGTCAAGCTTTCTACACACCCTGGCTGGCCCTGGCCTCCACTTAAGGCTACAAAGTTTCAATTATAGAAGATAAATAAATTCCAACAAAAATGGCTGTCGCTGAAACTGGTTTGGCTCAGTGGATAGAGCATCGGCCTGTGGACTGAAAGGTCCCAGGTTCGATTCCAGTTAAGGGCATGTACCTTGGTTGCATGAACATCCCCAGTGGGGGCGGTGTGTAGGAGGCAGCTGATTGATGTCTCTCTCTCATTGATGTCTCTAACTCTCTATCCCTCTCCCTTCCTCTCTGTAAAAAAATCAATAAAATATATTAAAAAAAAAAAAAAGAAAGAAAGGAAGAAATGGCTGCCACCACAGAGCAAGCAGAAGGCTTAGCTCTGCTCCAGGCTACAAAGTTTCAATTGTAGAAGATAAATAAATCCCATATATCAGGACCTCTTTTTGAGTCTCTGAGGGGCGTGGTCAGCCTGCAAACCACCATAGTCCCCTCGCCCAGGCCACCCCATGCCCCAAGGGAACCCCCACCCTGATCTGGGACACCCTTCAGGGCAAACCAGCTGGCTCCCATCCATGCACCGTGCTTCTATCCTATCTAATAAAAGAGTAATATGCAGATTGACCATCACTCCAACACACAAGAGGACTGCCCCCATTGGACACAGGATGGCCATCATAAGATGGCCTGCAGGGGAGGGCAGTGGGGAGGGATCAGGCCAATAAGGGAGGGCAGTTGTAGGCAATCACAATAGCAGGGGAGGGCAGTAGTAGGGATCAGGCCTGCAGTGGAGAGCAGTTAGGAGTAACTAGGCCTGCAAAAGAGGGAAGTTGGGGGTGACCGGGCCTGCAGGAAAGGGCAGTTGAGGGGGATCCAGGCCTGCAGGGGAGGACAATTAGGGGTGACCAGGCCCACAGGGTAGGACAGTTAGGGGCCAACAGGCTGGCAGGGGAGCAGTTAGGCATCAATCAGGCTGGCAGGGGAGTGGTTAGGGGATTATCAGGCTGGCAGGCAGAATCTCTTAAGGGCAATCAGGAAGGCAGGCAGGCTTTCAGTTGGGAGCCAGCAGTTCTGGATTATAAGAGGCATGTCCAACTGCAAGGGAGGGCAAGAGGGGTTCCAGATTGCAGAGAGTGCAGGCTGGGCTGAAGGACACTCCCTGGCCCCTCACCTCCCCCAGTGCAGGAATTTCATGCACCGGGCCTCTAGTAACTTTATATAATACCCTTAATCTTCTTTTTCCCAATATAATATCTATTGACTTGATAAAATTAGCATATCCCTCTTCTTTCCCATATTTTGTTTCCTCTACCACCTGATTTTGGCTAATTGTATTAATTATTTTAGTGTCAATTTATACTTTTAAAATGTGCTTAGTCTATAACTTGATTTACAGTGTTAAATGATTACCTTTTGATCCATGGCTATTAAAGATATTTAAATCAGCACACCTATACTACTACCAATTTCCTTTCCCACTTGCCCTACCAACTTTTGCTATATCATTTCTACATTTTTATAATTTTCTACTTTTACAAAATGTTCTGTAATAGTAATACCACAGTTATGTAGTTTCACTGCTTACTACCAGATCTTTTGCTGTACTTTTTCCATTCATCTTTTGATTGAAATTTATGCTCCAGTATAGAGTTTCTCACTATTGACATTTTGGGATAGAATAATTTATTTTTCAGAAGAGGGTGGCTCTTCTGCTTTTGGTACCTTGGAAATTCTATGACCTTGACTATTATTAATCCTATGTCTCCAAAGTGCTTTGCATACAGTAAGAGTACCAAATATTTGTTGAATGGGCAAATTAATATTTAGAATAACTGAAATGTAATTTATAAAAGTGAATACTCCAACACAAATAAAAATTTGAAATAAATATCTACAATTTACATGTAGTTCTAAATGTTATAGGGAATTAATGACATGATTGATCTAATCCCTGTATTTCAGTACCTTTCAAGACCATTAATTAAACTTTAAAGATGAAATACACATAAAAAAGAACCTTAAGTAGCCATAGAAAGCAGCATAAAATTAATATCCAATTAATAGTAGAGGTAATATAAGTTAATAGATGTAAGAAAGAACCTGAGTAAGAATTCTGCTTGAACTAAGATTAGAATGATTAGTAAAAGTGAAATGAAATATGTTTATTTATAAAGGACACCTGTGTAGTTTTTGGTGGCCAAGGAGAGTCCATTGGAGAAGTAGACATTTAATATACCAGACAAAAGCAGTCATGGGGAATTGTGTCAAAAAATAAAGAAGTATGTAGTTGAGAAGATATATCATTTTCATTAGGAAGATTTCCCTAAATACCCCTTTCCTCTTTACCTAGTCAGAGTGCCTTCAGTTATGCTTCCATAGTATCCCATCCTTTACCCCTATTGAGCAATTATCATTCTCTAGTATAATTGTTTACCTGCCTAGTTTCTATACTAAGTTTAAGATCTTTGATTGTAGGATAGTTCTGTGTGATTGTACCCTCGGCACTATGTGTACACTTGGCACATGGTAGATGTTAAGTGATTATTGAGTTAACAAGAACAGTAAGTGTGGGTTGTATTAATAAAAAAAATATGGATTGCATAAGGTTTAAGGTAAATTTCAAAATTTTCATTGGAACATAACAACTCATCACACAGTAAGGTTAGGATAAATGAATCCAGTTAAATATATATATATATACACACACACACACACATACACACACACACTAAGAAATATATATATGTGTGTGTGTGTGTATATGTGTATATATATATATATATACACAAACTAAGATATATATATACATATAGGTATATATATATACATATATGTATATATATATACCTATATGTATATATATACACACACACACACACTAAGAAATCTGAATTGTCATTAATAAGATGCAGATAATTTGATGAAAACACTATAAAGCTATGGCAGAAAAGTCAAGGGAAATTTTATGTTGACATAGACTAGGATCATGGCAATGAAAATCAGAAGGGAAAATCTGGGGCTTTTTGAGCACTTAACTATGAGAGTAGGTTAAAATGCAATAGCCTGTGTGAGAGTACTTGATAAATTGTAAAACCACTCTGTAACTCTAAATGTTATAATACTTGTAATATTTCTCATTTAGCCCACAATTATTTACTGAATTGCAGCAACTTGAAATTATGTAAAATGCCCTAGAATGGATGTCCAGGGATATGAATTTTGGTCTTAGCTCCACCTCCATTGTGATATATGGCTTTAGTAAGTCATTTAGTCCAGTGGTCACTAACCAGTGGTCCGTGAGGTCCGAAAGGTTGGTGATCGCCAATTCATCTTTATATTCTGAAACAGCAGAACTTAATTAGATCACTGATTTTTAATCCTCGTATTGACTCAAAACCAAACTATGATGGTACACAAATCCATAAGAACAATAGCTTACTTCTTCAGTGATTCTCCTGGTGGAAAAAGAAAGAGGGCATACCTTTGATAGGCTCATCTGCAGCCTCAATATGACTGAGGAAAGAATCTGTGAGCTTGAAGATAGACCAATTAAAAATTCTCAACTGTTTTGAAATGCAAAAAATAAAAAGAATGAGCTGAAACCGGTTTGGCTCAGTGGGTAGAGCGTCAGTCTGCAGACTGCAAGGTCCCAGGTTCAATTCTGGTCAAGGGTATGTACCTTGGTTGCCGGCACATCTCCAGCAGGGGGCGTGCAAGAGGCAACTGATCGATGTCTCTATCTCATTGATGTTTCTAACTCTCTATCCCTCTCCCTTCCTCTCTGTAAAAAAAAAAAATCAATAAAATATATTTAAAAAAATAAAAAGAATGAAAGGAAACAAAAAATGGCAGAATATTCAAGGCTTCTGGGAAAATTTTTAATAAAAGGTATAACATATGTATAATGGCAATATCAGAGGCGATAAAAAAAAAATGAAGAAGCAGAAGAAATATTTGAGGTAATAATGGCTGGGGAAATTTTTTCAAAATTAATGACAGACCAAGCTATAGATCCAGAAAACTCATGAAACACCTACTAGTAAAATAACAAAACAAGACAAAAAATCACATAGGCATACTACACTCAAACTGCAGAAAACTAAAGACAAAGAAAAAAATCTTAAAAGAAGCTATAGAGAAAAAAATATAAGAATTACATTGGATCTCTTGTCAGAAACCATGCAAACAGAAAAAGAGTAGAGTGAAATATTTAAAGTACTGAAAGAAAAACCTCCACCAAACTATAATCTATAAACCGTGAAATAATCCTTGAAAAATGAAGGAGAAATATAGACTTTCTCAAACAAATGCTGTGAGAATTTGTTGCCAGTAGACCTGCCTTGCAAGAAATGTTTAAAAAAATATTTTTTTAAATGTTAAAGTAAGTTCAGTGTTGGGATTCAGCACGTGTACATGCAGACACACACACACACACACACATGATGGGAAATAATATAGGTCCAAAACTCACAGCTTCCTAAACAAAGAAGCATGTCAGAAAGAGTAAATAAAGGAAAATGAAAACTTTTATCAGTGGTTGAGCATTGATCTATGAACCAGAAGGTCAGGATTTGATTCTTGGTCAGGGAATATTCCTGGCTTTCTGGCTTGATCTCCAGTTTGGGGTGTGCAGGAGGCAACTAACCAATGACTCTCATCATTAATGTTTCTTTCTCCCTCTCCTTTCCTCTCTAAAATCAATAAAAATAAAAAAAATAAAAACCAAAAAAAACATTTACTTTTATGATTCTTACTTGACCTCATAATTAACTGTTTGCTCTAAGCAATGAGAACAACAATGTATTGGATGATTTTAACATTTGGATAAATGAGATGAATTACAGCAATGTTACTAGTATAATGATTGGGAGAGAGGAATTGAGAAGAATATGTTAAAAAATTACCTGCAGCCAAGCTGGTGTGGCTCAATGTTGCTTTAGCATTAACACATTAATCAGGAGGTCATGGTACAATTTTCAGTCAGGGCAATCCCTGGGTTCTGGCTTGATCCCCTGGAGGGGGCATACAGGAGGCAGCCAATCAATGATTCTCTCTCATCATTGATGTTTCTGTTTTTCCCCTCTCTTTTCCTCTCTCTAAAATCAATAAGAATCACATTTAAAAGATAAAAATCCTACAATATTCATAAAGTAGGATAGTGTTATTTGAAAGTGGACTTACATTAGTTGTATATTGCAAGAGGAATCTTGTGTTAAACAAAACAAAATCTCATCACCAGTAAACTCTAGGGCAGTGGTCAGCAAACTTATTAGTCAACAGAGCCTAATAACAACAGTACAACCATTGAAATTTCTTTTGAGAGCCAAATTTTTTAAACTTAAACTTCTTCTAATGCCACTTCTTCAAAATAGACTCGCCCAGGCCGTGGTATTTTGTGGAAGAGCCACACTCAAGGGGCCAAAGAGCTGCCTGTGGCTCCTGATCCCCAGTTTGCCGATGAAGACTCTAGGGCAACCACTTAAGAATACTAAAAGAGAGAGAGATTTCCAAAGTGGTGGTGGTTCAATGGAAGCTTCATTGACACTCTCCCAGGACCAAACTGTAATTACAACTAAAATATTATCCTGAATAATCAGCTGGAGAGAACCTTTAAAACCAAGGATGTAAAGTGGAGACCTCATAGAGACTGGTAGAAAGTGCAGAGGCAGAAGAGGGTTGTCCAGGCTTCCATAGACAGCAGCTGAAGTTCTGGAGAGATATCTCAGTTGTGGGATGTTTCACTGAGAACTCTAGGGTTTAAATATTAAACTGGCCTCCCCAGCCCAAAGAACCAGAACTGAGAAAGGTGATCACATAACATTTGGTTTTGAAAAGTAGTAAGGTTGCTATCTGCCAGAGAGAGAGAGAGAGACAGCTGGAAAGGCAGACACATTCTTAAAGGGCCAACACATAAAAGTTTATGTACAGTCACTCAACTTGGGCTACAGCAAAGTTGACTAGAGCTGTGTGAGAAAAGTACAGAGTTGGAGGCTCTGGGGTTAGAGCTTGGAAGACAGCCACCTGGTATTCTGCAGAGGACATCTTTCTCAGGCAGACCTTTACCATCCAGGCAATTTTTGCCTGGAGGGGGCAGGAAAGAAATTGTCCTACCCCATTGGAAAACATCTTGCACCACCTTGCAGAAGCTCAGGCTCATTAAGAGACTGAGAATAACAATCACCCTTCAGGCAGAGGCAGATATATGGAGGCTTTGAATCTTTGCCTGATATGCTTCTGAACACAGTGCTACCTGTTTCCCCCAAAATAAGACAGGGTCTTATATTAATTTTTGCTCCCAAAGATGCACTAGGTCTTATTTTCAGGGGATGTCTTATTTTTCCATGAAAAAAGAATACGGTACACACTTATTGTTGGAAAAAAAAAGGAAATTTATTACCTGTATACAGTACGGTAGTAGCTGTCATCACAGACGAACTTATTGACTGGCTGCAGTGCAGCCAGAGCTGTTCAGGCAGTGCGAGGTCTGTTTAAATCAGGAGTCAGATGCCTTACAGTTGCTTCAGGGGCCTTATATTCTGGGGAGGCCTTATGTTTGGGGGAGGCTTTATTTTTGGGGAGATCTCATTTTTGGGGGGATGCCTTATATTACAGTGAGAGGCAAAATGGAAGTAGGTCTTATTTTGGGGGATGTCTTACTTTTGGGGAAACAGGGTAGGAAAAAACAGATGTTGGTGCATATCTTGTTCCTTTCTAAAGGCAGCCAGCCCCAGCAGAGGGAGCCACAAGCTGCGGATTGCTGCTACCTCCAAACAGGGTACTCAGGGCCAGTCACAAACAGTGTCTGACATTGTCTTGGGTACATTCCCAAAAGACTAGATGTAGCAGATTTAGCTAATACATAGAAACAAACCCAAACAGCAGGCAAATCAATCAATCAATCAATCAATCAATCAATCAATCACAAAAGAAACAAGCCTCAAATGAAAAAACAAGAGAATTCTCCAGAAGAAGAGCTAAATGAAATGGGGATAATAAATTTATCAGATATAGAGTTCGGAATAATGATAACCAAAATGATCACTAGCATAAGAAAATATGTAGAAACTATGAAAAATGACCAATGAGGAATGAAGAATGACACAGCAGTGATACAGAACACATTAAAAGGAATAAACAACAGCTTAGGGGAAGCCAAGGATCAGATCAGTGAATTAAAAGACAGAGTAGAAAAATATCACTCAATCAGAAAACCAAATAAAAAAACAAAAAAACCAGATCATATCAAACATTTTCTCAGATCACAGTGGAATGAAATTAGAAATCAACTACAGTAAAAACACCCAAAAACATTCAAACACATGGAGGCTAAATAGCATATTATTAAACAACCAGAGGCCTGATGCACAGATTCATGCACATTAAAGGAAATGAAAATGTAAATACAACAATCCAAAATCTGTGAGACACAGCAAAAGCAGTCCTAAGAGCATAAATCAGAAAACAATAAAAATTAGCAATAAAATATTTAACCCCAAAACTTAAAGAACTAGAAAGGGAACAATAAGAAAAGCACAAAGTAAGTAGAAGGAAGGAGATAGTAAAGATTACAGCAGAAATAAATAACATAAAGACTAAGAAACAATAAAAACAATCAATGAAACCAAGGGCTGGTTCTTTAAAAAGATAGAATTGTGTCATCAAGACACAAAGATCCTAGAAAATGGCGGCGGAGTAGACAGATGCGTCTGGATCTTTGTCGCTGGGCAGAGGGAGAGAGAGTGGCTGAGAGTCACACTGGGAGTGTTTGTTGGCAAGTTGAGTCAGTTATCCTCCAGGAGAAGGTGGGGGACTGCTGGACGGGGCTCTCCTGGTTAGGCAGCCCCACTGCCATGGGGATTTTGTCTGCTGGAGGCACCAGCGCGAATGCGGAGACCGAGCCATCTTGCAGAGGGAGGTGGATGTCTGCGGTGGTCTGAAGCCTGTGGCTGGGGCACCCATCGAGCAGCTGGGGAACCAGGGACCCAGAACTCTGCTCTCCAATCGGCACAGCTACATGGCAGATTCAGAGATCCACAGAGCACATGGAAAGGTCAGATTTCGCCTGGGATAAGAGGGAGGTGGATGTCTGCGGAGGTCTGAAAGCTGCGGCTGGTGGAGGCACCCACCGAACAGCCGGGGACCCAGAACACGGCTCTCCAAACAGCTCAGACATGTGGGCGGCGTATTCAGAGATCCATATGGCACACGGAAAGTGCCCTGTGTGCTGTACCTGGTCGTGTTGTAGTTTGTGCCTTTCAATCAACGTAGGAGAGAGAACTACATAACCAGACACCCGGAGAAGAAAGACCATGGGCAGAAAAAGAAACAACCCACATAAGACAGAAAGGCAGGTTTCACCAGAAAAGGAAGTAAACGAAATAGAAGCAGAAATAAGCCTGCCAGAGAAACAGTTCAGAGAAATGATCATAAAGTGGATGAAAAGAATGGAAGACAAAATCGACAATCTGAATAAGAGCCAAGAGGAAATGAAGAATACCCAAGAGGAGATAAAGAAGCAGCAAGAAGAAATGCAGAAAAACATAGAGGAGGTACAGAATAATCAAGAAGAAATGAAAAATGACATCACTGCTATAAAGAACTCAATAGAAAGCATCAAAAGTAGACTAGAAGAAGCAGAGGACCGCATCAGTGAGCTAGAAGACACGGTAGGAAAAAATACCCAAGTACAGCAGCTTCTAGAAAACAAAATTGAAAATCAGGAGGAGAGCCTAAGGGAACTTTGGGATAACACAAAACAAAACAACATCTGCATAACTGGGAATCCAGAAAGAGTGGAAACTGAACAAGGATTAGAGAATGTGTTTGAAGAAATAATGATAGAAAATTTCCCCATATAGGAAAGAAAAAACCCACACAAATCCAAGAAGTTCACAGAGTCCCAGGCAAAATGAACCCCAACAAACTGACACCAAGGCACATTATAATTAAATTGGCAAACACAGACGACAAAGTAAGAATCTTAAAAGCAGCCAGAGAGAAACAGAAAGTAACCTACAAAGGAACCCCCATAAGACTAGCTACTGACTTCTCAACAGAAACTTGTCAGGCCAGAAGAGAATGGAATGAAATATACAAAGTCATGCAAAGGAAGGGTCTGAATCCAAGAATACTGTACCCTGCAAGACTCTCAATCAAAATTGAAGGTGAAATCAAAAGCTACACAGACAAAAAAGGACTAAGGGAATATATTACCACCAAACCAGCAATGCAAGAAATGTTAAAGGGTCTGCTGTAATAAAAAGAAAGAGGAAGCGAAGAAGGAACTCAGGGGTAAGGACTATATTACTTATCAATAATAACTTTAAATGTAATGGATTAAATGCTCCAATCAAAAGACATAGGGTAACTGATTGGATAAGAAAACATGATCCATATATCTGCTGTCTGCAAGAAATCCACCTCAGGAAAATAGATGAACACAGATTGAGGGTGAAGGGATGGAAGATGATATTTCAGGCAAATGGAAATGAAAAAAAAAGCTGGGGTTGCAATACTTATATCTGACAAATTAGATGTCAAAGGGAAGGACATAATAAGAGATAAAGAAGGCCACTTCATAATACTAAAGGGAACAATACAACAAGAAGAAATAACTCTGGTAACCATATATGCACCCAATATAGGAGCACCTAAATACATAAAAAAACTCTTGGAGGATATTAAGGGAGAGATTGACAGCAATACAGTCATAGTAGGAGACTTTAATAACCCACTATCACCACTGGACAAATCCTCTAAACAAAATATCAGCCAAGAAACATCAATCCTAAATGACTCACTAGACCAGATGGAATCAATTGACATCTTCAGAACATTTCACCCCAAAGCCACAGAATATACATTCTTCTCCAGTGCACATGGGTCATTTTTAAAGATAGACCATATGCTGGGTCATAAGAAAAGTCTCTTTAAATTCAAGAAGGTAGATATCATATCAAGCATTTTCTCAGACCACAGTGGCATAAAACTGGAAAATCAACGATAATAAAAACAATGGAAGAAATCAAACACATGGAGACTAAACAGCATGCTATTAAACAATGACTGGATAACCAGAGAGATCAAGGAAGAAATAAAAACCATTATGGCAACAAATGACAATGAGAACACAACAATACAAAATTTATGGGACACAGTGAAAGAGAGGGAAGTTCATAGCCCTACAAGCCTACTGCAAAAAACAGGAAACAATGGTAATAAATTACCTAAACCCACAACTCAAAGAGCTAGAACGAGAGCAACAAGAAAAGCCCAGTGTATTCAGAAGGAAGGAAATAGTGAAGATCAGAGTCGAGATAAACAACTTCAAGACCAAAGAAACAATTCAAAAGATCAACAAAACAAAGAGCTGGTTCTTTGAAAGGATAAACAAGATTGATGGACCTCTAACCAGGCTAACCAAGAAGCAAAGAGAGAAGATCCAAATAAACGAAATCAGAAATGAAAGAGGAGAAATAACAACAGACCCTGTGGAAATACAAAGGATTGTTAAAAAATACTATGAACAACTCTATTCCAACAAATTGGACAACCTGCAAGAAATGGACATTTTCCTAGAAAAATATAACCTTCCAAAACTCAATGAGGAGGAAGCCAAACATCTCAATAGTCCAATAACTATGGAAGAAATTGAAGCAGTCATCAAAAAGCTTCCAGCAAATAAAAGCCCAGGACCAGATGGCTACAAAGGAGAGTTTTACCAAACATTCAAGGAAGAATTAAAACCTATCCTCCTCAGACTATTCAAAAACATTCAAGAAGAAGGAACACTTCCAAACACCTTCTATGAAGCCAGCATCACCCTAATACTAAAACCAGATAAAGACAACACAACGAAAGAGAATTATAGGCCAATATCTGTCATGAACATAGATGCCAAAATCCTCAACAAAATTCTAGCAAATCGGATCCAACAATACATCAGAAAGATCATACACCATGACCAAGTAGGATTCATCCCAGGAATGCAGGGATGGTACAATATCTGCAAATCAATAAACGTGATACATCACATAAACAAATTGAGAGATAAAAATCACATAGTGATATCAATTGATGCAGAAAAAGCATTTGACAAAATCCAACACCCTTTCTTGACAAAAACTCCCAGCAAAGTGGGAATAGAAGGATTATACCTCAACATCATAAAAGCCATATATGATAAACCCACAGCTAACACCATAGTCAATGGGCAAAAACTAAAACCATTTCCCCTAAGAACAGGAACAAGACAGGGATGCCTACTCTCACCTCTCCTGTTCGACATAGTACTGGAAGTATTAGCCATTGCAATTAGTCAAGAAGAAGAAGTAAAAGGCATCCAAATCGGAAAAGAAGAAGTAAAGCTGTCCTTATTTGCAGATGACATGATATTGTACATAAAAAACCCAAAGGACTCCATTCCAAAACTAATTGACTTAATTAATGAATTCAGCAATGTAGCAGGATACAAAATTAATGCTAAGAAGTCTGTGGCATTTCTGTAAACTAATAGTTAAATTACAGAAAGAGAAACTAAAAAAGCAATCCCATTTACCATCGCAACAAAAAAATTAAGATACCTAGGAATAAACCTAACTAAAGAGGTAAAATACCTTTATGCAGAAAACTACAGGACACTGAAAAAAGAGATAGAGGAAGATGTTAACAGATGGAAGAGCATACCGTGCTCATGGATTGGGAGAATAACATCATTAAAATGTCCATACTACCCAAAGCAATCTACAGATTCAATGCACTACCCATTAAAATATCACCAATATATTTTACAGACCTAGAAAGAATTCTTCATAGATTCATCTGGAACAAAAAAAGACCATGAATAGCTTCAGCAATTCTGAGAAAGAAGAATAAAGTAGGTGGGATCTCGATACCAGATTTCAAGCTATACTACAAAGCAACTGTTCTCAAAACAGCCTGGTACTAGCACAAGAACAGACATATAGGCCAATGGAATAGAATAGAGAACCCAGATATCCACCAAAACCACTATGCTCAACTAATATTTGACAAAGGAGACATGAACATTCAATGGAGCCAAGATAGCCTCTTCAATAAATGGTGTTGGGAAAAATTGGACAGATACATGCAAAAAAATAAAACTGGACCACCAACTTACACCAAATACAAAAATAAACTCAAAATGGATACAGGACTTAAACATTAGAAGGGAAACCATAAAAATACTAGAGGAATCCACAGGCAGCATAATCTCAGATATATGCCGAAAGGACTTCTTCACTGATACTGCTCCAAAGGCAATGGAAGCTAAAGAAAAAATAAACAAATGGGACTACATCAAAATAAAAAGCTTTTGCACAGCAAAAGAAACCATCAACAAAACAACAAGAAAGATCAATGCATGGGAGAACATATTTGCAAATGCTATCACTGATAAAGGTTTAATCTCCAAAATCTACAACCAACTTATACAACTTAATAAAAGGAAGATGAAGGATCCAATAAAAAAATGGGCAACGGACCTAAATAGAACCTTTTCAAAAGACGACAGAAAGAAAGCCAAGAGACACATGAAAACATGTTCAAAGTCATTAATCATGCGAGAGATGCAAATCAAAACGACAATGCGATACTATCTTACACCTGTCAGAATGGCAATCATCAACAAATCAACAAATGACAAGTGTTGGTGAGGATGCGGAGAAAAAGGAACCCTTGTGCACTGTTGTGGGAATGCAGACTGGTGCAGCCACTGTGGAGAACAGTATGGAGTTTCCTCAAAAAACTAAAAATGGATCTCCCATTTGACCCTGCAATCCCACTCTTAGGAATTTATGCTAAGAAATTACAAACACCAAACAGAAAGGATTTATGCACCCCTATGTTCATAGCAGTACAATTTACAATAGCTACAATTTGGAAACAGCCTAGGTGCCCGTCAGCAGATGAGTGGATCAGAAAACTGTGGTACATCTACACAATGGAAGTCTATGCTGCCATTAAAAAGAAGGAATTCTTACCTTTTGCAGCTACCTGGTTGGAACTGGAGAGCCTTATGCTTAGTGAAATAAGCCAGTCAATGATGGAGAAGCATCACATGATGTCACTCATTTGTGGATAATAAAGAACATTATAAACTGATGAACAAAAAGATAGATACAGAGACAGTAAAGCTTCAAACAGACTGTGAAATTACAGCAGGAAGATTAAAGTTAGGTGAGGTAGATAAGAGATCAATCAAAGGACTTGTATGCATGCATATAAGCATAACCAATGAACATAGACACTGGGGGTTTGGGATATGCCTGGGAGGGAGGGGGGGCAATGGGGAGATATGTATAAAAAATTAATAAAAATTAAAAACAAACAAACAAACAAACAAACAAAAAACACAAAGAGAGACCAAAATAAATAAAATCAGTAATGAAAGTGGAGAAGTAACCACTGACACTACAGAAATACAAAGGATTGTACAGAAATATAATGAATAACTATATGCCAACAAGCTGGACAATGTGGATGAAATGGAGGAATTTCTAGGAAAATACAATTTCCAAAACTGAACAAAGAAGAATCAGAAAACCTGAATAAGCCAGTAACAACTGATGAAATAGAAGCAGTAATGAATAAACTCCCACCAAAAAAGTCCCAACCAGATGGCTTCACAGGGGAGTTATACCAAACATTCAAAGAAAAACTAACATCTATATTCCTCAAACTATTTTAGAAAATTCAAGAGGAAGGAAGACTTACAAACTTTTTTTTTTAATGAGGCCAGTATTATTATAATTCCACAACCAGATAAAAACACTACAAAGAAAGATAAGTACAGGCCAATATCCCCACTGAACAGAGATGCTAAAATCCTCAACAAAATATTAGCAAATCATATCGAGGAATATATTAAGAATATCATACACCATGACCATGTAGGGTTTATTCCAGGGATGCAAGGATGGTACAATATCCACAGGTCAATAAACAGGGATGCATCACATAAACAAATTAAAAGACAAACATCACATGATTATACCAATAGAAACAACTGATAAACTCCAACACCCATTCTTGATAAAAACTCTCAGAGATAGCATATCTTAACATGGAAAAGGCCATATATGACAAAACTACAACCAACATCATACTCAATGGGCAAAAACTAAAACCATTTCCCTAAGTACAAGATCAAGACAGGGATGTCCGCTTTCACCACTCTTATTCAATATAGTACTGGAAGTCCAGGCACAATGATCAGACAAAAAGAAAACAGAAAAGGCATCCAAGTTGGAAAGGAGGAAGTCAAACTTTCATTATTCGCAGATGACATGATATTGTGCATAGAAAACCCTAACAACTCCATCAAAACACTACTAGATTTAATAAATTAATTTGGCAATTTAGCAGGATACAAAATCAATACCTAAAAATTGATGTCTTTTTTATACACCAACTAGAGGCTCAGCACATGAAATCATATGAAAGTAGGGTCCCTGAGTCTAGCTTGTGATTAGGGCCATGTCCACAGTCCCGTGATGCTTGCTGCCCTGTAATGCTTTGCAATGCTCTCTGTTGCTGCCCCATGATGTTCCTCGATGATTCCCGCCCCACAATGCTCACCTCTGCAGCCTCATGATGCTCTGTGAAGCTCCCTACCCCATAACACTACTTGATGCTCTGTGTCACTGTGCCACAATGCTCCTTGATGCTCCAGGCCTGCAAAGCTCTGTGATGCCTCCACCACACCTGGACACTCCACAAAGCTCCCTGCCTTGCAATGCTCCATGACACTACCTGCTGCCATCCCACAATGCTCTGCGACACTCCCTGCCACTGCCCCACAACATTCCTTGATACTCCCCACCCTGCAACACTCCTCAACACTCCCTGCTCTGCAACACTAGCTGAAACCACCACTGCCACCACCCCATGGTGCTCATCACTGTTTGCTGCTAGATGCTCACTGCTGCTCGCAGCCCACCATCCACCGCTGCTCAACACTCCCCAGTCCCACCCCACTGCAACCCTCCCTTGTTTGCCATGGTTCCTCATTCACTATGCTGTGATCGGAGCCTGCAGGGTGGGGGTAGGAGAGGGACTGAGAGGTGTTCCATGCACCTATGGCGACTGGTTGAGCAGTCATTCTGGTCCTGGCCTTTTATTATATAGGATAATGAATTCTTAGAAAGAGAAACTAAACAAATAATCCCATTTACCTTTGCAACAAAAAAATTAAGATACTTAGGAATAAACTTAATCTGTACTAGAAAAACTACAGGATGGTGAAAAATGAAATAGAAGAAGATATAAATAAGTGGAAGAAGATACCATGTTCTTGGATTGGTAGAATCAACATCATTAAAATGTCCACACTACTCAAGGCAATCTACAGATTGTAAGACATCTCTCATAGCAATATGTTTACAGATACATCTCCTAAGGCAAAGGAAACCAAAGAGAAAATAAACAAATGGAACCACATCAAAAGCTTCAGGACAGCAAAAGAAATCATCACTAAAATGAAAAGAGACCTCACTGTACGGGAGAACATATTTGGCAATGAAATATCTGATAAAGGATTAATATCCAAAAGATATAGGGAACTCATACAACTTATCAAAAGACAGACAATACAATTAAAAATGGGCAATGGACCTAAACAGACACTTTTCCAAATAGGATATACAAGTAGCCAAGAGACATGAAAAGTGCTCAAAGTCACTAGTCATCAGAGAGTTGCAAATTAAAATAACAATGAATTATCACGTCACACCTGTTAGAATGGGTACCATCAATAAATGACAAGTGATGGTGAGTGTGTGGAGGAAAGGGATCCCTGGTACACTGTTGGTAGGAATGCAAACTGGTGCAACCATTTGGAAAACCGTATGGAGTTTCCTCAAAAAACTAAATATGGAGCTGTCATTTGACCCAGTGATTCCACTTCCAGGAATATATCCTAAGAAACCTGAAACACCAATCAAAAAGAATGTATGCACCCCTATGTTCACAGCAGCACAATTTACAATAGCTAAGATCTGGAAACAGCCCAAGTGCCCATCAATAGATGAGTGGATAACAAAGCTATGGTACATTTGTACCATGAAATACTATGCGTAGTAAAAAAGAAGACTCTCTTACCCCTTGATTCAGCATGAGGGACCTAGAGAGTATCATGCTAAGTGAAACAAGTTAGTCAGAGAAAGACTAGTATCATATGATGGAACTCACACTCAATGGGCAAAAACTAAAACCTAAGAACAGTAACAAGACAGGAATGTCTGTTGTCACCACTCTTATTTAACATAGTACTAGAAGTCTTAACTACAGTGATCAGACAAGAAGAAAACATAAAATGTATCCAAATTAGAAAAGAAGATGCAAAACTGTCATTATGTGCAGATAACATGATATTATACACAGAAAACCCTAAAGACTCCACCAAAAACTACTAGATTTAATAAACGAATTCAGCAAGATAGCAGGATACAGAATCAACCCCCAGAAATTGATTGTATTTTTACACACCAATAATGAATTCTCAGAAAGAGACTAAAAAAAAATCCCATTTACCCCTTCAGCAATATTTAAGATACATAGGAATAAACTCAACCAAGGAGGGAAATGTCTTGTACTCAGAAAACTACAGGAAGCTGAAAAAGGAGATAGAGGAAGATATAAACAAGTGAAATAATATACCATGTTCATGGACTGGTGGATTTAACATCATAAATATGTACGTACTATCCTAAGCAATCTATAGATTCAATGGAATCCCTATCAAAATACCAATGGCATATTTCACAGATATAGATCAAATACTCCAAAAATGTATATGGAACCAAAAAAAGACCTGCAATAGCTGCAATAACCTTGAGAAAGAAGATCAAGGTTATAAGGATCGCAATACCAGATATCAAGTTATACTACAAAGCCATTGCAATAAAAAAAGAACAGGCATATAGATCAATGCAGCAGAATACAGAACACAGAAATAAGCCCAAGTTATCATGTTCAATTAATATTTGAAAACAGAGGTAGGAACATGTAATGGAGTAAGATAGTCTCCTCAGTAAAAGGTGTTGGGAAAATTAGAGAGGTACATAAAGAAAGAAAGAAAGAAAGAAAGAAAGAAAGAAAGAAAGAAAGAAAGAAAGAAAGAAAGGAAGGAAGGAAGGAAGGAAGGAAGGAAGGAAGGAAGGAAGGAAGAAAGAAAGGAAGAAAGAAAGGAAGAAAGAAAAAGAAACTAGACCAACAATTTAAATCATACACAAGAACAAACTCAAAATGGATAAAATACTTAAATGTAAGTTGTGAAACCACAAACATCTTAGAAGAAACCATATGCAGTAAAATCTTAGACATTGCTTGTAGCAATGCTTGCAGATACATCTCCTAGGACAAGGAAAACAAAGGAAAAATAAACAAATGGGACTACTTCAAAATAAAAAGTTTCTGTACAACAAAAAAAAACCATCAACAAAATGAAAAGGGAGTCCACTTTATGGAAGAATATATTTGTCAATGATATATCTGATTAGTAGGTAATACTCATATTATTATTAGGTAAAGTACATAAGGAACTCATACAACTTCAACAAAAAACAAACAATCTAATTAAAAAATGGGCAAAGGACCTAAATAGACACTTCTCCAAAGTGGACATTCAGAAGCCCAAGAGACATATGGAAAAGTGCTCAAAGTCACTAATCATCAGAGAGATACAAATTAAAATGACAGTGAGGTATCATTTCACAACTGTCAGAATGGTTTCCATGACAAATCCACAAATGATAAGTGCTGGTGAGAATGTGGAGAAAAGGGAACCCTAGTACACTGCTGGTAGAAATGCAGATTGGTGCAGCTACTATGAAAAACAGTTTTGAGGAAAAAAATTCTATTTCCTCAAAAAATTAAATATGGAGCTGCCATTTGACCAGTGATCCCACTTCTGGGAATATATCCTAAGAAATCTAAAACACCAATCAGAAAGAATATATGCACCCCTATGTTCATAGCTGCACAATTCACAATAACTATAATCTGAAAATGACCTAAGTGTCCTTCAGTAGATAAATGGATAAAAAACAACAACTGTGGTTCATTTACACCAAGGAATATTATGTAGCAGTAAACAGAAGGATCTATTTTCCTTTGAGACAGCATGGAGGAATATTATCCTAAGAGAAATAAACCAGTCAGAAAAAGACAAATATCACATGATCTCACTTATATTTGAAATATAAAGAACAAAATAGACTCAGAGACATAGAAGCATGGAAAAGACTGTCAAATCTAAGAGGGAAGGCAGAGGGGAGTGTTTGGGTGGGAAGTGATTAAACAAGGAACTTATATGCATATATGCATAACCCATGGACATAGACAATAATGTGGTGAGGCCTGGAGCAGACTCAGGTATGGGCTAGAAGGGTCAATGGGGTAAAAATAGGAACATCTGTAATACTTTCAACTAGAAATATTAATTTAAAAAGAAAAAATAAATACATAAATATAAATTTGAGAGAGAGAGAGAGAGAGAGAGAGAGAGAGAGAGAGAATATGAATGGTCACCAGCCCATGATAATTCTGTTTAGTACTTTAGAGGTTTTTAAAAATATCACTAAATTTGTTGATTCCTAGAATATGTTCTGAAATATAGCACAATTTTGAATATTTTAAAAGAAGTATAATTGATATGCCAAGAGAGAAACTTAGGAACTGAAGGAGTGAAGCTGAATCATAAATTAAAACCAAAAGACACAACCCACAAAGGGGTATACCAAGAGTGACCACCTCAGGTAATTGTGGAGGCTGAGCCACTGGGCTCTAAAGGACACCTAGTGCACAAAGCCACTTTATCAATGCAGGGAAGGAGAAAAAATGTGGAGACAAAGAAACAGATCACAAATTAAAGCAATGGAGGAAAGCAAATGACTGAATATAGAGTTCAAAACCATGGTTATAAGGTTTTTCAAGAATTTTCTAGAAAAGGCCAATAAATTTAGCAAGACCCTCAAGGATATGAAAAAGGACCAACTAGAAATTTAACATACACTGATGGAAATAAAAAAAATATTATACAGAGATCTAACAGCAGACTAGAGGAATACAAGAATCAAGTCAAAGATATGAAATACAAAGAAGCAAAACACACTCAACTGGAAAAGCAAAAAAAATAAAAATAAGAAAATGTGAAGATAGTGTAAAGAGCCTCTGGGACAACTTTAAGTGTACCAACATCAGAATTATGGGGGTGCCAGAAGAAGAGAGAGAGCAAGATACTGAAAACCTATTTGAAGAAATAATGACTGAAAACTTCCCACATCTGGTGAAAGAAATAGACTTACAAGTCCAGGAAGCACACAGAACCTCAAGCAAAAGGAATCCAAAGAGGACCACACCAAGACACATCATAATTAAAATGCCTAAAGCAAAAGACAAAGGGAGAATATTGAAAGCAGCATGAGAAAAACAGTTAGTTACCTACAAGGGAGCACCCATATGACTGTCAGCTGATTTCTCAACAGAAACTCTGCAAGCCAGAAGGGGAGTGGCAAGAAATATTCAAAGTGATGAGTAGCAAGAACCTACAATGAAGATTACTCTACCCAGCAAAGCTATTATTCAGAATTGAAGGTCACACAGATAAGAAAAAACTAAAGGAGTTCATCACCATTAAACCAGTATTATACTGAAAAGTATTCTTTAAGAAGAGGAAGAAGAAGAAAAAGGTAAAGATAAAAATTATGAATAACAAATACATATCTATCAGCAAGTGAATCTAAAAGTCAAGTGAATAAAATTTTCTGATAAACAGAATAAATGGTGATTATAATAGAATCAGGGGCATAGAAAGGGAGTGGACTGACAATTCTTGGGGAGAATGGGGTATGGGGATGTGGGAAGAGATTGGGCAAAAATCATACACCTATGAATGCGGATAATGAGGAAGGGTAATGGCAGATGGTGGGTGGGAACCAGGTAGAGAGGAGCTATGGAGTGAAAAGGAGGAACAATTGTAATAATCTGAACAATAAAGTTTTATCAAATTAAAAAAATAAAATGCAAAACGAAACAAAAACAACACAAAAAAATAAAACCAAAAGAGATAGAAGAATTAAAATCAGAAGAGTAGAAAAATAAGTAAATGTTTTTTTAAAGAGAGAAGGCAAAACAACTACAGTGAATTAAATTTTTACAAATGTGGCAGATATTAAGCCTCTAATGTAAATAATTCATTATAATGTGAATAGTCTAAATACAGATATTAAAAGACAAAAACTGTCAGAAGAGATACAAAAATAAGATCTACCATTATGTTGTCTATAAGGAACTTACTTTACATATAAAATTCATAGAGTAAAGGTAAAAGGATAGAGAAAATATACAATACTAACACTTTTCAAAATAAAACTAGAGTTGATATATTAATTTCAGAGCAGACTTGAGAATGAAAAAAGTTATTTGGTATAAACAGGAATCAATTATCTAAGAAGACATAATAATTCTTAACTTATATGTACCTAAAGAAGAGAATAAAAATATTTATGGCAAAAACTGCTAGATTTGTAAGAAAAAATTGAGAAATCCATTATCATAGTTGTAGACTTCCACACCCCTCTGTCATTAATTGACAGATCCAATGGGTAGAAAATTAATCAGGATATAGATGAACTGAATAGAACCATCAATCAACTGGATCCAATTGCCATTTGTAGGATACTTCATTTAACAGCAGAAAATGCATTCTGCTCAAGCTTACATGGAACATTCACCAAGATAGACCACTTTCTGAGTGATAAGGGAACATAAATCATATAATATCTTCTCTGAGAACACAATGGAATTAAACTAAAAATAACAAAAGATATATGGAAATCCCAAAATATTTGGAGATTAAACAACTCACTTAAATAGCACTTGGGTCAAACAAGTAAGAATATTTTTCAATATTATGAACTGAATGAAAATGAAAACACAATAAAATTTATGGCATGCAGCAAAAGCAGAGCTTAGAAGTTATGTATACTGTTGAATGCATAGATTAGAAAAAGAAGATTGACCTAAAATAGTTTGAAAAGAAGAACAATATAAACCTAGAGCAAGCAGAAGAAAATAAATAATAAAAATTAGAGCAGAATTCAACAAAAATTGGGAAAAAAAAGAAGTTCAACTGCAAAAAAAATCAATAAAACCAAAAGCTGGTTCTATAAAAAGATTAGTAAAATAATAAATCTTTAACCAAGCTAACCAAGAAAAAAAGAGAAAAAGAAAATTACTAATACCAGAAATGATATGGGTTCATCACTTCGATTCCATGGACATTAAAAAGAAAATAAAAGAATACTATAAACAACTCTAGGTCCACAATTTGGCAATTTAGAAAAAATGCCAAAAATTATTTGAAAGATATAATCTACCAAAATCCACACAAGGAGAATTAAATAATGTTATCTAATAAAGAGGGAATATGCTAATTGACCATCACTCCATCATAAAGATGGCTGCACCCATAGTTGAGGCCATGTTTCCATTAAGGAGACTTAATGAGTAATCAGCAGGTACCTGAGGCTACCCCCGCCCCCACTCCCATAGGACTTGACAGAAGACCTCAGGCCATGCCCTCCACCCAGTGGGGCTTGACAGGGGACCTCAAGGTGCACCCCTAGTGCTGGGTTGGGGGAACAAAGGCCATGCCTCTGCCCAGCAAGGCTTGACGGGGGACCTGAGGCTGTGCTGCCCCTCCCCAACCCCGATGAAGCTTTATGATGGACCTCTGGCCATGCCCCCCACCCAGAGGGGCTTGAAAGAGGATATCAGGCCAGGTACCTCACCTGGAGGGGCTTGATGGAGAAACTCAAGGCATGCCTTCCACCCCGGTTTGGGTTGGGGAACTTCAGGCCACATCCCCCATCCTTGCACTGGGCCAGGGGACCTGAGGCTATGCCCCCTGCCAAGCAGAGCTTGAAAAGGGTGGAATTGGCCAGGTCTGGATCTAGCCTAAGGGGGGGTGGCCACATCTAGGTCTCACATGATTTT
This sequence comes from Lasiurus cinereus, assembly GCA_011751065.1. Taxonomy (NCBI): domain Eukaryota; kingdom Metazoa; phylum Chordata; class Mammalia; order Chiroptera; family Vespertilionidae; genus Lasiurus; species Lasiurus cinereus. The sequence goes on along the minus strand of JAAGEH010000012.1, from coordinate 9,226,460 downwards.
GAGGTGCATTTTGGTGGGCAGGGACTTGACTCTGGGTCCTGTGGTTTGCCCCAGACTCTGACAGGAGGAAAGTTTTCATATACATTTTATTAATTTTATTTTATCTCTACACTTCTATTGATAGAAAAAGGGTAAATAGCAATATTAAATTATTTCCTCTAATTAATACCCTTTTAATGTGCATGAATTTCATGCACCAGGTCACTAGTCCTATATAATAAAAGGCTAATATGCAAATAGACTGAACGGTGGAACAACCAATTGCTATGATATGCACTGACAACCAGGGGGCAGATGCTCAATGCAGGAATTGCCCCCAGGTGTTCAGTGTACTCCCATGGGGGGAGCACTGCTCAGCCAGAAGACCTGAGCCAGGCTCACTGCTGGCGAATGCAGTGGCAGTGGAAGGAGCCACTCCTGCCTCTAGGGCAGCATTAAGGATGTCTGACTGCCAGCTCAGGTCCACTCTCTGTGGGAAGTGGGACTAAATTGTCAGTTGGACATCCCCTGAGGGCTCCCAGTGCAAGAAGGCGTAGGCTGGCTGAGGTCCCTCCCCAAGTGCATGAATTTTGTGCACTGAGTCTCTACTCCTATATAATAAAAGCCTAATATGCTAAGTGTTGGGTTGTTGGTTGGCCATTCAAGCAATCAAAACATAATATGCTAATGATGTGATAAGGCTGCTCAACCTCTTGCTATGATGTGCACTGACCACCAGGAAGCAGATGCTCCTACCAGTGGGTTAGCTTGATGATGGGGTCCAGCCAACAGGGACTGGGCCAGCCAGGCCAAACATGCCTTGGAGTCCTCCCACAGTCCCTCCCTGGCTGGCCAACCTCCTGTGCCCTCTCTGGCCTTGATCGAGCATCAGTGGGGTCCCTTGGCCTGGCCTGCACCCTCTCAGAATCTGGGCTGAGGCACACCCTGCCCCAGCGCATGCATTTCGTGCACCAAACTTCTTGTCTATTAGAAATAATCTTTATTTTTATCTATTATAATAGATAGGCCTATATCTTTTTAAAGAAGGTGAATCAGTAATTAATAAACTTCCAAAACAGAAATTACCAGGCTCAGATAGGATCACTACTGAATTCTATCAAACATTTAATGAGGAAATTATATAAATTCTCTACAATGTCTTCTATGAGGATAGCATATCCTAATACCAAAACCAGAGAAAAACATTTAAAACACCCCACTATAGGTCTATATCTCTCATGAACATAAATACAAAAATCCTCCCCAAAATCTTAGAAAATTGAATCCAACAATATATAAAAATAATTACACACTACAACCAAATAGGATTTATTCTAATGCAAAACTAGTTCAGCATTCAACCAATTAATGTAATTCATCATATCATAGGCTAAAAAAGAAAAATCATGTTATCATATCAATAGACATAGAGAAAGTATTTGCTAAAATTCAATATGCATTCATGAAGAACTTAGCAAACTAGGAAGAGAGGAGAACTTTCTCAACTTCAAATGAACATCTACCCAAAATCCTACAGAAACCAGGTGCTTTCCCCCTGAAATAAGGAAAGGATGTCCTCTCTCCCACTACTATTCAACAATTGTACTACAAAATCCTACCTAATTCAATAAAAAAGAAAATGAAATAAAAGGTGTACAGATTGAGAAGAAATAAATAAAACATTGTTCTTTATTCTATGTAGAAAATCCCAAAGAATGTCATAGGATACAAAATTAATATATAAAAATTGCTTTCCTATATAACAACAATGAACAATTAGAATTTACATTAGTATTAAACACACTACAATTTATTTAGGCATAAATCTAACAGTATAGGGTGGAACAAAGTAGGCTTATAATTGTTCATAGGGAAAACAATACCATAATTAATAAATAATAATACAAGAATAAAATATGTTTTGCATATTCATAATTGTGAACCTACTTTTTCTCTACCCTATATATTTGCAAGATTTATATGAGAAAAACTATAAAACGGTGATGAAAGAAAGGAACAGCTATAGTAATAGAAAAATATTCCATGTTTATGAAGAGGAAGACTCAATATTGTTAAGATGTTCTTCTAAACTTGATCTCTAGACCCAATACTTTGTGTACATTACAAAATTCCAAAATTTATATGTAAAGGCAAAAGACCTAGGATAGCCAAAATAGCATTAAAGTAAATAAAGAAAGTGGGAGGATTTTCAAGACCCAATTTCCAGACTTTGTATTAATACAGCTACAGTAATCAAAATAGTATAATATTGAAAAAAGAACAGATAAATTGATCAATGGATGAGAATACAGAGTCAAGAAATAGACACACACAGATACAGTCAACTTTGACAATGAAGTGCAGTTAAATGGATAAAGTAGTTTCTTCAGTAAATGATACTGAAACAAGTTAACTTGATATTCACCTACAAAAAAATACACACAAAACAAACAGAAAATCCCTAAAAGGACCTAGACCAGACCTTAGATCTTTTACAAAAATTAACTCAAAGGAATCATAGGCCTAACTGTACAAATGCAAAATTACAAAAGTTCTAGACTATAACATAGAAGAAAATTTAAGTGACCTTGGGTTTGTCAATGACTTTTTAGATATAGATATGACACAAGAACAATCCATGAAAGAAAAAGCTGATGAATTGGACTTTATTAAAATTAAAAATTTTCTGTGAGAGAAATTGTTAAAATAATAGGATGAGAAGCCATGCACTAGGATAAACTATTTGCAAAATAAATATCTGATAAAAGACTTGCATTAAAAAAAAAAGAAGTCTTAAACTCAACAATAAGAAAACAACCCAATTTAAAAATGGGCTAAAGATCTGAACAAACATTTTACCAAAAAATATAACCAGAGAATAAATAAGCATATGAAAAAAAATGTTCAACATTTTGTGCTATTAGGAAATTGTAAATTTAAACAACAGGAAGATATCACTGCAGACCAATTAGAGTAGCTAAAATACAAAACACTGACCACCCCAAATGCTGAAAAGGAGGAAGAATTTTCATTCATTGCTGTTGGGAATGCAAAGTGGTACAACCACTTTTGAAAACAGTTTGGTAGTTCTGTACAAAGCTAAACATACTTTTACCATACAATTCAGCAATTGAACTCATAGATATTTACCCAAGTAGGATGAAACCGTATATCCATACAAAAATCTGCACGTGCATATTTATGTCAACTTTATTCATAATTTCTCCAAACTGGAAGTAATTCGATAGGTAAATGGATTAAACAAACTATCCATGAGACGTGGCCTTGTTTTGCCATCTCTAGGTACATTCATGCAATGTAATTTTATTTAGTGATAAGAGGAAAATGACCTATCATACCACATTAATAGAGAGACTTTAACTGTATATTGCTAAATGAAAGAACACAGTTGAAAAGGTTATATATATCCTGTAGGATTCCAACTACATGGAATTCTGAAAGGGCAAATCTATGAAGACAGTAAAAATATCTGTGGTTGCCAGAGGTTCAGGGAGGGAAAGGGATAAATCAATCAGTAATGCATAGGGGATTTTTAGGGTGGTGAAATTATTTTGTATCACACTGTAATGATGGAGGCTTAACATTATGTACTTATCAAATCTATAGAACTGTACAACACAAAGAATAAAACTTTTCTGTAAACAATGGACTTTAATTAACCATACATCAACATTGATTCAAACTCACATGGCACACATCCCTCTCCCAGGGCTTTTCTAGACACTTTCATCTATTCGCCTTTACTTGTTTTCAGATAACAAGCAACTAGTCCAATCTAAACCAATACTTTCATCTAGTGTGCAATCCAACCTGCTCTTTCTTTTAAATCAGATCAATTTTTAGACAAGTCAAGGGAGAGGCATGAAATTCTTCCACCTTGTTTTTTTACTCCCCCTTCTGACCCCCTCCTCCCAGGTAATGATTTCTGGTTCCTTGATAGATGGGGCTAGGAATGAGGAAGAGTTAAGGTGAGAATCAGGTATCAATCCCTGTATACTCCTGAAATGGCCGGAAATATATGACAAATAATTTCAGGGATCCTCTTGCTTTATTCCAGTTTGGACACAACCATGGGTAAGTCAATACATTATTTCCATTCTGTAGATGTTGGTAGGAGAATGGTGAGATTTTATTTCTCCTATGGCATATACTCCTGTTCTCTATAAATGATTTTCTAAGACTGCCCTTTCACTTAGATTGTGGTGGTGGGAAAATTATCTACCTCCACCTATCAGGGGGAGAGAAAGATCTGGGAAACACATAGCACTTCAATAGCCCTAATCAGAAGAAATGCTCTCTCTAAACCCAGATCAATCTTTGACTATCTCTTGTGTAAAGAGAACATATAGGTGAGAGCTAGACTTGTTTGGGCTATCTCCCTCTTTTTATTTCATGCAATAAACATTAATATTTCAAAAAACAATTTTAAATATAATAATATTACATATAATAAATATTAACATTTCAAGAAAAAAGATTTTAAAAATTATAATATTACTAATACTGTACTAACATAGTATATCACAAAAGTTGTAGGTTAAAAAATCTTCAAATAACAGGATTACTTCTATTATAGTCTAAAATATTTTTTTCTCTGGCTCTCTTTTTGTTCATCAGTTTATGTTGTCCATTTTATTCCACAAATGAGTGATATTATGTGATATTTATCTTTCTGATTGGCTTATTTTGCTTATCATAATGCTCTCCAGGTCTACCAGTACTGTTGCAAATGGTAAGAGTTCCTTCTTTTTAATAGAGGCATAATATCCCATTGTGTAGCTGTACCCCCATTTTTTCAATCCCTTATCTGCTGATTAGGGCTGTTTCCAGATCTTAGCTATTGTAAATTGTGCTGCTATGAATAATATGTCTTTCTAATTGGTGTTTCTGATTTCTTGGGATATATTCCTAGAAGTGGGATGACTGGGTCAAATGGGAGTTCCATTTTTAGTTTTTTGAGGGAACTCCATACTGTTCTCTATAGTGGCTGTACAAGTCTGTGTTCCCACCAGTAGTGCAAGAGGGTTCCTTTTTCACCACATATTCTTTAGCATTTGTTTGTTGGTTTGTTGATGATAGCCATTCTGGCAGGTGTGAAATGGTACTTCATTGTCATTTTGATTTGTATCTCTTGGATCTGTAGTGATTTTGAGCATGTTTTCATATGTCTCTGGGCTTCCTATATGTTCTCTTTTGAAAAGTTCTATTTAGGTCCTTTGCCCATTTTTTGATTGGAGTGTTTATCTTCCTTTTGTTAAGTTGTATGAGTTCCCTGAACATTTTGGAGATTAAACCCCTTATCGGAGATAACATTGTTTGGCAAATATGGTCTCCCATGCAGTGGGCTTTCTTGTTGTTTTGTAATGGTTTCTTTTGCTGTGCAGAAGCTTTTTATTTTGATGTAGTCCCATTTGTTTATATTCTCCTTAGTTTCTATTTCCTAGTAGCTGTATCAATAAACATATTGCTACTAGAGGCCTGGTGCATGAAATTCATGCATGAGTGGGGGGAGGTGTCCTTCAACCCACCCTGTTCCCTCTACAATCTGGGACCTATTGAGGGATGTCCAACTGCCCATTTAGGCCCGATCCAGGTATGCGGGCTCCCATCTGCTCACCTGCCTGCCTTCCTGATTGCCCCTAATTGCTTCTGCCTGCCAGCCTGATCACCCCCTTATCACTCCACTACCAGCCTAACTACTCCCCTACCAGCTTGTTTGTCCCTACCTTCCCTCCTCTGTAGGCCTGGTCACCCCTAAATGTCCTCCCCTGCAGGCCTGAGTGTCCCCAACTGCTCTTCCCTGCAGGTCCGGTCACCCCCAATTTGCTTCCTCTGCTGGCCTGGTCACCCCTAACTGCCCTCCCCTGCAGGCTTGATCACCCCCAACTGCCCTTTCTTGTAGGCCTGGTCCCTGCCAACTTCCCTCCCCTGCTGATCATCTTGTGTTGTCCATCTTGTGTCCACATGGGGGCAGGATCTTTTGACCACATGGGGCAGTCATTTTGTCTGTTGGAGTGATGGTCAATCTGCATATTACTCTTTTATTAGATAGAATAGAGTCCTGGTGCATGGGTGGGTGCCAGTTGGTTTGCCCTGAATCAGGGTATCCTGGATTAGGGTGGATGTTCCCTTAGGGCTTGGGGTGGCTTGGGCGAGGGTCCTATGCTGGTTTTCATTCCAGCCACACCACCCAGAGATCCAAATGGAGGCCCTGGTATCTGGAATTTATTTATCTTCTACAGTTGAAATTTTGTAGCCTGGAGTGGAACCAAGCCTTTTGCTTGCACAGCCTTTGAAATTTTGTTGCCTTAAGTGGAAGCCAGGGACAGCCAGGGTTTGCAGAAAGCTTGGCTTCCTCCACTGCCAGGGGCAATCCAAGCATCCCTTCTGCTCTCTCTGTGGCCATAGCCATCTTGGTTGGGTTAATTTGCATACTTGCTCTTATTGGCTGGTGGGCATGGCTTGTGGGTGTAGCAGAGGCACAGTCAATTTGCATAGGATGACATATGTCTGATATTTTGCTGCTTATGGAGGATTGTAATATTTTTATGGTCTCCATCTTACGTTTAAGTCCTTTATCTACTTTGAGTTTATTTTTGGGTATGGTATAAGTTCTTGGTCTAGTTTCATTTTTTGCATGTATCTGTTCAAATTTCCCAAGACCTTTTATTGAAGAGACTATTTTGACTCACTGTATGCTCTTGCATCCTTTGTGAAATATTAATTGTGCATAATGGCTTATGTAGATTTCTGGGTTATCTGTTATGTTCCATTGGTCTATATGTCTGTTCTTGTGCCAATACCAGGAAGGTTTGAAAACAGTGGCTTTATAATATAACTTGACATAGAATATTGTGACCCCTCCAACTTTGTTCTTCTTTCTCAGTATTGCTGTGGCTATTCAGAGTCTTTTTTTATTCCATATGATTTTTGGAGAGTTTTTTCTGGGTCTGTGAAATATTCTGTTGGTATCTTAATGAAGATTGCATTGAATCTATAGATTGCTTTGAGTAGTAGGAACATTTAATGATGTTGATTCTACTAATCTATGAACGTGATATATTCTTCCATTTGTTTATGTCTTCCACTATATCTTTTTTTCAGTGTCCTATAATTGTCTGAGTACAGGTCTTTTACCTCCTTAGTTAAGTTTATTCCTAGGTATATTATATTTTGTTGTTGCAATAATAAATGAGATTTTCTTTTTTTTAGTTTCTCTTTCTGTGAATTCATTATCCTAATATATAAAAACCTAGGGTCTGTAACATCCAGAAACAACTAAAGGCTCGACTGAAGCCAGGCTGCATGTGCAGCAGGTTCTGATGGGTGGAGACAGGGGTGGGAGAGGCGGGGGCCTGGTGGAGGGGGCCTGTACTCCCCACATGGCAGTTGCTGTGAGTGCTCCTGATGGTCTGAAGGTGCTCTTTCAGCTTGGCTTGCAGGCTTCGCTTGGCACTGTTCACAGCTGCCACCACATAGTGTGGTATAAAACACATTGTGTATGTTAAAAGAAGTGCAGGAACCACCTCCAAGCCACACTCCCACTTCGGTCAGTCTCACTAGCCCTGAGGTACCTTCCTGGAGCTGTTTCTAGACCACAGTGCAATCACTTTCTCAGGAGCCAGGTGTGTTCCGAGAGTGGGATCTTCCCCATCCCTCCACCTCACTTCTGTCATCCCACTGGCCCTAAGGTACCCTTCCCGGTGGGCAGTCTGGCTCTCTGTGAACTGAGGGCCTGGGAGAACCCCAGCAACAGAGGTAGCACTGGGCTCAGCAGCTGAGGTGGTAGCAGCCTTCTCTCAGCTGGCTGCCCTCACCCTTGCCCTGGCTGCTGGCTGATCCCGGGTGCAGCCTCCTGGTCCAGAAGGTGTGTGATCAGAGGGACAGCCACCGTGGCGGGCCAGGTAACCACCTGGCTACCGAGTGGATTTGGAGATCTTCACAGGTGCAGGCCTCCAATCCGCACAACCTCTATCCCCAACTTACGTGTGACTATCCCCCAGCATGTTGTCACCCTTCCACACCCACAACAGTTCAGGACAATGGCACACACACATTCCCTTCCTTTCCCCGCCCTTCTGCTGCACTTCCATCAACCTCAGCATGCCTACATCCCCCACACAGCATGTGCACATCCCCTCTGGCATGCTCAGGTCCTTTGGAGCATGTCTGCTTAGGGTGGGCACCTGTGCTATGACAGTGAGATGCCCTGTTCCCACAGAGGCCAGTGTGGTGACCCGATTGCCTCCATGGGGCTAATGCAGGTGCTGAGGTGGGAGCGGGTGCAGACAGACACACCTATTGGGTGCGGGGCAGCCCTCACTGAGGTGTTTTCAGTCAGCATTTGAGATCAGGAACCCAGAGGAGGCAAGGAGGTCCATCCTCTCAGTGAAATGGTGGAATAGTCGGGATGACTGCAGAGGAGGAACGTCCACTTTGGGTGCTGGCGCCATGAGTGAAGGCTATCCTGACTGAGCTTCACTTGCTTGGGGCCTAGCATGCTCCTGCTGGACACTGGGTGACAGGACGTGCTTTTCCAAATAAATGAGAGAAAACATTGATTCTCCCACTGCCTGCGAAGGTGGAAAGTGGAGTGGGGAGACATGCAGGGAGTAAGCGAGGTTTCCTGTCTGGAGGTTCTAAACCTGCTGTTGGTTCCTTTCACCACTGAATAGAGGTATACAGGCTGTCCCCCCAAAATGTATACACACTTTGAATACCTACTAATTCCAATGGGTTTAAGTATGAAAAGAAAGAAACAACAATGGAGCTGTCATTTGTTAAAAGTGCGGGCACAAACTGGCAGTCTGACATCCCCCTAGGAGTCCTGGATGGGAGAGGTTGCAGGTTGGGCTGAGGGACCCCCTCCATGCATGTATTTCATGCACCAGACCTCTAGATGGTTATAAAAAAGTCATAGATACCTGGGTGTTAATTTTGTATCCCACTACATTGCTGAATTCATTTATTAAATCTACTAGTTTTTTGATGGAATCTTTGGGATTTTCTATATACAATATCATGTCATCTGTGAATAATGACAGTTTTACTTCTTCTTTTCCATTTTGGATACCTTTTATTTCTTCTACTTATCTGATTGCTATGGCTACCACTTTCCAGTACTATGTCAAACAGGAGTGGTGAAAGAGGGCATCCCTGTCTTGTTCCTGTTCTTAGGAGAAATGGTTTTAGTTTTTGCCCATTAAGTATGATGTTGGCTGTAGGTTTGTCATATATGGCTTTTATTATGTTGAGGTATTATCCCTATATTCCCACTTTGCTCAGAGTTTTTGTAAAAAATGGGTGTTGGATTTTGTCAAATGGTTTTATGCATCTATTGATTGATTGTGTGATTTTTGTCTTTCAATTTGTTTATGGGATGTGTCACATTTATTGATTTGTAAATATTGTACCAGCCTCGCATCCCTGGAATAAATCCCACTTGATCATGGTGTATGATCTTTTTAATATATTGCTGGATGAAATTTGCTAATATTTTGTTGAGAATTTTAGCAACTGTGTTCATCAGAGATATTGGCCTATAATTCTTCTTTGTAGCCTCTTTAATCTAGTTTTGGAATTAGGATAATACATAAAAGGAGTCTGGAAATGTTCCTTCCTCTTGGATTTTCTAAAATAGTTCAAGGAGTATAGGTATTAGTTCTTTGAATGTTTGGTGTAACTCCCTTGTGAAGCCATCTGGACCTGGGCTTTTGGTGGGATTTTTTAAAATTACTGTTTCTATTTCATCAGTTGTTATTGGCCTATTCAGGTTTTTTTTTTATTCTTCCTGATTTAGTTTTGGGAGATTGTATTTTTCTAGGAATTTATCTATTTCATCCACATTGTCCAGCTTGTTGGCATATAGTTGTTCACACTAATTTCTTATAATCCTTTGTATTTCTGTGGTGTCAGTGGTTACTTCTTCACTTTTATTTCTGATTTTATTTATTTTGATCCTCTCTCTTTGTTTCTTCATGAGTCTGGCTAATGGTTCAACAATTTTGTTTATCCTTTCAAAGAACCAGTTCTTGGTTTTATTGACTTTTTAGTCTCTACATTATTTATTTCTGCTCTCATCTTTATTATTTCCTTTCATCTACTTGCTCTGGGCTTTTCTTGTTATTCTCTTTCTAGTTCTTCAAGTTATAGGGTTAAATAGTTTATTGCTGACTGTGTGTGTGTTTTGTTTTGTTTTTTGAGGTATGTCTGTAGTTTTATGAATTTTCCTCTCAAGACTGCTTTTGTTATGTCCCAGAGATTTTGGTTTGTTATGTGTTCATTTACATTTGTTTTTTAATTCCTTTCTTGATCTCATTGGTAACCCATTTTTTTTTTAATAACATGCTATTTAACCTCCATGTGTTTGAATGTTTTTGGGTATTTTTACTGTAGTTGATTTATAATTTCACTAGAGGCCTAATACACAAAGATTCATGCAAGAATAGGCCTTCTTTCACCTGGCTGCTGGCACTACCTTGGCTCTGGCCTGGGGCCACCTTTCCACCTACTCTCCAGCCAGAGCCACCTTCTGTCTCTCGCCTTGTAGTATCAATTTGCATATTCTCTTTTTATTGTATGTGAGCACCACCATCTTTGTCTTGGAGTTACCATCAATTTGCATATTACATCTTTATTAGATAGGATTCTACTGTGATCTGACAAGATGGTTGATATGCTTTTGATCTTCTTTTGTTTTTTCCAGCTATTTTATTTTATTTTTTTCTTTATTTTTTTAATTTTAATTAAATCTTTATTATTCAATTACATTTGTTTTTTTCCCCCTCCATAGCACCCCTCCACCCAGTTCCCACCTTTCCCTCCCTCCCGTTGATCTCATCCATAGGTGTATGATTTTTTTCAAGTCTCTCCCTATATACCCCTCACTCCTTTCCCCCTGAGAATTATCAGTCCACTCCCTTTCAATGCTCCTGATTCTAGTATATTCACCAGTTTATTCTGTTGATCAAATTTTTAATTCACTTAATTTTTAGATTCACTTGTTGGTAGATACGTATTTGTTGTTCATAATTTTTTGACTTTAATCTTTTTCTTCTTCCTCTTCTTAAAGAGTACCTTTCAGCATTTCATATAAGACTGGTTTGGAGTTGATGAACTCCTTTAGCTTTTTCTTCTCTGTGAAGCTCTTTATCTGCCCTTCAATTCTGAATGATAGCTTTGCTGGATAGATTATTTTTGGTTGTAGGTTCTTGCTATTCATCACGTTGAATATTTCTTGCCACTCCCACCTGGCCTGCATCGTTTCTGTTGAGAAATCAGCTGACAGTCGTATGGGTGCTCCCTTGTAGGTAATGAACTGTTTTTCTCTAGCTGCTTTTAATATTCTCTCTTTGTCTTTTGCTCTTGGTATTTTAATTATGATGTGTCTTGGTGTAATCCTCTTTGGATTCCTTTTATATGGGTTCTGTGTGCTTCCTGGAGGTGTAAGTCTATTTCTTTCACCAGATGTGGGAAGTTTTCAGTCATTATTTCTTTAAATAGGTTTTCAGTATCTTGCTCTCTCTCTTCTGGCACTCCCACAATTCTGATGTTGGTACGTTTGAAGCTGTCCCAGAGTCTCCTTACATTATCTTCACATTTTTGGATTCTTTTCTCTTCTTGCTTTTCCAGTTGAGTGTTTTCTGCTTCTTTATATTTCAAATTTTTGACTTGATTCTTGCCTTTCTCTAGTCTGCTGTTAGGACTCTGTATAATATTTTTTATTTCAGTCAGTGAATGTTTCATTTCTAGTTGGTCCTTTTTCACCTTTAGTTGGACCTTTACCATCTCTAGTTGGTCCTTTTTCATCTCCTCTTGGGACTTGATAAATTTATCCATCTTTTCTAGCATATTCTTGAAAAACCTTATAAGCGTGGTTTTGAACTGTATATCCAGTCATTTGTTTTCCTCCATTTCTTTTTTTTGTGATCTCTTCCCTTGTCTCGGCATTTTCACTATGTCGGGGAAACTTCTGTGTTGGATTCAGCCTTATAATGCCAGATGTGCAAAGCCCCAGAAGCCTCTGTTGAGCTTGGGAGGGGTGGAGTCTCAGGGCTTAAGGGACAGCCTTGCCTTCCAGTCGGCCCCGCCTGCCACAGCCCCTGAATCTCAAGTGACTAAGTAATTGCTGGAGCGGTCCTTGTGCACTCACGCCTGCAGTGCCTCTAGACCGCTGCCTTTCCAGCTCCCCTGTGCACCAGGACCACACAAGTCTAGGTCCACAGGGTTTCGCCCGAAACAGGGGCCCAGTGGACTCAGAAGTGGCACAGTTGGGAGGGTCTGCTTCCCGCCCACTCGCGAAAGTCAGCGGCACAATCAGCAATCTGACCTCCGCGCAGCACCGTGCGCGCCGCCACCAGTCCTTTGATCTTTTGCGGCTCCGCTAAATTTCTGTGCACCTCTCCCTTTTAACAGTCCAAACTCCCCCCGTATGAGTTTCGGCTGGATCTGGGTTTAGTGTCGTAAGATAAGCGGTTCAATGCCGTTGGGAGTCTCTGTTTCCCGCCCGCCAGAGAAAGCCAGCCAGGTTCTCCTGCACCCGCTCTCTCCTCTAGCGCATCCCTGTACCTCAGCTTTTTGCAGCTCCTCTGGGTTTCTGTGAGCCCCTCTCTTTCCTTCTAGCTGTAGAACTTCCACTCAGCCAGCTTTCCTGTGGTTCTGGATGATGTCCGTTCTGTCTTTTAGTTGTAGTTTTGAAATTGTTGTGCGAGGCAGCAGTGTAGGTGTTCACCTATGCCGCCATCTTGGATTCCTCGCTTTTGATCTTCTTGAACTTATAGAGACTTATTTGTCCTTAGATATGGTCTATCTTTGAGAATGATCCATGTGTACTTGGAAGAATGTATATTTTGCTGTGTTAGGGTGAAATTTTCTATAACTGTCAATTAAATTCATCTGATCCAGTGTGTCTTTTAGAGTCTCTGTTTCCTTGTTAAGTTCTTTTCTTTTCTTTTTTTTTTTTTCAGGAAGATCTATCCAGTGAAGTCAGTAGGCTGTTAAACTCCCCTACTATTACTATATTGTCGATCTCTCTGTTAAAGTTCTCTAGAAGTTTTTTATATATTTAGGTGCTTTTTAATTGGTTCACATATGCTTACCAGGGTTATATCCTCTTGTTGGATCAATCCCTTTAGTATTATGTAGTGACCATTGTTGTCTCTTGTGATGAACTTCATTTTAAAGTCTATTTTTTGGTTATGAATATTGTTACTCCAGCTTTTTTTCTATTTGCATGAAAAAGTTTTTCCCATCCCTGTAATCTATCCTATGTACGTCTTTTGTTTTAAGGTGGATCTATTGTAGATAGCACATAGTTGGGTCATGCTTTTGTATCCTATGCCTTTTGATTGAAGCATTTAGTCCATTTACATTTAGGGTTATTATTGATAGGTACTTATTTAGAGCCATTTTAATTCTGTATGGTGAGGTTTCTCTCTCTGTTTCTTCTTCTCAGTAATCCCTTATAGCAATCCCTTTAGCATTTCTTATAATGCTGGCTTGGTGGTGATGAACTCCTTTAGCCTTTTTTTTTTTTTTTTGTCTGAGAAGCTCTTTATTCGACCTTCTATTTTAAATGATAGCCTTGCTTGATATAGTAATCTTGGTCTCAGATCTGTGCTTTCCTTTACCTTGAGTACTACATGCCATTCCCTCTGGCCTGTAGAATTTCAAATGAGAAATCAACTGTCAGTCTTTGGGAACTCTTTTGTAGTAGTTTTCCTTTACCAGGTTAGGGAAGTTTTCTGCCATTATTTCTTCAACACCTTCTCTATTCCTTTCTCCCTTTCTACCTCTTCTGGCACACCTGCTCTTCTAATATTGTTACACTTCCATTGTCCCACAGCTCCCTTAAGCTGTCTGTTTTTAAATTTTTTTTTTCATTTTAGTTTTCTGATTGAGTGATATTTTCGACCCTGTCTTCTAATTAACTGATTCAATTCTCAGCTTCCCCTAATCTGCTGTGTATTCCTTTCAGAAAATGTGTTCTTTATTTATGTTATGTCATTCTTTATCTCAGATTGCTATCCTATCTAATAAAAGGGTGATATGCAAATTAACAGTCACTACAACACCCAAGTTGGGTGCCCCCATGTGGTCAAATATGGCCACCTCCAGGTGGGCACAAGATGGCTGCTACAAGATGGCCAGCAGGGGATTGTAGTTAGGGGTGAGCAGGCCAGCAGGGAGGGCAGTTGAGGTGGGACCAGGCCTGAAGGGAAGGGCAGTTGGGGGGACCAGGCTTGAATGAGAGGGAAGTTGGGAGTGACCAGGCTACAGGGAAGGGCAGTTTGGGGCAACTAGGCCTACAAGGGAGGTTAGTCAGGGGCGACTAGGCCAGGAGGGGAGGGTAATTAGGGGTGACCAGGCTGGCAGGGGAGGGAAGTTAGGGGTGACCAGGCCAGCTGGGGAGGGCAATTAGGGGCAATTGGGTCAGCAAGAAAGCAGTTAGGTGTCAATCGGGCTGTCAAGGGAGTGGTTAAGGGATGACCAGGCTGGCAGGCAGAAGTGAATAGGGGTAATCAGATAGGCAGGCAGGAGGGCAGGCAGGAGCGGATTGTGAAAGAGATGTCCAACTGCCCTTTTAGGCCTCAAGGGGTCCCTGATTGGAGAGTGTGCAGGCTGGGCTGAAGGAAACATACACCCCCCTCCCATATGCACAAAATTCAAGCACCGGGCCTCTAGTTTTTTGGTAGTTACTATATCTTTTTGTTTTGTTTTGTTTTGTTTTGAGCATTTTTACTATCATTACTCTGAACTCTGTTTCAGGTAAATTTCTTATCTCTGCTTCATTTATCTCTTCTTCTGGAGAATTCTGTAGTTCTTTCATTTAAGGGTTGTTTCTTTGTCCCCTCATTTTGGCTTTCTGTTTGAGTTTGTGACTATGTATTAGGTAGATCCTCTACACTTCTCAATCTCTAGTGCAGGAGAGTGTTAAATGCTGTTTCTGACTAATTAAATCATGCTTAGACTCAAAGTTCCTAGAGACCACTTCTGCCTACAGACTGATAAGATTCCAAGTTGAATTGCCCCCTCCCCCAACTCCACCCAGGCAATTGTCCTCAGGTGTGGTGGGAGTTTTTTTCAACAAGGTGGGGCAATTCCTTCGGTCTGGAGGCTAATAGTTATTTTTAATCTCTTAAGTGGACCAAGGGCAAGGTTTTTTCCAATAGGGTGGGTTGACTGTTTTCCCCCAGGCAAGGCAAATGTCTATGTGGGAAAGACGTCCTCTGCTGCATGAGGGAATAACCTAGCCCAGGAAACTTGGGGTGTCTGACTTCTGAGCTCTATCCCCAACTCCCCAGTCCTGCTCTCACAGCTCTCACAGCTCCAGTACACTTCACCCTTCCTCTGCTAGAGCACAAGGTGGGTGACTCCACAGGGAATTTTGTGCATTGGCCCTTTAAGAAGGTGCCTGAATTTTCAGTTGTTACTCCCTGGAAGACAGCCTTCTGTTGCTTTTTACATTCAGATGTCATGTGGGTACCCTTCTCCATTTGGTGCTCTCTGATGGGGGGTTCAGCTTGGGGATTAGATCCCAAAGTTCTCAGTGGCAACCCTCCCCACCACCGCAGCTTATATCTCTCTCTGGGACTTCAGTTGCTATCTGTGGGTGTCTGGCCATCCCTTTCCAGCCTCTGCCCCTCCTACAAGTCTCTATGTGGTCTCCACTTTCAGAAATCAGGTATCAGGATTTTCTCCTGCAAGTTTTCCTGTATTTTAGTTGTAATACCAGTTTGTTCCTGGGAGCATGTACATGCAAGCATCCACTTACTCTGCCACCATTTTTAATCTTTGGGCCATCTCTTTGAAAGTAATGTCTTGCCATTATGGATAATAGTATGGAGTTTCCTCAAAAATTATAAATGGAGCTCTCATTTGACCCAATGATCACACTTCTAGGAATATATCCTAAGAAACCTAAAACAGCAATCAGAAAGAATGTATGCATCCTTATGTTCATAGCAATGCAATTTATAATAGCTAAGATTTGGAAACAGCCTAAGTGACCATCAGCAGATGAGTGGATAAAAAAAAACTGTGGTACATTTCCACAATGAAATACTACATAGCAATAAAAAAGAGAGTTCATATCATTTGCAACAACATGAATTGACATGGAGAATATTATGCTAGTCCAGTGGTTGGCAAACTCACTAGTCAACAGAGCAAAATATCAACAGTACAGCAATTGAAATTTTTTTTGAGTTTAAGTTTTTTAAACTTAAACTTCTTCTAACGACACTTCTTCAAAATAGACTCGCCCAGGCTATGGTATTTTGTGAAGAGCCACACTCAAGGGGCCAAAGAATTACATGTGGCTCGCTAGCCACAGTTTGCTGACCATGGTGCTAGACGAAAGAAGCCAGTCAGAGAAAGAAAGTATCACATGATTTCACTCATATGAGGAGTCTAATGAATTAAATAAACTGTGAGCAAAAATAGACCCAGAGACATAGAAGCCTGAACAGATTGTTAAACCTCAGAGGGAAGGCAGGAGAGAGTGGGTGAGAAAAGATCAATCAGGTAGGCATAACCATGGGGTGATAAGAGCATAGGGGTGGGAATGGGTGTGGGTTGGAAGAGGTTAATGGGAGAATAAAGGGACCTATGTAATAGTTTCAACAACAAAGATTAAAAAAATGAAAAAAAATTAAAGTTGAGTTTACACACAGTTGATCTTAATTAAATACCTCTGGTCTAGAATTGGCAACTACTGTAACTATCATCATGCAATAAATATGTAAGAATTTTACTAAACAATTTATAAGTCTTTCCCTCTGGGGAGCTGGAAATAGACTAGGCATTATTTGAAAAACACTGTTTTTCATAACAAGCCATAGAGTGCTATTTGACCCTTAAATTATGTGTATGTATAACTTTGATGAAATACATATTACATTAAAAAATAAGAAAGTAATGCCCTAATGAATCTATTATTTCCTCACTGGAACTTAGAGGCCCTCATCATTTATTGTACTCAACTAAAAAAATAGAAAATAAATGTCATTTAACATTCTGTCACATAGGAAAGAGAAAATGTATTTGATGTAGTGAAATACCTAAAAAATGTAGACATTTCTGGACCTAAGAGAGAAAATAACACTTACTGTTATAACCCAAATGAACTTGTGATACCTTGTAGCCAGTATTATAATGTTTCCATGTTTAGAGGACACATTGGTCTGGCATCTGGCATTGAAAAGAAGTGTAATGTTTGCTCAAAGAGTTTCAAATAAGGAAGAGATGATAAATAGTAAACATTCATCAGAATTATTTTTACTCGTCCATATTGCCATAATTTTAGTGGTAACTGTTCAAAAATATCTTATACACTATTTTTTCTCCATCAATTCTGTATTTTTTTAAGAGTAAGCTCTATACCTTACTCTTCATAAATCTAATACAATTTAGCCTCTTCACTTCTCCAATTTTTCACTCAAACTTTATCTCCATCAGCTAAACAAAATTCAGTATAGCTAGAGAAATATTTTTAGAAGGTGAGAAAGGGGTGAGTAAATAAAAAAATATATAGAGAAATATTTTCTGGTTTAGCCAAGACTGATAAAATTGAGCCATCACATGAAAAGTTTGCTCAAGATGAAACCATTTTAATTGAAGTAGATAAAACTAGTTTTCCTG
Source organism: Lasiurus cinereus (assembly GCA_011751065.1). Lineage (NCBI taxonomy): Eukaryota > Metazoa > Chordata > Mammalia > Chiroptera > Vespertilionidae > Lasiurus > Lasiurus cinereus. Next base: position 9,208,820 of record JAAGEH010000012.1, on the reverse strand, counting down.
ATGTTGTTTCAAGAAATATTTTTAGAAGGTGAGAGAGGGGTGAGTAAATAAAACAAAGTTATGAATTTCAAGACATTACAGTTTTTTTTCTGACACCCTGATGAATATAATCTAATTGTGCTTTTTTTTTCTCTTTTTCTGGTTTAGCCAAGATTGATAAAATTGAGCCATCACATGAAAAGTTTGCTCAAGATGAAACCATTTTAATTGAAGTAGATAAAACTAGTTTTCCTGATGTTGTTTCAAGAAAGGAATCACAAACCTTTGTCAATATTCAAAATATCTCCCTCAATTACCATGTACAAAGAAAAGTGACTAGTGTTCCCACACCTTACAAATCTTCTAAAGATGTTCATTGGAGCATTCCAGAGACTGCTACTGGTTCCATATTACTTCCAAGTTTTCATCCAGTTCCTAGGCGAGTGTTTGGGAAAGAAACAAAACAAATGGAAAAATCAAGAAAACCAAAGAAAGAGTCAATAAAAACAATTTCTGTTGATGACATGCTGAAAGACATTCTGATTCTCTCAGAGGTCTCCAAACCTTTAAATGTTCCTTCCTCAGTTACCAGTCCAAAACTCAAGGAAATTCACCCTGAGTATTGTAGGACCTATACTTTTAAGCACCCTCTAATAGATTTAAGTGCAACAATGCCATGCCCTCTCCCCAAAACAATGCCTGTTCAAGCACAAAAACATTTACAACCTACTGATCATTTACAACAAAGTACGGCAGTGATAAATATTAATCCTTTTCTTGATACTGTTCTCCTACCAGCACCAGTTTTACCAAGAAAACCTCACAGACAGTCTGAAATAGGTATGTCTATTCTGAAACTGTTCTGTAAAAATGGGCTCTGAGAAAAGGGAAGAGAAAGGCACACAAACAAATGGTGTCCCCACTTGGGTTTGCAGAGTGAAATGGTTGGAGTTCTCTTTGTCTATACATTTAATGTATGGACCAGAATACAGTAACAAAAGTTTTGATCTTGCAGGTAACATTGAGTATTCCAACCAAATGGTGGTGGTGGGAAACTGAAAAGGAAGTTCAAAAAATATAATCTAAAAAAAAAAACAGTGAGAATGAGAAATCATTCAGAAGCTAATCTAGATGAACTCTAGAAGCAGAATGTCAATGCTAAGGAATACATTTATGGGCAAATTACCATGGATAATTCCAACTCATTAAAAGATTAACAATTACAATGAAATAATAACAAGAGGGAGCCACCAGGTTGGAAGCAGAGACCACACCATCTTGAAGGGGAGGGTGGATATTATTGGAAGCCTGAAAATCTACAGCTACAATACCCACCAAACAGTGGCAAACCCTCAAACACCAGTCGCCAATTGGGGCAAACACGCTGATTCAGAGGAGCTTTGCACTCACCACAGAAAGGTCAGATTTCGCCTGGGATAGGGAGAGAGAGAACTACATAACCAGATACCCAGAGAAGAGAGACCATGGGGAGACAGAGAAACAGCCTGCATAAGAAAGAAAAGCAGGCATCACCAAAAAGGAAGTAAATGAAATAGAGGCAAGCAACTTGGCAGGGAAAGAATTCAGAGAAATGGTCACAAAGTGGCTGAAAAGAATGGAAGACAAATTTGACAATATGAGTAAGAACCAAGAGGAAATGAAGAAAAACTAAGAAGAAATGAAAAATAACATCACTGCTGTAAAGAACTCAATAGAAAGCATCAAGAGTAGACTAGAAGAAGCAGAGGACCCCCATCAGTGAGCTAGAAGACAAAGTAGGAAAAATACCCAAGTAGAGCAGCTTCTAGAAAAAAAATTAAAAGCTGGAGGAGAGCCTAAGGGAACTTTGGGACAACATGAAACATAACAACATCCACATAAAGGGCTTCCATAAGGAGAGGAAGCTGAGCAAGAAATAGAAAACCTGTTTGAAGAAATAATAACAGAAAACTTCCCTGATATAGGGAAGAAAAAACACACACAAATCTAAGAATCTCACAGAGTCCCAAGCAAAATGAACCCCAAAAGACTGACACCAAGGCACATTATAATTAAATTGGTAAACACCAATGACAAAGTAAGAATCTTAAAAGGGGCCAGAGAGAGACAGAAAGTTACCTACAAAAGAAAACCTCCATCAGACTAGCAACTGATTTCTCAACAGAAACTCATCAGACCAGAAGGGAATGGAATGAATTATAAAAGGTCATGCAAAGAAAGGGTCTGAATCCAAGAATACTGTACCCAGCAAGGCTTTCAATCAAAATTGAAGGCGAAATAAGAAGCTTCACAGACAAAATAGGACTAAGGAAATTTGTCACCACCAAGTAAGCAATGCAAGAAATGCTAAAGGGACTGCTGAAAAAAAAAAAAGAAAGAAAGAAAGAAGGAAAAGAAATAGGAAGCAAAGAAGGAACACAGGGTTAAAGAATAAAACTGATTACAAATAAATATTTATCAATAATAACTTTAAATGTAAATAGATTAAATTCCCCAATCAAAAGACATAGGGTAACAGTTTGGATAAGAAAACATGACCCATATATCTGCTGTCTACAAGAGACCCACCCCAGAAAAAAAGATACACGCAGACTAAGGGTAAAAGGATGGAAAAGGTTTTTTCAGGCTAATGGAAATGAAAAAAAAGCTGTGGTAGCAATACTTATATCTGATAAATTAGATCTCTCAGTGAAGGACATAACAAGATATAAGGAAAGCCACTTCATAACATTAAAGGGAACAATCCAACAAGAATAAATAACTCTGGTAAACATATATACACCAATATAGAATCACCCAAATACAGAAAAAACCTCCTGGAGGTTATCCAAGGGAGAGATTGACAACAATACAATCACCATTGGACAAATCCTCTAAACAAAAAAATCAGTAAAGGAACATCAATTCTAAATGACTCACTAGATCAGATGGAATTAATTGATCTTCATAACATTTGACCCCAAAGCCACAGAATATACATTCTTCTCAAGTGCACATAGGTCATTTTCAAAGATATCCCACATGTTGGGTCATAGGCAAAGTCTCTTCAAATTCAAGATGATAGAAATCATAGCAAGCATCTTCTCAGATCACAGTGGCATAAAACTGGAAATCAACCACAATAAAAACAATCCAAAAAAATCAAATACATGGAGATTAAACAGCATCCTATTAAACAATGAATGGGTTACCAGAGAGATCAAAGAAGAAATAAACAACATCATGGCAACAAATGACAAAGAAAACACAACAATACAAAATCTATAGGACACAGTGAAAGCAGTCTTGAGAGGGAAGTTCATAGCTCAACAAGCCTGCTGCAAAAAAACAAGAAACAATGGTAATAAATTACCTAACCCTACAAATCAAAGAGTTAGAAAGAGAGCAACAAGAAAGACTCAGTGTAAGTAGAAGGAAGGAAATAATAAAAATCAGAATGGAGATAAATGACATAGAGATCAAAGAAACAATACAAAAGCTCAATAAAACCAAGAGCTGGTTATTTGAAAGGATAAAAAAGGTTGATGAACCTATAACCAGGCTCACCAAGAAGCAAAGAGAGAGGATGCAAATAAACAAAATCAGAAATGAAAAAGGTGAAATAATAAGAGACCTCACCAAAATACAAAGGATTGTTAAAAAATAGTATGAACAACTCTATTACAACAAATTGGACAACCTGCAGGAAATGGACATATTTCTAGAGAAATATAACCTTCCAAAACTCAATCAGGAAGAATCTAAGCATCTTAATAGGCCAATAACTATGGAAGAAATTGAAATAGTCATCAAAAAGCTTCCAGCAAACAAAAGCCTGGGACCTAATGGCTACACAGGAGAGTTTTACCAAACATTCAAGGAAGAATTAAAACCTATCATCCTCAGGCTATTCCAAAAAATTCAAGAAGAAGGAACACTTCCAAGCTCCTATGAATCCTGCATTACCTCATACCAAAACCAGATAAAGACAACACAAGGAAAGAGAATTACAGGCCAATATGCTTCATGAATTTAGATGCCAAAATCCTCAAAAAATTATAGCAAATCTAATCCTGCAGTACATCAGAAAGATCATACACCATGACCAGTTAGGATTTATCCTAGGAATGAAAGGATGGTACAATATCCACAAATCAATAAATGTGATACATCACATAAACAAATTGAGAGATAAAAATCACATAGTCATATCAATTGATGCAGAAAAAGCATTTGACAAAATTTAACACCCTTTCTTGATAAAAACTCTCAACAATGTGGGAATAGAAGGATCATACCTAAACATTATAAAAGCTATATATGATAAACCCACAGCTAACATCATACTCAATGGGCAAAAACTAAAACCATTTTCCCTAAGAACAGAAACAAGACAGGGATGTCCACTCTCACCACTCCTGTTTGACATAGTACTGGAAGTAGTAGCCATTGCAATTAGACAAGAAGAAGAAATAAAAGGCGTTCAAATTGGAAAAGAAGAAATAAAGCTGTCCTTATTTGCAGATGACATGATATTCTACATAAAAAAACCTGAAAGAGTCCATCAAAAAACTAATAGACTTAGTAAATGAATTTGGCAATGTAGTAGGATACAAAATTAACACCAAGAAATCTATGTCATTTCTATACACCAATAGTGAACTTTCAGAAAGAGTTACTAAAAAGCAATCCCATTTACCATCACACCAAAAAATAATAATAATAATAATAAAATACCTAGGAATAAACTTAACTATGGAGGTAAAAGTCCTATATACGGAACACTACAGGACACTGAAAAAAAGAGAGAGGTAGATATAAACAGATGGAAGAGAATACCATGCTCATGATTTGGGAGAATCAACATCTTTTAAATGACTATACTACCCAAAGCAATTTATAGATTTAATGCACTTCCCATTAAAATACCAATGGAATATTTCACAGACCTAGAAAGAACTTTCCAAAAATTCATCTGGAATAAAAAAAGACCACCCCTTTCAGAAAAGATGGCAGCTGGCAGGACAGAAGTGAGGGAGAGGAAGTGAGTAAAGGGATGAAAGGAGAGTGTATGAGTGTGTGTGGTAGGTGTGTGATTGAGTGAGGGACAGTTGAATCTCAGAGGAGCAGTAGTGGTTGGCAGTCCAGGCTCTCTTGGATAAGGAGAGACTGCCAGCATGGCTGGCACTCCCCAGACTGCATACTTGGGCGTGGAGCCCATGCCATCTTGAAGGGGACAATGGCCTTTCTTTGGGAACTCCTCTGCACCACCAACCAGACAGGCATTGGAACTGCCCTACAACCCAGCAGCAACTCCAGCCAAAATCCTGCTGCCACAGCTGCAGACCTGCAGACCCTGGGACCTCTTTCTCCAAAGCAGTGAGTGCAACCTCCACCTCCCCGGCTATATCAGCGCAGCTGCAGTGCACACTGGTCGTGGAGAAACTCCCGGGTTGCCGCATTTGCGCACACTGCAATTTCCCAGTCTGTGGCATGCCCTCGCGCTGGTTTGCAGAGCGCCCTATTCCCTGTGTCTGCTCATTCTATGGTGTTCCCTCCTCTCTGGTTTGTGGAGCTCCCTGGTCACTGCATTTATTGTGTGCCCTCATGGTCACCACCCTTGGGGGTTTACAGAACACCCTAGTCAGCAGCATGTTTATGGTCCTCCCAGGTCTGTGCATTCACAGTGAGCCCTTGTCAGCGAGTTTACAGTCCACAATTGGATCTACAATTAAAATATTACAGGAAAACATGGGAAGACATAAAAGCAATTCCCAAAGGAAAGAAAGAGGAATCACCAGAAAGGGAGTTAGATGAAATTGAAGCCAGCAGCCTATCAGAAAGTATTCAGTGTAACAGTTTTAAGGATGTTAAAAACAGATGAAAGACAAATACACACAACTCAATGAGAACTATAAGGAGCTGAATGAGAATGTCACCAATATGAAATCAAACTAAGAGAAGATGAAGAACGACATAGCTGAAATAATGAATACAATGGAAAGCCTAAACAGTAGACTAGAAGAGGCTGAGAACCGCATCAGTGAATTAGAAGACAAGGTAGGAAAAAACACACAAACACAGCAGCAACTGGAAAAAAGACTTAGAAAACAAGAAGAGAGCCTAAGGGAGCTTTGGGAAAGCACAAAACAAAACAACGTTTACTTAATAGGGATACCAGAAGGAGTGGAAGAGAAGCAAGGAATAGAAAACCTGTTTAAAGCAATAATGACAGAAAACTTTCCTGATATTGGCAAGAAAAAAAATATGCAAGTCCAAGAAGTACTCAGAGTCCCAAACAAGCTGAACCCCAAAATACCGACAGCAAGACACATCATAATTAAATTGGCAAACACTAATGAAAAAGTAAGAATCTTAAAGGCTGCCAGAGAGAAACAAAGTTACCTACAAGAGATCTCCTATTAGAATATCAACTGATTTCTCAACAGAAACACATCAGGCCAGAAGGGAATGAAATGAAATATATGAAGTGATGCAAAACAAGGGTCTGAACTCAAGAATACTATACCCAGCAAGGCTATCATTCAAAATTGAAGGTGGAATCAGGAGTTTCACAGACAAAAAAGGGCTAAGAGAATTTATCACTACCAAGCCAAAATGCAAGTAATGCTAAAGGGACTGCTGTAAAAAGAAGAAAGAGAAAGGCCAGAGTAAACACAAACACTAAGGAAAAACATGACAACAAACATGAACTTGTCAATAACATTATTAAATGTAAATGCGTTAAATGCACCAATCAAAAGACATAGAGTAGCTGAATGATTAAGAAAACATGACCCATACATTTGCTGTCTGCAAGAGACCCACCAGAGCAAAGGATTCACACAGACTGAGAGTGAAGGGATGGAAAAACATTTTTCAGGCAAATAGAAATGAGAAAAAAGCTGGGGTGGTGATACTTACATCTGACAAAATAGACCTCAAAGTAAAGACTATAACAAGAGATAAAGAAGGAGCAATTCATCAAGAAGATATAACTCTGGTAAACATATATGCACCTAATATAGGAGCCCCTAAATACATTAAAAATTCCTGGAATATATCAAGGGAGAGACTGACAACAATACAATCATAGTAGGAGACTTTAATACACCGTTGACATCTCTGGACAAATCCTCTAGATAAGAAATCATCAAATAAACAGCCATTCTAAATAACTCACTAGATCAGATGAACCTAATTGTCATCTTCAGAGCATATCATCCCAAAGTCACAGAATATAAGTTCTTCTCCAGTGCACACAGGACATTTTCAAAAATAAACCACATATTGGGTCACAAGCAAGGTCTCCCCAAATTCAAAAAGATTGAAATCATATCAAGCATTTTCTCAGACCACAATAGCATGAGATTAGAAATAAATTACAATAAAAACATTCCAAAAAATTAAAACACTTGGAAGTTGAATAGCATGTTACTAAACAATTGTTGGGTTATAAATGAGATAAAAAAAGAAATTAAAAATATCCTGAAGACTAATGACAATAAAAACACCACAACGCAAATGCTATGGAACACAAGGAAAGCAGTGCTGAGAGGGAAGTTTATAGTTCTACAGGCCTACCTCAAAAAAAAAAAAAGGAAAAAAATGGTAATGAATCACCTAACTCAAAAACTCAAAGAACTAGAAAGAGAGCAACATGAAAAGCCCACTGTGAGCAAAAGGAAGGAAATAATAAAGATCAGAGCAGAAATGAATGACATAGAGACCAAAATAACAATACAAAAAATCAACAAAATCAAGAGCTGGTTCTTTGAAAGAATAAACAAGATTGATGAACCTCTAGCCAAGCTCACCAAGAAGCAAAGAGAGAGGACCAAATAAACAAAATCAGAAATGAGAGAGGTGAAATAACTACAGACCCCACAGAATTACAAAAGATTGTTAAAAAATACTATGAACAACTCTATTCTAACAAATTACACAACCTAAAGGAAATGAACACATTCCTAGAAAAACACAACCTTCCAAAACTCACACAGAAAGATTCTAAAAATCTCAACATGTTGATAACTATGGAAGAAATTGAAGCAGTCATCAGAATTTGCTTCTAGCAAATAAAAGTCCAGGGACAGACAGCTACACAGGGGAATTTTAGCAAACATTCATAGAAAAACTAAAACCCATCCTTCTCAGACTACTTCAGAAAATTCAAGAGAAAGGAACACTTTCAAACTCCTTTTATGAAGCCAGCATCAACCTAATACCAAAAACAGATAAAGATAACACAATGAAAGAAAATTACAGACCAATATCCTTCATGAACATAGATGCCAAAATCCTCAATAAAATTCTATCAAATAGAATCTAGCAGTACGTCAGAAAGATCATACACCATGAACGAGTAGGATTTATCCCAGGAATGCAAGGATGGTACAATATCCACAAATCAATAAATGTGATACATCACATAAACAAATTGAGAAATAAAAATCACATAGTTATATCAATTGATGCAGAAAAAGCTTTTGACAAAACCCAACACCCTTTCTTGATAAAAACTCTCAGCAAGGTGGGAATAGAAGGATCATAACTCAACATCATAAAAGCCATATATGAAAAACCCAAAGCCAACATCATACTAAATGGGCAAAAACTAAAACCATTTCCCCTAAAAATAGGAACAAGACAGGGATGCTCACTCTTACCACTCTTATTCAACATAGTGCTGGAAGTACTAGCGATTGCTATCAGAAAAGAAAAAGAGATGAACATCCAAATAGGAAAAGAAGAAGTAAAATTGTTTTTATTTGCAGATGACATGATACTGTACATAGAAAACCCTAAATACTTTATAAAAAAGTATTAGATGTGATAAATGAACTCAGCAATGTAGCAGGATACAAAATTAACACCAAGAAATCTATGGCATTTCTATATACCAATAATGAACTTACAGAAAGAGAGACTTAAAAAGCAATCCCCTTAACCATTGCACCAAAAAATTAAGATACCTAGAAATAAACTTAATTAAGAATGTAAAAGACCTATTTCCAGAAAACTACATGCCACTGAAAAAAGAGATAGAGGAAGACATAAACAGATGGAAGAACATACCATGTTCATGGATTGAGAAAATCAATATCATCAAAATGTCCATTTTACCCAAAGCAATCTATAAATTCAATGCAATCCTCATAAAAATACCAAAGGCATACTTCACAGCCCTAGAATGAACTTTCCAAAAATTCTTCTGGAATAAAAAAAGAACCCGAATAGCTGCAGCAATCCTGAGAAAGAAGAACAAAGTAGGCGGGATCTCAATACCAGATTTCAAGCTGTATTACAAAGCCACTGCTCTCAAAACTGCCAGGTACTGGCACAAGAACAAACATATAGATCAATGGAAGAAATCGACCTAAACCACTATGCCCAATTAATATTTGACAAAGGAGTCAGGAACATACAATGGAGTCAAGAAAGTCTCTTCAACAAACGGTGTTGGGAAAATTGGACAGATACATGCAAAAAAATGAAACTAGACCACCAACTGACACCATACACAAAAATAAACTCAAAATGGATAAAGGGCTTAAACATAAGATAGGAAACCATAAAAATACTAGAGGAATCCACAGGTAGCAAAATCTCCGACATATGCAGAAGGAACTTCTTCACCCACACAGCTCCTCTGGCAATGGAAACTAAAGAAAAAATAGACAAATGGGACTACTTCAAAATAAAGAGCTTTTGCACAGCAAAGGAAACCATCAACAAAACAACAAGAAATCCCACTGCCTGAGAGAACATATTTGCCAATGATATTAACGATAAGGTTTAATCTTCAGCATTTACAGAGAACTTATACAACTTCGCAAAAAGAAGATAAATAACCCAACCAAAAAATGGGCAACTGATCTAAATAGGCACTTCTCAAAAGAAGACAGGAGGAAAGCCAAGAGACATGAAAACCTGCTCAAAGTCACTAATCATCAGAGATGCAAATCAAAACAACAATATGGGAGAATCCAAGATGGTGGCATAGGTAAACACCTACACTGCTGCCTCGCACAACAATTTCAAAACTACAACTAAAAGACAGAACGGACATCATCCAGAACCACAGGAAAGCTGGCTGAGTGGAAGTTCTACAGCTAGAAGGAAAGAGAGGGGCTCACAGAAACCCAGAGGAGCTGCAAAAAGCTGAGGTACGGAGATGCGCATGTAGAGAGAGCGGGTGCTGGAGTACCTACCTGGCTGGCTTTCTCTGGCGGGAGGGAAATGGAGACTCCCAATGGCATTGAACCCTTTATCTTATGACATTAAACCCCAGACCCAGCCGAAACTCATACGGGGTGAGTTTGGACTGTGAACAGGGAGAGGTGCACGGAAATTTAGGGGAGTTGCAAAAGATCAGAGGTCTGGTGGCATGCACGGCACTGCACAGAAGACAGATTGCTGATTGTGCAGCTGGCTTTCGCAAGTGGGCGGGAGACAGACCCTCACAACTGTGCCACTTCTGGCTCCACTAAGCCCCTGTCTCGGGTGAAACCCTGGAGACCTAGACTCGTGTGGTCCTGGTGCGCAGGGGAGCTAGAAAGGCAGCGGTCTAGAGGCACTGCGGGCGTGCGTGCACAAGCACTGCTCCAGTGATTACCAAGTCACGTGAGACTCAGGGGCCGTGGAGGGCGGGACCGACTGGAAGGCAAGGCTGTCCCTTAAGCCCTGAGACTCCACCCATCCCAAGCTCAACAGAGGCTTCTTCGGTTTTGCAAGTCTGGTATCATAAGGCTGAATTCAACACAGAAGTTTCCCTGACATAGTGAAAATGCTGAGACAAGGGAAGGGATCACAAACAAAAGAAATGGAGGGAAAAAAACGACTGGTTATAGAGTTCAAAACCACGCTTATAAGGTTTTTCAAGAATATACTAGAAAAGTTGGATAAAGTTAGTGAGAGCCAAGAGGAGATGAATAGGACCAACTAGAGATGCAAAAGAGCCAACTAGAGATGGAAAAGGTCCAACTAGAGATGAAAAAGGACCAACTAGAAATTAAACATACACTGACTGAAATAAAAAATATTATACAGAGTCCTAACAGCAGACTAGAGAAAGGCAAAAATTTGAAATATAAAGAAGCAGAAAACACTCAACTGGAAAAGCAAGAAGAGAAAAGAATCCAAAAATGTGAAGATAACGTAAGGAGCCTCTGGGACAGCGTCAAGTGTACCAACATCAGAATTGTGGAGGTGCCAAAAGAAGAGAGAGAGCAATACACTGAAAACCTATTTAAAGAAATAATGACTGGAAACTTCCCACATCTGGTAAAAGAAATAGACTTACAAGTCCAGGAAGCACACAGAACCCCATATAAAAAGAATCCAAAGAGGACCACACCAAGACACATCATAATTAAAATACCAAGAGCAAAAGAGAAAGAGAGAATATTAAAAGCAGCAAGAGATAAACAGTTCATTACCTACAAGGGAGCACCCATTCTACTGACAGCTGATTTCTCAACAGAAACGATGCAGGCCAGATGGGAGTGGCAAGAAATATTCAAGGTGATGAGTAGCAAGAACCTACAACCAAGAATAATCTATCCAGCAAAGCTAAAATTCAGAATTGAAGGGCAGATAAAGAGCTTCACAGAGAAGAAAAATCTAAAGGAGTTCATCGACTCCAAACCAGTATTATATGAAATGCTGAAAGGTACTCTTTTAGAAGAGGAAGAAGAAAAAGGTAAAAGACAAAAAATTATGAACAACAAATACATATCTATCAACAAGTGAATCTAAAAATTAAGTGAATTAAAAATTTGATCAACAGAATAAACTGGTGAATATACTAGAATCAGGAGCATTGAAAGGGAGTGGACCGATAATTCTCAGGGAGAAAGGGGTGAGGGGTGTACAGGGAGAGACTGGACAAAAATCATACACCTATGGATGAGATCAATGGGAGGGAGTTAAGGGCAGAGGTAAGGGTGGGAGCTGGGTGGAGAAGTGCTATGGAGGGGAAAAAAGAGAAATAAATGTAATAATCTAAATAATAAAGAGTTAATTAAAAAAAAACACACAATGCGGTACCATCTCACACCTGTCAGAAAGCCTATCATCAACAAATCAACAAATGACAAGTGTTGGCAAGGATGTGGAGAAAAAGGAACCCTCGTGCACTGCTGGTGGGAATACAGACTGGTGTAGCCACTGTAGAGAGCAGTATGGAGTTTCCTGAAAAAAGTAAAAATGGAACTCCCATTTGACCCAGTGATCCCACTTCTAGGAATATATCCCAAGAAACTAGAAACTCCAATCAGAAAGAATAATGCATCCCTATGTTAATAGCAGCACAACTCACCATAGCTAAGATTTGGAATCAGCCTAAGTGCCCATCAGCAGAAGAATGGATTAAAAAACTGTGGTCCATCTACACAATGTAATACTACACTGCCATAAAAAAGAAGGAGCTCTTCCCATTTGCAACAACATGGATGGAGATGAAAAGCATTATGCTTAGTGAAATAAGCCAGGCGGAGAAAGACAAATATCACCTGATCTCACTCATCTGTGGAATATAATGAATGACATAGAGTGATGATCAAGATAAGATCCAGAGAATGAGAAACGTTGATCAAAACATCAAACCCTGGGGAAGTTGGGGGTTTGTGGGAATAAAAGGGAAAGATCAACAGAGGGACTTTCGTTCATGCATATGAGCATAATAATTGGACACATACAACGGGGTGGGGGGTGGTGTGGGGCATGAGAGGGGGCGGGTAATAGGAGAATAAGGACACAAATAAAAAATTAATTAATTTTGAAAAAAAAATTATTGTGGTTAGGCATTGAATCTGATCTATACGGTGGTCACTTTGACTTTAGGAGAGGTTGTTTCATGTGACAAAGATTTTTAAATGAAACTCTGTAGCATGAAAATCATTTTGGAAGAAAATAAAGAGAAGTTTCCTTTAAATGTCATAAGGATTGTAATTGAAACTCAATATATTTGGCCTCTTGAGCTAAGGTAAGTAATCTGTGTTTTTGCCTTCCTGAAAAAGTTTATATAAAGTTACAAAAAGAAATTGACAGCCAGTATGAAATTGAATTGCCATGACCTAGAGCAAAGAATATCCTTACATGATATTATTCTACAATGTCATTTAATAATTGATATTTCACAACAGCTTGTTGTACAATTATCCCAACAAAATTACAAACTAATTCTTTCAATGTTTAGCAGCAATTTAAAAAAAGGACATGAAAGGATTTAATCCCTTTCAGAAGGAATTAAGACACTGGGAAGGCACTTGAGTATTCTATACTGGCCCCTCTTACACTTTTTGCCAAGAGGGACCCTCTTCTCACTATCCAGTTGCCCTCAACTGTAGCCTGAGCTCTATTCACGCTGAAGTTGAAGCCTTGAGGTGGCTGGTATAATGGATCTGTCTCTCGCCCAATGGTGTGAGCTGGGCCCTCCCTGGTAAAGGAACCCGAATTCCTCGAGATAAGTGATCAGTGCTGGGGCCTTCGCCAGCACGCGAGGGGTTCCCAAGGTAGGTGCTGAGCGTGGAGGTCACAGGAGCATAGGCTACCATGGAGGAGAACTGAACCTCACAACTCCTTGCTTGGTCCTGGAGGATGATGGTTAGCCAGAGACTGGTAAGATTCCTCAGGAAAAGAACAACCTAAGACAGGCACAGTCGCAGAGGGGCCATCAGGAGAGAGTTGAGGGTCAACAGAGGTGGGGCACAGACCCTCATCCCTCCACCACAATATTGCAGGGATCTGAACCCTCACCCCTTCTGAGGGAGGTCTTCTGCCCCCATGGCTACTTCACTTCCCACGCTCAGCACAGATCGGGACCAAGGTAACAGAGACTTGGCCCAATTCAGATCAGGACCCAGGTAACAGACAAAAACTTGCAGACAGCAGCTGCCCTATATCTAAATTTAGCCTAGCACTAGTAATGCTCAGTGCCTACTCAAGTATGCAAATCAACCTTTCCACTAATATTTAAAGGGTAAGAGTATTAAATTTGACAGTAAAAGAGTAATCAAGTTTTCAGATTAATTAAAATGGAAAATTGAAATAAGTGAACACCCAAGAAAATTTAAGTGTACTGGACAAAAAGCTGTTTCTAAAGTATTAACTAAAATTTCTACTTTAGTTCATCTCATGGTAAAATTGTTTAACATGCAATGAACATAAAACAGGCATATTTGTGTGTAAAAAATTAAAATGTAAAGTTATCAAGATTGCATTAAAAATTTTACAAAATTCTCCATTAATCAAAAAAAGGGGGGATAGTAGGATAATATCATGTAAGGGAAAATATCTGGTAAGTAAATTTCATCTAGAAAATTTTTAGTTTAGAAAATTAATTTCCATTTGTAATACTAACAGCAAGACACCCACAAAAAACACACATGGTGTCAAAATAAGCCAAAGGAAAATTGAGTAGGCAAAAATAAAAAGGACCCCAAATCAATTTTATAGAAAAGATTTCTTTATTAACTTTTGGTCGAGAATATGTTTATATACTTTCAGAAAACAATTCCAAGACCAAGTGGTCTCCTGCAACAGAGAGGAACCAACAGATCTGCTCCAACCATGAAGACAAGAGGAAAAACAGTCCAGAGATGGAAGATGCTGATGAGGCCTTGCCATGCGAGCAGTCAGCATCTGTGCTTTGCTACAGGATGCCTAGGACCAAACCAGAGAGGGTTGGACTTGCATTGCCACCATTTGTCCACTATCCAGATACCATTGATGACATGTACACATAAGGCACTGTTTGACATTGAAACTGGGACTCATAACTCTTGGACATTGAAATTGGGACTCAAACATTTTTCTTGCTCTTATAAGTTTATTTCTAGTCTACAAAGGCAAGATGTTTTTAAAGACAAGAATCGGGGGTGGGGGGAAGAGGAGGGGAAACAGATACAGAAGCAAAGAAGCAATGAACAGATTGTCATGCTACAGTGGGAAGGCAGGGGAGGTTGTGGGGGGCTGTAAGAGATCAACTGAAAGACTTGTATGCATGTATGTAAGCATAACCAATGGATATAGGGCAGTGGGCAGTGGGGGGGGAACTGGTGAGTGCATGTAATGGGGGGTGGGGAGAGCCAGAGTGAGGTCAGTAGGGAAAACAAAAGGAGAAATATATACTACTATTTATAATACTTTAAACAATAAAATATATATATTTAAAAAAGACCCCTAATAGCCACAGCAATTCTGAGAAAGAAGAATAAAGTAGATGGGATCTCAATACCAGATTTTGAGCTGCATTATAAAGCCATTGTTCTCAAAACAGCTTGGTACTGGCACAAGAACGAACATATAGACCAATGGAATAGAATAGACAATCCAGATATCGATCCAAACGACTATGCTAAATTAATATTTGACAAAGAAGGCATGAACATACAATGGTTGGTTCCAAGACAGTCTCTTCAATACATGGTGTTTGGAAAATTGGACAGATACATGCAAAAAAAAAAAATGAAACTAGACCACCAAATGACACCATACACAAAAATAAACTCCAATTGGATAAAGGACTTAAACATAAGACGGGAATTCATAAAAAATATTAGAGGGATCCACAGGCAGCAATATCTCAGACATATGCTGAAAGAACTTCTTCACTGATACTGCTCCTAGGGCAATGGAAGCTGAAGAGAAAATAAACAAATGGGACTACATCAAAATAAAAAGCTTTTGCACAGCAAAAGAAACCATCAACAAAACAACAAGAAAGACCAATGTATGGGAGAACATATTTGCAAATGTTACACTGACAAAGGTGTAATCTCCAACATCTACAGACAACTTATACAACTTAATAAAAGGAAGATAAATGATCCATTAAAAAAATGGACAATGGACCTAAATAGAATATTTTTGAAAGAAGACAGAAGGAAGGCCAAGAGACACATGAAAACATGCTCAGTCACTAATTATCCGAGAGATGCAAATCCAAACAACCAATGTGATATCATCTCACACCTGTCAGAATGGCTATCATCAACAAATCAACAAAGGACAAGTGTTGGCGAGGATGTGGAGAAAAAGGAACCCTTGTGCACTGCTGGTGAGAATGCAGACTGGTGCAGCCACTATGGACAACAGTATGGAATTTCCTTAGAAAATTAAAAATGGAACTCTCATTTGACCCAGTAATTCTACTCCTAGGAATATATCCTAAGAAACTAGAAACACCAAACGAAACAATATATGCACCCCTATGTTCATAGCAGCACAATTTACAATAGCTAAGATTTGGAAACAGTCTAGGTGTCCATCTGTGGATGACTGGAATAAGCCAGTCAATGAAAGAAAAATTTCACATGATATCACTCATTAATGTATAATAAAGTACATTATAAACTGATGAACAGAAAGATAGATACAGAGGCAGTAAAGCATCAAACAGACTGTCAAATTACAGTGGGAAGGTTAGGGAGAGGTGGGGAGATAAGAGATCAAATGAAGGACTTATGCATGCATATAAGCATAACCAATGGACGCAAATCACTGAGGTGTGAGGGCATATATGGGAGTGGGTTGGGGGGGCAATGAGAATATATGTACACATGTAATACATTAATAAAAATGTAAAAAAGAAATCATAATAACATCAACATGAATTTTCACAAGTATTCAAAGTTGTTCCCTTTTTTAAATTTTTTTTTTAGAAACTCTGGTAATAGAAAATGAAAATCTGGAAAATGTTCCAAAGCAAAGTATGCCAACCCCACCTGAAGGTAAATGCTATGTTTATGTTATTTTTTTTAACCTTATATGTAATATTATCTCTCTGTAAAAGTAATCAATATGGACGAGTAAAAATAATTCTGATGAATGTTTACTATTTATCATCTCTTTCTTATTTGAAACTCTTTGAGCAAAGATTACACTTCTTTTCAATGCCAGGTGTCAGTCTAATGTGTCCTCTAAATATGGTAACATTATGATACTGGCTACAAGGTATCACAAGTTCATTTGTGTTATAACAGTAAGTATTCTTTTCTCTCTTAGGTCCAGAAAATGTACTGTGTCTACATTTTTAGGTATTCTACTTCATCAAGTATATTTTCTCTTTCCCATGTGACACAATGTTAAATGACATTTATTTTCTATTTTTTCAGTTAAGTATAACAAATAATGAGGGCCTCTAAATTCCAATGAGGAGATAATAGATTCATTAAAGCATTACTTTCTTATTTTTTAATGTAATATGCATTTCATCAATGTTATATATACACATATTTTAAGGGTCAAAAACACTTGTGTTTAAGTATGTCTGTATGATTCACACATATGTTTCACTTCATTTTCAGTTCCTTAAGCTGTTTACTCAACAACTATTTTTTAAATATTGATTATAAAATGAACTTTGTACTGATGTTGGCAACATAAAACTGCAGTATTCTTAATCTGGCTGGGGCAGATAGATATGCAATAATGAACGTTAGCTACTTGACATGTGCCAGTTACTGTTTTAACATCATTACACACCTATAAAATTATTTTACAAATACAGTGTTTGGTAAACAACAATTTCCAGGCACATAAAGAGAAAGATAAAATAAGTAAAAACTAGCAGAAACAGTAAGCACTAGAAACATACCCATTGGAGTTCTAGGTATTAGAATGAACAGATACATATTTCAAAATGACCCAATGATTTCTGGTTCTGTCTAAGACTGAGTAGCTTGTATTGGACAAGTTCTTTTAGTAAAATCATATTTGAAAACTGTCCAAAATATAGAAACCATCTTTTCTAAGGAACTAGAGATTATCCATTACAGAGAAGACTGAAGTGGATATGATCCTTGAAATAAGGGAAGCCTATGAGTTAGTTCTACATTCACCTTGTCTTTTTGCCAGTTTGAAAACTAGAGCACAAGTAGATATTGCTAAAATTACTCGGTTGAGGAGATAGCAATCAGGCAGTGGGATACCAATATAGCTGGGAATTGAGGGGCAAAATATCATAGAGGAGACAACTGAATCTAAATATCTGCATACAAATTCCTTTAAGGGTGTTGGCTGATTTCTAAGCTGTGCATGTGCAGGACAATAATCTAAGAAACACAGCTGGAAACATCAGCTGAAGTGCTAAAAAAACTGAAATAGATTTTCACAGTTGCACAGGAGACAATTCTTGAAGGTTAAGCTCTGCCAAAATGAAGGGACTTTTGTAAATACGCAGCATTGTGTGTACTCACAACTGTAAACCGACTTTTGTCCTACCTTGTATGATTACCACAATAAATTTAGTTAATATGCATCCCTTCACATAGTTATAATTTTTTCTTGTGTTGAGAACTTTTAAGATTTACTCTGGGGAACCAAGATGGCAGCATAAGGGAAATGCATATATGTGCTACCTCTCACAACCACACCAAAACTACAACTCAAGACAAAACAATTATCCTCCAGAACCATGGGAAAGCTGGTGGAGTGGAAGTTCTATAACTAGAAGGAGAGAGAAAAAGTGCATTGAGACCTGATAGGACACGTAGAGGCTCAGAAAGCCAGAAGTACAGAGACACGTATGAATAGGGCTGGCACGTGTTGTATTTTTTCAGTTGGGAGGGAGTTACAAGTTCCCAACTGCTCTGAACTCCACTTTCCACCATGACTCTGGGGACTCAGACTCATACAAGGAGAAATTGGACTGTCAGCCATTGGGTGAGAAAGGGAGGATGGCTTTCTTGCAGAAGTGTGCACAGGAATCATTGTTTATTGTGCTGGGGCGCGCATGCAGGAAATGGAACAGAAAGCAGCAGAGAGAGCTGACTGGCAGCCAGCGCTGTTTGCAACTCCTTATCCTAGTGATTCCCTGAGACCCTGCCCCACCCAATTTACAAACCCACCAAGCTGTGTGCAGCAACTTTTGCATATAAATTGCCTGCCCTCTAGCAGCTTAACCTAACAAATTTCCACTAGGTCAGACAACTCCAAAACTTCCAAACTCCAAGCAAAGAGGAGAAATCTGCAAACTTCCCTGTAGCTCCTGCTCGGTGGCCTCAGACACTAGCTGACTTGTACCTCCTTGGAGATTCAGGAACCAGTGTACCTAGAGGTCAGTGTGAGACGACACCAGATTTCAACTCCTCACATACATAAGTGACACACTCAAGAGGCAGACTCGGCAAGCACCAAAGCCCCACTGAAGCAAATCCTGCCCCATAAAGGTGTCTCCAGCACAGCAGTTTTTCCATTAATAGAAATAGCTAATCCTCACAGTCAATTGGCCTGGAGGTCAATTCCTCCCAGTGTACCAATAGTAATCAAGGCGTAACTACACCAAGACATGTAACCAGCCTACAAAGGGGTGCACCAAGAGTGTCCACCTCAGGTGATTGGGGAGGCAGAGCTACTGGGCCATAAAAGACAACTCCAAGGCACACAAAGTCACTGCATCAACACAGGGAAGCAGCTAAAATGTGGAGATAAAGAAACATGTCACAAATGAAAGAAATGGAGGAAAGCAAACTACTGGACATAGAGTTCAAAACCACATTTATAAGGTTACTCAAGAATCTTCTACAATTGCCAAGAAACTTAGTGAGAACTCTGAGAAACTTAGTGAGACCTTCAAGGATATTACTGAAAATGCCAAAAAAAAAATAGAAAAGGACCAGTCAGAAATTAAGCATATAGTGTCTGAAATAAAGAAAAATATACAGGAATCCAACAGCAGACTAGAGGATCCCAAAGATCTGAAATATGAGGAAGCAAAAAACACCCAACCAGAAAAGCAAAAAGAGAAAAGAGTCCAAAAATGTGAAGATAGTGTAAGGAGCTTCTGGGACAATTTCAAGCATACCAACATCAGAATTATGGGGTGCCAGAAGAAGAGAAAGAGCAAGATACTGAAAACCTATTTAAAGAAATAATGACTGAAAACTTTCCCTACCTGGTGAAAGAAATGGACTTATAAGTCTAGAAAGCACACAGAACCCCAAACAATAGGAATCCAAAGAGGACCACACCAAGACACATCATAATTAAAATGCCTAGAGCAAAAAAACAAAGAGAGAATCTTAAAAGCAGCAAGAGAAAAACAGTTAGTTTCCTACAAGGGAGTACCCATACCACTGTCAGCTGATTTCTCAACAGAAACTATGCAGGGCAGAAGGGAGTGGCAGGAAATATTCAAAGTGATAAATAGCAAGAACCTACAACCAACAGTGCTCTACCCAGCAAAGCTATCATTCAGAATTGAAGGTCAGATAAAGAACTTCGCAGGCAAGAAAAAGCTAAAGGAGTTCATCAACACCAAACCAGGATTATATGAAATGCTGAAGGGTATTCTTTAAGAAGAGGAAGAAGAAGAAAAAGGTAAAGATAAAAATTATGAACAACAAAATAACAATAAATACATGTCTATCAACAAGTGAATCTAAAAATTAAGCGAATAAAAAATCTGATGAACAGAATAAACTGATGAGTATAATAGGATTAGGGGCATAAAAATGAAGTGGAGTGAATTCTCAGGATGAAAGGGGTTTTAGGGCTACGGGAAGGGACTGGAAAAAATCTTACACCTATGGATGAAGACAGTGGTAGGGGGTAAGGCTATGAGGTGGGATGAGGAATCAGGTGGAGGGGATCTATGGAGGGAAAGAGGAACATCTGTAATAAACTGAAAAATAAAGATTTATAAAAGATTTACTATGTTAGCACATTTCAAATATAGCAATAATAGGAATTTCTAAGCTCACTATTTCTTCTATTATCACTGTCTGTGACATAAATTAGCTGCTGGATCAAAATCTAAATAAATCATGCTACCATCTCTGATTTATTATGTTTATTCCACTCTGATGGTCCCCTCTTTGGAAAGTTGTAGGTGAGTTTAAAGACCCTCAGATTATTCAAAGATCTATCAGGGAATTCCACACCACCTCTTCACCTAATCTTCCTGCTTTCCACTCAAAACCAAATGCTTTGGCTTAGACTGGATGGGTTAATGATCTGGAACCACAGCACAGAATTATGTCTTAGCTCAATTATCTTTACTTCTTAATCAATTTCCTTTACTAGGACAAGGAATCTATTTCATGCTATATACATCATCCTTCTTTATTCTGTGGTTAGCTTCACACTTGTTGATCTAAAGGCCTATTTTATAAATTAAAAATTGGACATTGTTTTCTTTATTCTAGGATGCATTACCTCTTATTGAAGCAACAGCATAAAAATTACTGAGATTGTAAAATATGTTATTGCAAGTAATACAGCAAGAATGTCCGGGAAAGTAAAATGTATTTAATAAAATTTCAAAATATTTGCTTGCTACACTTGGGTGTATATTTGGACAGGCCATTTTTTTCTGTTTTAGATGTCTTTTATTTATGTTTTGACTATTAAATTTATTGAAGTGACATTGGTTAATAAGATTATACAAGTTTTAAGTGTATAATATTGTAATACATCAGCTGTATGTTGCATTGTCTTCACATCATCCAAAATTTAATTTCCTCCCATCACCATATATATATTTGTCCTCTCTTACCCTCTTCAACCTCCCTCTTCCCTCTTCCCCTTTAGTAACCACTATACGTACTGTTATCTGTATCAGTGAGTTTTCATTTGTTTACTAGAGGCCCAGTGCGCAAAATTCATGTTGGGGTAAGGTTCCGTCAGCCTGACCTGCACCCTCTTGCAATCTGGGACTGCTGGCTCCTAACCGCTTGCCTGCCTGCCTTATTGCCCCTAACCACTCTGCATACCTGCCTGATCACCCCTAACTGCTCACCCTCCTGCCTGATTCCCCTAACTGCTCACCCTCCTGCCTGATCACCCCTAACCACTCTGCCTGCTTGCTGATCATCCCTAACCACTTCTACCTCAGCCCCCGCTGAAGGTCATCCAGAAGGATGTCCAAAATGAAGCCTGGAAGGTGGTTTGGCTGTTCAGTCTAATTAGCATATTATGCTTTTATTATTATAGATTTGTTTTATTTGTTACTTTATGCTTTATAACCCATATATGAGAAAAATCATATAGTTCTTGTCCTTTTCTATCTGATTTATTTTGCTTAGCATGATAGTCTCAGTTCCATCTGTGTTGTCTCAAATGGCACTACTATTTCGTTTTAATGGCTGAGTAGTACTTCAATGTATATATGTACCACATCTTCTTTATCTATTAATCCACCTAAGCACATTTAGGTTGGTCCATTGTCTTATCTACCATGAATAATGCTGCAATAAACATTGGGGTACATGTATCTTCACAAAATGCTTTCAATTTGAGGGGGGGGGATAAATATTCAAAAGGGAGGTTGTTGGGTCGTGTGGTAACTCTATTTTTAATTTTTTAAAAGAACCTCTATACTGTTTTCCATAGTGGCTCTACCAAGTTACATTCTTATTAGATAGGATAGAGGCCTGGTGCATGGGTGGGGGCCAGCTGGTTTGTCCTGAAGGATATCCCAGATCAGGGTGGGAGTTCCTTTGCCGCGGGGGGTGGCCTGGGCGAGAGACCTGTGGTGATTTGCAGACTAGCCATGTCCCCATACTCCCCCTGCCCTGCCCCACAGTGACCCAAGCAGAGGCCCTGGTATCTGGGATTTATTTATCTTCTACAATTAAAACTTTGTAGCCTGGAGCAGAGCTAAGCCTTTTGCTCCCTCCGTGG